>CM019073.1:26186165-26766165 GCA_009667805.1 Leptobrachium leishanense | reverse complement strand
CATCTATCTATCTATCTAGACATCTATCTATCTAGACATCTAGACATCTATCTATCTATATCTATCTATCTAGACATCTATCTATCACCATATAAATCAAATATACTATACTGGTTTATATGTATACATTTATAAAATGAAATGAACATTATATCATTTTTAAGGTTAACTAGGAATAATTCTTTGTATCAAAGTGATATACAATGTTATTATTTCTTCTACTCGCATTTTACCTGCGCTTAAGTCACACTTCTTCTTTAACTCTTTAAGAGTCCTTTAAATGCTTGTCCCTCTGTTACATTCCCATGAATATTTTACACAAATCACACTCCGGCTTAAACCCTGGTTTACCAACAACATACAAGACTTTATAAGGAACCTATAAACCTCTTCCATTGTGCGTCTGACGTGACGTTAGCCCGTCCTGTCACCGATCCCCCTAGGCATTTCTGTAAGATATTAAAAAAACCAGAAAGGAAAATAATTGAAACTATTTGCTCCATAAATGTCATGTGCGGAATAATTTGTACATTTCCTGACATTTTATTATTCACAGGGCTACTGCGTTATAGAGCATCAGCAGCTGTATTTCTTTAGAAAATCCCATAGATTATGATACAATACCCCGAGCCAAAGGCTAAGAACATTATTTTAGAACAGAGGTGACTTGTAAATGTTAGGGGACAATACATTGGCTGCGAAACAAGACTTCCATACTCGATTTTTTTTTTTTTTGGTACTCTTTGCCCCCTCCTATTATTATTGACTCTGTGGGATCAAGGAAGCGGTCAAAACCGACATTTTTTCTGTTGTGTCGGCCAGTTGCCTAGCAAGATACACTGGGTGTCAAAAACGCGCACTACTTTATTCCTGAATCCAGTCAATATAGCGGATTCATTTATTAAAAAAAAAAAATCCTGTGCATCTGAAGGATTATGTGGCTTAAAAGAACAAATTTAGTTGACCCCATGTGGTTATTCGAGAGGCAAACAAACAACTAAACAAGTCAATATCTTGTCTCGGGCTGGGCTTTCATGGAGTTACTACGCAACACGAAATTAGGGCTAAAGCACTTCATTCAACAGAGATCTATTTGCATAAACGCTGCTGGTGTTTTCCCCTAAACAAACATTGGTAACCAACCATCACTAGAAAGTAGAGGTAAATGGATTTCATGGAAAAATACCGAATTATTCTGATTTGAGTGTGTGGAAAATCATGATGGAATAAAACGTCCCTTAATTATGTTTGCTATCAGATCTAAACGGCAGTAAAGGCATTAAAAAGCTTTGTATTTCTAGAATAAAACTTTAGAGAGGTTAACCTTATAAGCAGCAGATATAAAATTATACATACATAGGTACAATAAAAAAGATTTAAACTCACAATCTTACGAGCCAACTGCTGCCTCATTGTGGGCTCTAAAGATTGTGAGTTTAAACCTTTTTTATTGCATGAAATTACCGATTTACCAAACGTACTGCACCATGTGGATGTCCTTTCTTTTGAAGTTCATCACATTTTGAAGTTCTTCGCAACCTTGTGAAGAAATCTTATACTCAAGAACTGTTCCACCGTTCCATATCTTGATATATGTGACCATATCGGCTAATGTGTATGATTAGCGCTGTACCTATATGTATATTTTTTATATTGTTTGGTTCTTTGGGGAGACCTAGGACGTACTTGGCTATTTGTTGGGACATGCTGTACACAACCAATGTGTCTCTCTCATTCTTCGCTGGAGTCTGCTACTCATGAAGGACCCGTCCAGAATGTCAAAGACATAGGTGACAACTCAGTCCAGAAGGCTCTGAAAATTTAGGATTTTCTGAGTCATTCAGAATTCCAGTTTACAGGTGCCTGACCTGTATATTTAATTCCAAACAAATGCATGTTCAGGTTGACTGCATCTGTGTTGGTTTTGTATACTACATGATGAGGACTGACATCCCTACTTGGTATCACACCCCTCCCTGTCACAGGTGCTTCATCGCAGGTTCTGTTTAAACCTTGCGCTGCAGAGATCCACAGGAGGATGTACACTATATTGCGAAAAGTATTCGCTCAGCCATCCAAATAATCAGAATCAGGTGTTCCAATCACTTCCATGGCCACAGGTGTATAAAATCAAGCACCTAGGCATGTAGACTGTTTTTACAAAAAATTGTGAAAGAATGGGTCGCTCTCAGGAGCTCAGTGAATTCCAGCGTGAAACTGTGATAGGATGCCACCTGTGCAACAAATCCAGTCGTGAAATTTCCTCGCTCCTAAATATCCCACAGTCAACTGTCAGCTGTATTATAAGAACGTGGAAGTGTTTGGGAACGACAGCGACTCAGCCACGAAGTGGTAGGCCACGTAAACTGATGGAGCGGGGTCAGCGGATGCTGAGGTGCATAGTGCGAAGAGGTCGCCAACTTTCTGCAGAGTCAATCGCTACAGACCTCCAAACTTCATTTGGCCTTCAGATTAGCTCAAGAACAGTGCACAGAGAGCTTCATGGAATGGGTTTCCATAACCGAGCAGCTGCATCCAAGCCATACATCACCAAGTGCAATGCAAAGCGTCGGATGCAGTGGTGTAAAGCATGCTGCATGCTGCGTTCTCTGGAGTGAAGAATCGATCTTCTCCATCTGGAAATCTGATGGATGAGTCTGGGTTTGGCAGTTGACAGGAGAACGGTACTTGTCTGACTGCATTGTGCCAAGTGTAAAGTTTGGTGGAGGGGGGATTATGGTGTGGGGTTATTTTTCAGGAGCTGGGCTTGGCTCCTTAGTTCCAGTGAAAGGAACTCTGAATGCTTCAGCATACCAAGCCATTTTGGACAATTCCATGCTCCCAACTTTGTGGGAACAGTTTGAAGCTGGCCCCTTCCTCTTCCAACATGACTGTGCACCAGTGCACAAAGCAAGGTCCATAAAGACATGGATGACAGAGTCTGGTGTGTATGAACTTGACTGGCCTCCACAGAGCCCTGACCTCAACCCGATAGAACATCTTTGGGATGAATTAGAGCAGAGACTGAAAGCCAGGCCTTCTCGTCCAACATCAGTGTGTGACCTCACAAACGCGCTTCTGGAAGAATGGTCAAAAATTCCCATAAACACACTCCTAAACCTTGTGGACAGCCTTCCCAGCAGAGTTGAAGCCGTTATAGCTGCAAAGGGTGGACCGACGTCATATTGAACCCTATGGATTAGGAATGGGATGTCACGTAAATTCATATGCGAGTCAAGGCAGGTGAGCGAATACTTATGGCAATATAGCGTATGTCCCCGTTGGTATTGGGTTAGGAAGCATAGGACCTGCCGAGGTGGAGTTCATTAAAAAGCTTGTGGAAAGTCGGATCATCTTTTGTAACCAAATCTCCATCATTAATTCCTGCATTAGGTGTTTTTTTAATATCTTTATTACTACATTAAAGTCTATTGCTTTGCATCTGCTACAGGTATGTTGAATTCACTGGTCTCAGGAGAACCCATATTGAAAATGCATGTTCAGGGCGAGCACCCGTCAACCGGTAATACTCTATAATTAACAAAAACTGTGGTTTGTCTGCAACAAAATTTTCGTATAATAATAATATTATGTAAAAGTGTAGCCACAGGACTTAAACCCTCGACTCTGCCTAAGATTATTATTATTATTGTCATCATTTATATAGCGCCAACAGTTTCCGCAGCGCTTTTTTGTTGCAGCCAATGTGGAAACCAAGAGAGCAGATGACAGTGATCTTTGGCGGTGGCGTCCAGCAGCCTGATCGGCGGCGTTTGGAGGCTCCCGCTCACCGCAGTTCAGGGGACCCTGCAGTGAAAACGGAATTCACCGCAGGTTCGGCGAACTTGAATCGCCGACGTGCGCCGAACGAAAGAACAACGAAATTTCACTGAGATTTCGGTGCTCTTAGAATAACCCCTTATGTTTTACACTAGTGTGGAGCAGTACTCAAAAATGCAGCCTATACAGAACCCATCTATCACAAGCCATGCTAATAGTACATTTTTTTCAATCATTTCTGCTACGTTTTCATTCATATAATTTAACCCTTTTTTCTATCAGACATGACTCTATCAGGGTAATTCAAAGAGATTTGAAAAGTCACCGCACGTTCGGTGACTTTTCGTTCTCTTCAATTCGGTTCGTTTTGCCGATCCCATTTCGGCAACCCTGCGGTGTATTCAGCAAGCACCACAGGCCCCCCGAATTGCAGGGAAAAGCTGCCGCAAACCTGACGAAAACTAACCGCAAAACCCGGCAAATGCACGCCGAAAACCCGCAAAAACATCTGGATTAACCTGCCGAAAACCACGGAAAAACCTGAGCAGGAGCCGATCACAGCCTCCGGAGAAAGCCAACACCACAGAAGAGGCAGTGAATAAATTAGCAAAACAGTTTGCATGAATGATTGAAAAGTGAAACGCTGTTTGTAAAATTGTCTGAAATTTGCATATGAGGTCCAGGGAATGATAATAAAAAGGGCTGTTACAGAAAAAATAAGTAAACGTAAAAAAAAAGAAATCTGACTTTTTAAAAAAAAAATCCAGAAAAATCCTTAAAATATCCTAAAAAATCTATAAATAAAGAGACTCTTTACTGCAGAATTTTATAATGAACGGTTTATTAGATATTGAATTAAAACGGGAATATTTTTAACATTGCAGCCTATGGGATTCGCCTGAATAAACCTGTCGAATTAAACCACCGAATGGCAGGGCATTAGGGGAACCTTTCACTGCTGGTTTGTGTTCTCTGAATAGACGAAGCAGTGCTTTTTCATGGGGATTTCACTGCCCTCGAACAGGCACCGAACATGCACCGTATGTGCAGGCAATTCGCCAGGATTTGGCGAATTGCCTGCTCTCTGAATAGCCAAATGGCCAAGAAAGGTAACCGAATGCTGATTTTCAGCGTTCGGTTACCTTTCTCAAGCAATTCGGATCTCTTTGAACTACTCTGTGTGTTCTTCTTAAACACTTCTATAAAACAAATCCTAAATGAACCTTATTGAAGGTGTGACTTCATTTTCTGTGGACACTCAGTGACTTTTTCCTCTGACACATCACATCACGTGGCATTAATCTTTTTTCATGCTACGTTGAATTTTCACACAACTCAATAACTTTTCCTCTGCTTGTGAAACTTTCTCCTTTTCACTCGATCCGCTCTTTACGGCACTCATCCCAAATAAACGTCACATGCATAAAACAAAAAGCAAATGAAACAAGAAGAAGAACACTGCGAAGATAAACAGTAACAAAATATTAACGAAAAAGTATTTAATTAAGGGGGTTATTCAGAGAGCACTTCCCCACACTTCGGGGAATCAAACTTCCCCACCCTGTGGTGAATTCTGCATTCATCGCAGGGTCCCCAAATTGTAGGGTAAACCCACCGCAGTCGCATCGAACACCCACCGAAAACCCACGGGATCCCGCCGGAACCGCCGCAAAAAACACACTGAAAACATTGGAAAAAGCCAACGATCCAACGATCACAATGCAGACCAGCCGCCACAAAAAGCCGACAAGCTGACAAACAGGGTAAAAAAACACAAGAACAATAGACTTGAAAGTGCCAAAATTGAAACGCTGTTTGCAAAAAAACTACTGAACGAAGATGCCTGGAATTTACATATATGGTCCTATGAATGATATTAAAAAGGTCTGTTACAGAAAAAGAAAAAAACGCTTTTAAAAATAAAACGGAAAAAATTTTGCCCAAAAAAAATCCCAAAAAAGGCCTAAAAGATCCTAAAAAAAATCAATAAATATAGAGATTTTTTACTGCAGATTAAAATAATAAACGGTTTATTAGATATTGTATAAAAACTGGAATATTTTTAACCTTGAAGCCTATGGGGTTCACCTGAATATACCTGCCGAATGAAAACACTGAACAGCAGGGCACTACGGCAACTTTTCACTGCTGTGCCCTGATATCGATTATACTTGATTTGAAATAATTCTGGAGCAATGAGAAGGAATTTGGTTTAATGGAAATGAAATTCATTAGCAAATGGGCTCCAGAATGTAGAATACATGTTTCAGCACCTCAGGCATGACAACTGAGGCACTAACACGGCTTGAACAACTGGGGTCCCTTGAACACATATCCCCAGCTGATTCAATGTGGAATCCCAGCTACAGTAGCCCTTTTTGGCCAGCAGATGGCAATGCCTGCCTGTCAAATAGGGCTACTATAGCAAAATGATGTTTACTGTATAATTAATTTTAAAAAAAAATGATTTTCCAAAATAACCACATCGCTGGGTCAGGACTGTATTCTCCCCAACTGTGTGATTGACTCCAGTTACACTATTTTATATAGGGGATTTGTACAATGACAATATATATATATATATATATATTGTAATATAGCCACTTGACACAGGAATCAGTGCTTCACGCCTTCCTTTATTATGCAGCCACGGTACTTGCAGGGTTCACCATAAACATGAAAATAAAACAAATATAAATCAAATGCCTCCTCTTTTATGCACAGGCTAAATAAACATTCAGTATTCCTAACTGAAATATTGGTCGGCTAAGCCGCTTACCAATAAGCGAAAACAAAATAAAATGTACTTTCCTTTGGGTTCAGGATTTAGCGTCCGGCCCTGCTGCAACCAGCACCAGGACTGCCCTCTCAGCGGGAACAACATCTCCTATAAGGGCAGTCCTAATCAGACATTGTCTGTGATTTAACCCTATAGGGGGAAATGGGAGTTCTCCATTCGCCTGCTAATAAACATGTTGTCATCACACTGTCATAATATATATATATGTGTGATTGAATATATACAACTGTCGTACAAAATATCAAAATAAAGTTAGTAGAAACCACAGAGATAATTTTAAAATCATTATAGCTAGCGCTAATATATACTATATGTAAATCTTGGAAGGCACATGGAACAGGAACCACAACTTTTACAAGGACCATAAGTGGATAAGAATATCAGATTTCAGGATTTTATAACAACGATTTTCGACTGACTGTATAATCCTTGATACATAATTTACAGACAATAATACTGAATAATTTCTCTAAAATTAAAATAAAGTTCCATAGCAATGCTGCTAGTAAACAAATTAAGTATTTATTCGGAGAAAATATGTTTAAAACAATACATGATTGACGGTTATCCCGAGTGTGGCTCGGGGTTAAATTTAACCTCTGAAAGCAGTAACCCCGAGCCACACTCGGGCTGTATACATCACCTCTCCCTGCACTCCCTCACGGATCCCCATGGTCTCCTCCGGCAATCGCAGCATTTTACTTCCTGGATTCCTTCTCGCGAGGAGGGAACCAGGAAGTAATGAGGTCGCGGTCGCCGGAGGAGGCTGCGGGGGACATTGAGGGAGCGCAGGGACAGGTGATGTATCCAGCGGCATCCCGAGTGTTGCTCGGGGTTACCGCTTCCATCATAGGAATTTAACCCCGAGCCACACTCGGAATAACCGCTAGGGGGCAAAAGAAACAAAAAAATGTAAACGCTTTTTGACTCGCAATTTAGAAAAAAAATCAGACCGCCAGGGAGGTTAAGGCTGCTACCCTTTCTAAATTATACATTTCTTAGTACTAACACATTCTTTGTCATGAAGAGAGTTCAGCCCTTTGTGAGCACAAAGAGCATGTAAATTCCAAGAGGTTAATGCTTTTTTATGACCTAGATCTTAGTCATCTCTGTCAGTTTTGGCTGACACCAGTCCGTATTTGCAGGATAAGCTGAAGGCAGTGCCAATCTTTATACTAGAATGTTCCAAATGATAGTTTAATTCACATTGTTATTAGGGCTTCACGGCTAAAGTTATAAAATAACTGCAATAAATGTTAATGTTCAATTATCCTGTGTATTTTTATGTGTTTACATTATGTAACATGGCAGCATTACAGGAGGCTTTTCGATATGGAAAGAAATCCTAATGTGTTCTATTTGGGAAGAGAATTTCAAAAATATGATGAATTTCTGTTCTCTCTTAAGTCATTACTAGATATATTTTTAGAAATAGAATATATATAAAGAATAATATAAATCATTGCCAAAAACATCTACACGTCCAAAAAATCTGAGATTTACTTGGCACAATGATTTATTTTATAGAGTATATATATATATATAAATTCAAT
Organism: Leptobrachium leishanense; assembly: GCA_009667805.1. Taxonomy (NCBI): domain Eukaryota; kingdom Metazoa; phylum Chordata; class Amphibia; order Anura; family Megophryidae; genus Leptobrachium; species Leptobrachium leishanense. The sequence continues at coordinate 26,758,032 of CM019073.1, read as the reverse complement.
ATGCCGTGTTAGTCCAGATGCCAAAATCACCAGTATAGCAGTACGTAGTGATACTTTTTTTATTGGACTAACGTTACATTTAAAAGACAAGCTTTCGAGAGGATTCCTCTCTTCCTCAGGTCTGGAAGCTATACTGATCAGTTCCTAGAATTAAACATTTGGACATTAAGGGTCACAAGGGTGGGGGGATTTAGATGTCGTAAAAAGTGAGAGTCAGATCCAGTGCACGGCGTGTGATAAGGGCTGCTATATTGGTGAAACTAGCCTTAAACTAAATCTCAGGATGAGCCAGCACAGACACTCCAACAAGAACCACCAGGAAAATACATATTGTACCCCAGTGGGACATCACTTCAATCCAACAGGCCACTCCATCCAAAACCTCAAAATTAAAATCCTCAAAGGACATTTTAAAGACCACAGTGAATACAAAACATATGAAATACTGGCTGGGTGGAGTAGAGGTAACATCACTGCTCTGCATGGAGAGAGCCTGTGGAGTCGTGGGTTCAATCCCAGCAAGCAACCTATCCAGTAAGTGTCCTTGGGCAAGACACCCAACAGTACATACTCGCCACCCAGGACATACTTGAAAACTAGAGAAATCTCAATGTATCCTTCCTGGTAAAATCTTTTCTCAAAAAGGAAAATGATCACATATTTTAACACTATAAATGCTGGACTCAATGTGGATTCTGGGTTTTTAACCCATTATCATAAAGTCACATAACATTCAAAATTCTGGCTGATGCTTAGTTTCTTCTTGGTTTCTTTTTTTTTTTTCATGTCTCTCAGCCTTCACTGTTTTGTGCTTTTATTTTTTTTATTTTTCCTTTTTTTTTCATTCAAGTTGTATGATCTTATCTCTGTTGTTTTATTATGGGCCCAAGATCCCTCCTGTGTTTATTTTCCGATTTTAAACATACCATTTGACTTTTTACGACATCTAAAATCCCCCTCCCATGTGACCCATAATGTCCAAATGTTCAATTCTAGGAGCTGATCAGTATAGCTTCCAGAGACCTGAGGAAAAGAGGAATCCTCTCGAAAGCTTGTCTTATAAATTTAATGTTATTTAAGGTATCACTTTTAAATTTAATGTTATTTAAGGTATCACTACGTACTGCTATACTCGTGATTTATATATATATATATATTATTTCTTGCAATTTCTGTAGTGAGGGATTTTTTGTTCTGTTAATTTTGTTAAGGAGCCACAATGACTGAGCCAGCAAGGTTCAAATAGCAACTCCAGCCATTAATTTAGCAGCAATAGGGCCCTGAGTTTCTCAACTACACACTGAGACCTATATTACTCAGGAGAATTTTTATTTTATTTTGAGAAAGTATTTTACCAGGAAGGATACATTGAGATTTCTCTCGTTTTCAAGTATGTCCTGGGTGGCGAGTATGTACCGTCAGGTGTCTTGCCCAAGTACACTTACTGGAGAAGTGCTCTTGCCGGGATTCAAACCTGTGTCTCCACAGTCTCCACGCCCTTAAGAGGAGCAGATGAGAGAGAAAAGGTGAGTAAAATCAACTCAAATAAAATAATTAGCCAATGTCTGTCAGCAGCGTCTACCCAATTGTTTAAGGGAAAAAAAATTGGAACTCTATTTTTATAAGGTATCCCTGTAATCACAAGTGATCTTTTGGTTTTGCAAAACAATCTTTAAGGACAGATAGAACAGATTATATTTATGAACGCAACAGATAGCCAGAGAAACACATTGCTCAATGTGTTATGCAGCTCAGGATGATAATAAAACCTGTACCCTTTTCCAAATTCTCAAAACACCATAAATAAAAGATACCAAAAACCAAAGACGCACCATCTGATAATGATAAAGAATCAAGTAAAGAGTCAGAGTTTGGATGTAACCCCATGGAAGCCAGATGTGAGGGAAAAAACAAGATAAAGACATAAAGATAAAAATAAGTAATGGGATTCTATGCACTGAGACAGATGCTATAATAGATAATATAATAGATTATAGGTACTTTTAGGAAGGGGTAACACTGGGACCTGCAAGAATGGAAATGTGGTAGAGGACAAATGACTCAGTAGACCCATAAACCAGACGGAAAATTAAATGTAAATTTACATTGAGTAGAGAATCTCTGCATACGAAGGATGCAATTATACACTAACATAGCAGGAAGATAAATATTAACCTCCCTGACATTATGATTCTGGCATATTTTATATGTCAGAATCGTTCCAATTTACTTGGCCCCCTCGCGGTATCCAAGTGTGGCTCGGGGTTAAATGCATTGCTGAAAGCGGTAACCCCGAGCCACACTCAGTCTGGATACATTACCTGTCCCTGCGCTCCCTCGCTGTCCCTTGCTGTCACCTCTGGACGATAGCGACGTCATACTTCCTGGTTCCCTTCTCGCGAGAAGGGAACCAGGAAGCAGGACACTGCGATTGCTGGAGGAGAATGTTATCGCGGAGGTCAGTGAGGGAGCGCAGGTACAGGTATGTATCCAGCCCGAGTGTGGCTCGGGGTAACCGTTTTCAGCATTGAAAGTTAACCCCAAGCCACACTCGGGAATACCACCAGGGAGGTTAGAGTTCTCTCTCTGTAAAACATGTTGTGTTAATTCATGTTTATTTTCGTCATACCCATTGTACGATGAGGTGGAATATGTTGGCACCATATAAATAATAGCGATTGTATGCGTTAGTGCTGAAGCATTCTGGATGCCTGTGAATGTCCTGCATGGCATTCTGTATAGGGTTACTTAACTGGAATAACGTACTGTAAGGCTGCGGACCCGGTCACACGAGTGCACTGAGTGTGTCTTTGTGCTCTCACTTCCCTGTGTCCTTCGCAGCTTTGTGACGGATCGACAGTGAGGGCTACACGGGGTAGCGCACGCATGAATTGCGCGCGTTACCACCGGACATCAAAAAGCCCTCCCCGTCAAAAAGCTACGACGGATCCTGACAGGGCTGCAAAGTCTGATCTTGCTTTGCAGCGCTGAGCGCACTAACTGCACTCAGCGAGGTGGCCACATGGGCGTCATAGTGGATGGAATGTCCACTCTCATGGACGTTCCTTCCGCTCTGAAAAACACTCGTGTGCCCGCAGACTAAAGTGTTTGTGCCGACACAAAACAACTGAAAAGCAGAGAGCACCCCCTGGAAGAAATCTAAGATGAAAAGGATGTTTAAAGGGGTAATAAAGCCCAGTGTTTAGTTCCTTAAAGTTGTCAGCAAATCCCCAGCTGCTTATCTATAGAGGCTGGAGTGGCTATCTACCAGGGGTCAAGTCCTGGGAAAAAAAGTGAGGGAACTCACCCACGAATTCCACAACCCCCATTACCTGAAGAAAATATATATATATATATATCACGAGTATAGCAGTGCGTGCCGGTGATACCATTTTTATTGGGTTAACATTACATTTAAAAGACAAGCTTTCAAGAGTGTAAACTGGAAACTATACTGATCAGTGAAAGGTATCACTACGTACAGGTATACTCGTGATTGTGGCAACTGGACTAACGCATTTTATATATACTATATATATATATATATATATATATATATAACCAGGCACAGACAGACCCCCAGAATAATATACACAACACTGTGCCCCCAGAATAATATACACAGAACTGAGCCCCCAGAATAATATACACAGCGCTGAGCCCCCAGAATAACATACCCAGCGCTGAGCCCCCAGAATAATATACACAACACTGAACCCCCAGAATAATATACACAACACTGAACCCCCAGAATAACATACACAGCACTGAGCCCCCGGAATAATATACACAACACTGAACCCCCAGAATAACATACACAGCACTGAGCCCCCAGAATAATATACACAGCACTGAGCCCCCAGAATAATATACACAGCACTGAGCCCCCAGAATAACATACACAGCACTGAGCCCCCAGAATAATATACACAGCACTGAGCCTCCAGGATAATATACACAGCACTGAACCCCAAGAATAATATACACAGCACTGAGCCCCCAGAATAACATACACAGCACTGAACCCCAAGAATAATATACACAGCACTGAACCCCAAGAATAATATACACAGCACTGAACCCCAAGAATAATATACACAGCACTGAACCCCCAGAATAACATACACAGCACTGAACCCCAAGAATAATATACACAGCACTGAGCCCCCAGAATAACATACACAGCACTGAACCCCAAGAATAATATACACAGCACTGGTTATATGGATATATTTTCCCCAGTTCACATGGATATAATTGCCCCAGCTCATATGGGTAAATATTGCCTCAGCTCTCATGGATAATGCCCCCCCAGCTCTCATGGATATATATTGCCCCAGCTCTAATGGATAATGCCCCCCCAGCTCTCATGGATACTGCACCCAGGTCTCATGGATATTGCCCCCAGGTCTCATGGATATTGCCCCCAGGTCTCATGGATATTCCCCAGGTCTCATGGATAATGCCCCCAGGTCTCATGGATAATGCCCCCAGGTCTCATGGATATTCCCCAGGTCTCATGGATAATGCCCCCAGGTCTCATGGATATTCCCCAGGTCTCATGGATAATGCCCCCAGGTCTCATGGATAATGCCCCCAGGTCTCATGGATAATGCCCCCAGGTCTCATGGATACTGCCCCCAGGTCTCATGGATACTGCCCCAGGTCTCATGGATATGCCCCAGGTCTCATGGATACTGCCCCCAGGTCTCATGGATATGCCCCAGGTCTCATGGATATGCCCCAGGTCTCATGGATAATGCCCCAGGTCTCTTGGATATATGCCCCAGGTCTCATGGATACTGCCCCCAGGTCTCATGGATATGCCCCAGGTCTCATGGATACTGCCCCCAGGTCTCATGGATATGCCCCAGGTCTCTTGGATATATGCCCCAGGTCTCATGGATACTGCCCCCAGGTCTCATGGATAATGCCCCAGGTCTCATGGATAATGCCCCAGGTCTCATGGATATATGCCCCAGCTCTCATGGATAATGCCCCAGGTCTCATGGATACTGCCCCCAGGTCTCATGGATATGCCCCAGGTCTCATGGATACTGCCCCCAGGTCTCATGGATAATGCCCCAGGTCTCATGGATAATGCCCCAGGTCTCATGAATAATGCCCCAGGTCTCTTGGATATATGCCCCAGCTCTCATGGATACTGCCCCCAGGTCTCATGGATACTGACCCAGGTCTCATGGATATGCCCCAGGTCTCATGGATTTGCCCTAGGTCTCATGGATACTGCCCCCAGGTCTCATGGATAATGCCCCAGGTCTCATGGAAAATGCCCCAGGTCTCATGGATATGCCCCAGGTCTCTTGGATATATGCCCCAGCTCTCATGGATACTGCCCCTAGGTCTCTTGGATATATGCCCCAGGTCTCATGGATACTGCCCCCAGGTCTCATGGATAATGCCCCCAGGTCTCATGGATAATGCCCCAGGTCTCATGGATATGCCCCAGGTCTCATGGATAATGCCCCAGGTCTCATGGATATGCCCCAGGTCTCTTGGATATATGCCCCAGCTCTCATGGATATTGCCCCCCCAGGTCTCATGGATATGCCCCAGGTCTCATGGATATGCCCCAGGTCTCATGGATATTGCCCCCCCAGGTCTCATGGATATGCCCCAGGTCTCATGGATATTCCCCAGGTCTCATGGATATTGCCCCCCAGGTCTCATGGATATTGCCCCCAGGTCTCATGGATATTCCCCAGGTCTCATGGATAATGCCCCCAGGTCTCATGGATAATGCCCCCAGGTCTCATGGATATTCCCCAGGTCTCATGGATAATGCCCCCAGGTCTCATGGATATTCCCCAGGTCTCATGGATAATGCCCCCAGGTCTCATGGATAATGCCCCCAGGTCTCATGGATAATGCCCCCAGGTCTCATGGATACTGCCCCCAGGTCTCATGGATACTGCCCCAGGTCTCATGGATATGCCCCAGGTCTCATGGATAATGCCCCAGGTCTCATGGATACTGCCCCAGGTCTCATGGATATGCCCCAGGTCTCTTGGATATATGCCCCAGGTCTCATGGATATGCCCCAGGTCTCATGGATAATGCCCCAGGTCTCATGGATAATGCCCCAGGTCTCATGGATATATGCCCCAGCTCTCATGGATAATGCCCCAGGTCTCATGGATACTGCCCCCAGGTCTCATGGATATGCCCCAGGTCTCATGGATACTGCCCCCAGGTCTCATGGATAATGCCCCAGGTCTCATGGATAATGCCCCAGGTCTCATGAATAATGCCCCAGGTCTCTTGGATATATGCCCCAGCTCTCATGGATACTGCCCCAGGTCTCATGGATACTGACCCAGGTCTCATGGATATGCCCCAGGTCTCATGGATTTGCCCCAGGTCTCATGGATACTGCCCCCAGGTCTCATGGATAATGCCCCAGGTCTCATGGAAAATGCCCCAGGTCTCATGGATATGCCCCAGGTCTCTTGGATATATGCCCCAGCTCTCATGGATACTGCCCCTAGGTCTCTTGGATATATGCCCCAGGTCTCATGGATACTGCCCCCAGGTCTCATGGATAATGCCCCAGGTCTCATGGATAATGCCCCAGGTCTCATGGATATGCCCCAGGTCTCATGGATAATGCCCCAGGTCTCATGGATATGCCCCAGGTCTCTTGGATATATGCCCCAGCTCTCATGGATATTGCCCCCCAGGTCTCATGGATATGCCCCAGGTCTCATGGATATGCCCCAGGTCTCATGGATATTGCCCCCCCAGGTCTCATGGATATGCCCCAGGTCTCATGGATATTCCCCAGGTCTCATGGATATTGCCCCCCCAGGTCTCATGGATATTGCCCCCCCAGGTCTCATGGATATGCCCCAGGTCTCATGGATATGCCCCCCCAGGTCTCATGGATATTGCCCCCCCAGGTCTCATGGATATGCCCCAGGTCTCATGGATATGCCCCCCAGGTCTCATGGATATTGCCCCCCAGATCTCATGGATATTGCCCCCCCAGGTCTCATGGATATGCCCCCCCAGGTCTCATGGATATTGCCCCCAAGGTCTCATGGATATTGCCCCCCCAGGTCTCATGGATACTGCCCCCAGCCCAGCTCACCTTTGCTGCTCCTGCTCCTGCCGCACATTGCCGGCGGCCGCGTGCTTCCTGCGCCGTTCCTGCGCGTTCCCGCTCGACTCGAGCCCTGCTATCTACTGTTACATATCGGCATATAAAGAGCGATCTTATGCAATCATGAATGTAACTACTGAGAAGCTGACATTGTTTTAAATATTATTGACAATGAAAGTTTATACGCAGTCTTCAATCCATGAGTAATTTCTTGTGATGCATACATATAAGTAAATACTGATGTTCTGCTCTTGCTCTGTTGAAACAAGCATATTTGACCACACATCACTTGTCTGAATGGGAATGTGTGTACTATGAATGGCTGAAACCGTCTTGTTACATGTTGTGAGATACCCAGTGTCAGAGGTGGATCCAGACACCAATCTCAGGAGGGGCAATCGACAAATTACATTTCTAATTCCCCCATTTCATTTATTATGCCAACACTTACAGGGTTATCCAAAGAGATCCGAATGGCTGGAGAAAGGTAACCGAACGCTGAAAATCAGCGTTCGGTTACCTTTCTTGGCCATTCGGCTGTTCAGAGAGCAGGTAATTCGCCAAATCCTGGCGAATTGCCTGCACATTCGGTGCCTGTTCGAGGGCAGTGAAATCCCAATGAAAAAGCACTGCTTCATCTATTTAGAGAACAAAAACCAGCAGTGAAAGGTTCCCGAAATGCCCTGTGATTTGGTGGCTTAATTCGGCAGGTTTATTCAGGCTAATCCCATAGGCTTCAATGTTAAAAATATTTCTGTTTTAATACAATATCTAATAAACCATTTATTGTAATATTCTGCAGTAAAGAGTCTCTTTATTTATAGATTTTTTAGGATATTTTAAGCATTTCTCGGTATTTTATTTTTTTAAAAACCCGATTTTTTTTTTTTAACTTTACTTATTCTTTCTGTAACAGCCCTTTTTATTATCATTCATTGGACCTCATATGTAAATTTCAGACATTTTCGCTCCGTAGTTTCTTTGCAAACGGCGTTTCACTTTTCAAACATTCAAGCAAACTGGTTTTCTAATTTATTCCCTGCATTCGTCTGCGGTGTCGGCTTTTTCCGGCGGCTGTGCTGTGTATGATTGGCTCCTGCTCGGGTTTTTCTGACGTTTTCGGCAGGTTAATCCAGATGTTTTTGCTGGTTTCGGTGTGCGTTCGCCCTCGTTTTGCGGTTAGTTTTTGGCGTGTTTGCAGCGACCTTTCCCTGCAATTCGGGGACCCTGTGGTGCTTGCTGAATACACCGCAGGGTTGCTGAAAATAATTGTGCACCGATTTTTTTTTCGGTTCGATTCGGTTCGATTTTTCGAATTTTTAAACTTTTCGATTCGGCTCGTTTCGACCGATTTCTGTTTTGATTCGGTTCGGCTCGACTCGTTTTTCGTGTACATTTTTTTTTTCGGAATATCGACCATTTTTCGTATTTTCGTGTCACTTTGCTCGTTTTTTGTATCGACTTCTCGTAATTTCGGAAATTGTTGTTTTTCGGAATTGTACATGTTTTCGGAATATCGACCGTTTTTCGGATTTTCGTGTCACTTTGCTCGTTTTTTGTATCGACTTTTCGTAATTTCGGAAATTTTCGTTTTTTCGGAACGTCTGTTCTCGTTTCAAAGCAATAAATTTCGATTTGACACATTTCAAGTCCATTCGAAAATTCCGAGAATATTTCGTTTCGGCTCGGAAAACTTTTCGGATCTGCCATTTTCGGAGATCTAAAAATTTTCGGAAATTCGGCCGCATCCGAAAACACGAATCAGGAAATTTTGTGAAAATTCCGAAATTCCGAAACCCGAAACGCACATCCCTAGCTGAAATGGGATCGCCAAAATGAAACCTAATTGAAGAGAACGAAAAGTCACCGAACGTGCGGTGGCTTTTCGAATTTCTTTGAATAACCCTGTTAATTTATTAGAGCCCCATTTCATTTATTAGACTCCCATTTCATTTATAATGCCATCATTTTATTTATTAGATCATCATTTCTTTTATTAGGCCACCCATTTGATTATTATGCAAACATTTTATTTATTATGTCCTCATTACATTTATTATACCAACATTTCATTTATTAGGCCCTCCTTTTCATTTATTATGCCAACATTTCATTTAATAGGGCCCTATTTCAAATATAATGCCATCATTTCATTACTGATATTTAGAGATCCATTTTATTATTAAAATATATTACATTTTTGTTTTTAGTGCGAGTAAAATCTTATATACACTTTCTATACGTCATTTCTTGTACTGTTACTCCTTCCTTTCCCTGTTAATTCTTTCCTTTCTCTTCCTTTTCCATTTTTTGAACCCAAAAGGGTTAAATTCATTTTAATTTTTCAGTAATTACACCTTCAGATATAAAAGCAGGTAAGAATACAATATATCTTTACCTTCTCACCAGCATATTCATTCTGAGAGATGACACAAAGTTTCTGACACAAAACTGCCAAGATCTGATTCACTGTATGGACGTCCATGTAAAGGGGTTAGGGTTCCAGCGTAGAATTGGCTGACAAAGTCAGAACACATGATCAGTTAGTTAGTCATTCTGGAAGCTGAGTGTACGACACATCGTAATGGTAATTATATTAAAAACGAAACGGAGGATATCAAATTAAGGTCATGTAATGCTCAATTATTTGATTTTAAGGAAAATTTTCATGGTGATTGTACGACATTTACTTATCAGACAAAAGGGTTATATATCAAAAAATAATAATTAATATAAGTATTACATTGATGGGTTTGAGTAAAAAATTGCATTTTGAGTCTTATTTTCCTGCTATTTCCAGCAAAAAGGAGATTCTTGTTTCTTCAGAGTAGAGGGTTCAAAATAATGTGACGAGGCGAGATCCTGCAAGTCATGTGACCAGCAGCGTCAGCTTCAATGGAGTCCTATGGACTCCATGGAGAGGATGCTCATGGCGGCGCGTGGGTTACGGCGCAGGCTGCTGGATTAGCGCTTGCACCGTAATATCACACTAAAACGGGGATGCTAAGGAAAAACCTGCAGGTGCGTGTCGATAGTATAGCCCACATTAGACAGTATAGTCCCACATTAGACAGTATAGTCCACATCCACAATAAACAGTATAGCCCACAATAGACAGTATAGTCCCACATTAGACAGTATAGTCCCACATTAGACAGTATAGCGCACAATAGACAGTATAGCCCACAATAGACAGTATAGTCCCACATTAGACAGTATAGCCCACAATAGACAGTATAGCCCGCATTAGACAGTATAGCCCACAATAAACAGTATAGCCTGCATTAGACAGTATAGTCCCACATTATACAACATAGCCCACAATAGACAGTATAGCCCACATTATACAGCATAGCCCACAATAGACAGTATAGTCTCACATTATACAGTATAGCCCACAATAGACAGTATAGCCCACAATAGACAGTATAGCCCGCATTAGACAGTATAGTCCCACATTATACAGTATAGCCCACAATAGACAGTATAGCCCGCATTAGACAGTATAGTCCCACATTATACAGTATAGCCCACAATAGACAGTATAGCCCACAATAAACAGTATAGTCCCACATTAGACAGTATAGCCCACAATAGACAGTATAGCCCACAATAGACAGTATAGTCCCACATTAGACAGTATAGCCCACAATAGACAGTATAGCCCACATTAGACAGTATAGCCCACAATAGACAGTATAGCCCACATTAGACAGTATAGTCCCACATTAGACAGTATAGCCCACAATAGACAGTATAGCCCACATTAGACAGTATAGTCCCACATTAGACAGTATAGCTCGCATTAGACAGTATAGTCCACATTAGACAGTATAGCCCACAATATACAGTATAGCTCACATTAGACAGTATAGTCCCACATTAGACAGTCTAGCCCACAATAGACAGTATAGTCCCACATTAGACAGTATAGCCCACAATAGACAGTATAGCCTGCATTAGACAGTATAGTCCCACATTAGACAGTATAGCCTGCATTAGACAGTATAGCCCGCATTAGACAGTATAGCCTGCATTAGGCAGTATAGTCCCACAATAGACAGTATAGCTCACATTAGACAGTATAGCCGACACTAGAAAGTATAGCCTGATGTGATGCTCACTGCCAGAGTTCGGAGGACGGCGTGCAGGATCTCCTGGATGGGAAACCATTACTATGTTATCTGTGTGTTAAATTCACTTGTATGTACTACTACTTACAGACATATTAATATTGTGTTTTTGGAGACTTGCTTGTCCAAATGTTCTGCTTGAAGTAGCTTGTTCTGGACACATCCATGAGTCTGAGATACAGTAAAAGTGGGCCATTGAGTATGCTGTATATATTTGTCACACCTTACTGTAAAATGTAATGAGTGTTCTCATTGCCTCTGGAAGGGGTTCCGCCATAGACAAGATACAAATCAAGGTAGTCTTATGACAGCTCATTTTAAGGAACCTGTTATGCCCTCAATGAAAGCATTATGAATCAGACTTGTGCCGGATTGGTACATTTCCAAGACCCATTGAATGTCCTTGTGTTTGTTTCATACACATCCAAAGTTTATCCCTTTCATGTTGATCCATATTTGAATGAGTAATAGTTCATCACTTAAGCACAAAAAAGCTGCTGATTATGCTGTGGTGTTTATATACTGCTTTAATCAGCATTATTATACAAAATACTGCAATATGCTTTCCTGTGACTTACATTTTTTTGCATTTTTAGCACACACAAACGCTATTACACACATTGATTTTGCAATGTATGTATTTTAAGTGTGATGGAACTGATGCCCAGGTAGGCCTGCATAAACCTGTCTAGTGTTATTGAATGAGTAATAGGGAGTAGTGGGATGGGTTCGACAGCACAACAAAGTGTTGCTATGGTCACATGGGACGGGGCAGATATAACTGAGGACCCCTCCCACAACTACCAGCATCTGCCTTTCATTTACCTGATAAAAAGCAACCCAATGTTCGGTGGGTCTGTGGTGGATTGTTGGGTACGTTATGCGGCGTTTCGGATCGATCCGATTTTTTTGTATGTCGGTGACATTTCGGTGCTCTCTGAATAACCCCTAAAGTAAATTGCAAGCAGTTCACCCTATCCCTCCCTTTCACCTCATTTCACCCGCTGCCTCGCACCCAATTTCATGTCCATAATAGAAAGTCCTTTTTACCTCTTTCACATTTCCCATGTGCTTGTCATGCCCATCATCTCTTCTTTATGTCCATTTACCTCCTGTTCATGTCCTTTCCCTGCAGTTAATGTCATCCACTCCCTTTCACTTCATTTCATCCCCTCTATAGCACCCCATTACGGGCTCTATTACATTCTTCACGCAAACATTAACGCGTGCGCAAAAACGCATTAACGCGAGGGGCAAAACCCGTTGCGCAAAACGTCGTATTACAACGTCCGCGCAAAAAATGCGCGTTAATGTCTACCGCTGGTGAACCTGCGCGAACGCTGCCCGAGCTTACTGTACTGCGCGCGTCCTATACTTAAAATTGTGAGTGCAAATGCGTTTGTGCGCTGGTACGCAGATGGTATTACAATCTATGCGCAAAATTTAGCGGATAACATTTGCGCGCATAATTTTAACGTCTTTGAAAAGCTGGTGTTAAAGGCAAATCCGAACGTCCTGGCCGAAACCAAGTACACCAGCCCAAAAAAAAATACGCAGCAACGTATAGTTACACATTCTACACATACCCAAACAATAAAATATAGAAGTTGTGCGTGTTTTTATTATTGCTGCAGCATATATACTCAGATTGACTTTGATAGGCGCAAAAACTTAACGAGAGACAATTGTGGTTCTTAATTCTGATTGGCTGAATCGCGTAAAAAAACAACCCGCACACCGATTTCTGCGCGCAACGTTAATGCACGCGCGTATTTGCGCCTCTTTTTTACGTGAGTTATTTTTTTGATGTATGAAAAACTGCACGCAGATTGTAATACCAGCGTTAATTTACACACGTTAACGTTTAACGCTTCACGCATAAATTAACGCGCTGCGCAACCTTTTTTGCGCAGAGAATGTAATAGAGCCCTACATGTTCATAATGGACAATCTACCCCCCCCCCTTCCTCCCATTTGGCCATGCACCTACCATCAGTTGAAATTAACTTGAGGCCTATAAAAGATGAAAAAATAAAATAAATCTGGGAACTCTAATTTCCCAAAGTTTAGCTTTGAATGTAGTGTGGACCGGTAGAATCACTCAAGAGATAAATTGCCTTTATTTAGAGATGCTACAAACAACAGCAAAGATTGTCATTGTTACAACACAATAAACATTGATTGTCATGCCCCATGTTTTAGGATTTATTGTATATTTTTCTGTTTTGTGTTGAATCTGCCTTTGCTGCTTACATGCTATTGATTTCATAGCTATTTTGTCCCTGCTCAGTTTCCTTAGCCTTCTGCATTCAGCTAGTTCCATCCCTTTGCTTAGTGTCTTGTTCTAAGGTACTTCCTGGTTATATAGCAGCCATTCTGTGCTCACTGCTGGACAAAATTAATGACTTTTTACCTGCATAATCTGTACACTAACAAGATTTTCAGTCTGATCATTAAACTCTTCAACTGGATTCATCTTTCTACGTGTCAGTTTTGCTGAGTTGAAGCTATCTGCTGAACTTCATCGTGTGAGTACTGGTCAAATACAGACTTCAGCTAGTCTAAAGCACCCATGCCTCACAGCTTTGCTTAGGGAAGCAGAATAGTAAAAAGTCAATACTGTATAGCATTACTGCTGTTAGTGAAAAGACAACAACTGCTAGCAATAGTAAAAGACATTAACAGCGGCTGCAGCAGAAGTACGCAGCTAAACCAGCAGTAAAAGAGCTTGCAGCACTAGTATACAGCTTCAGTAAACAGAGAGCAGATACTGCTGCATCCCACAGACAGTGCCTGTTAACCACAGCTACTCTGCTGCTCTCTTCTTATTCTTCTCATCTGTGTAAGCATGGCAGACAGAAGAAGCTCTCTAACAACACAGGAAATACAACTTGTTTCGGATATGGAAGTAATGAAAATAAATCCAATCAGAAGCAAACGCAATACAAAACCTACATGGAAGATTACTGAAACACTTATGGATATAAACTATGAGAAATCACAGAAAATGTCATGGCTTTGGGAAAAGGTGAGGAGTTATGTCTCCAACATCACACAACCTATTTGTGACGCATCCAAACTAAAAGAAGTTTTAAGACAGCTTTCTACAGCTCATGCTCAATATCTTGCCCACTGTCACATTTATGTCTCTAATTTAGAGAAGATAAATTCTGAACAGGCTTTACAAGAAATAGATGAATTAAATGTCTTAATTCAGAAATAGACAATTTAGTCCATCAGGCCAGAGTAAAGGCAGAATAGAGAATTGCCCAACTCCAAGAGACTGCTTCTCACATTTCAGCATCTTGCAAGCATTCAAATAGCTCACGTCTCTCAAGGTCAAAATCCTCACAATATTCAAAGAGTTCATTAATTAGTCTGCAGCTTATCCAAGCCCGGGCAAAGGCAGAAACTACAAAAGTACAGGCGGCCTTTGCAAAAAGGAAAGCAGAGATGGAGACAGACGTCGCTCGCAAAAAAGCAGAAATGGAAATGGACGCCGCTCGCAAGAAAACAGCTATGGAAACGGAAGAAACTTGCAAAAGAGCGGAAATAGAAGCCCCAGAGAAACAGTGTGAGCACGCCACAGCCGTAGCAACACTGAAAATTCTAGAACAAGCTGCCGTGGGAAGTGAAAGAGACAGCATCAACTTATGCAACGTGGATGAGGAAGATTCCACTAAACGCACCAGAGACTATGTACTAAAGCAAAACAGTGACTCTCTCATAATATCAAATGTTCCTGACAGTTGTGACAACCTTCCAAAACAGGGAAAAGACTCTGTAGCAGTACCCTGCATCCAAGGTCAGTACAATACTCTACTAGCTAATGACCTTGAGCTTTATTCAACCGCCCTAGTGCAACAGCAATCCCAATGCATTAACTCTCAGATGCATTTCCACCCTCCAGCAATTCATCAAAATCCTAGCAACCATACAGCTATAAAACCATGCCTGCCTGAGTCTATGGATGTTATACCGACTCCAGGGCTAAATGCAGATGCAACCGCATACTACCTTATGTCACTTAACCAGAATACTGCAAATGCCTTTCAAACTTCATTTTCCTGCCCAAAGTCAGAGAAAACAGACATGTCTGAGTTTGCTAGATATATGGCTCGTCGTGAACTCACCAAGACAAGCCTTTTGAACTTTGATGACCAGCCTGAAAACTACAGAAGCTGGAAGGGTGCCTTCAGAACTGCAATTAATGATCTTGGCATTACTCCTGCTGAGGAACTGGACCTGCTGATCAGATGGCTTGGTCCACAGTCTACAGAACGTGTCAAGAGACTCAGAGCTGTTCACATCAATAATCCAACGTCGGGCCTCGACGCTGCTTGGCAAAGACTTGATCAAAGCTACGGCAGCCCTGAAGCCATAGAGAATGCTCTGTTGAATTGACTGCACTGTTTCCAAAAGATTTCCGGCAAGGACAATCAGAAATACTTGGAACTCAGTGACCTTCTCTGGGAGCTGCAGCTGGCCAAGACAGACACTTTCCTACCTGACCTCAGCTATCTGGACACTGCTCGTGGGGTAAACCCAATAGATCACGTGCAGGCGCTACATCCATCTAAGTACATGCCTGCAACGTCAACAGACTCCCCTCCTGGGTTAATGCACGGCGGGGAGACTACAGATCAGGAAGTTACCATAGTGTCCTCTTCTTGTACAACAGTATGCGGTGAAGATCTTTGTGACAAGTCTTGTGCTAAAATATGCTTAGTTAACATATCACAAGGATCACCCAGGAAAGTCTGCTAAAGTATACGCCATCCTGGACGATCAGAGCAATCGGTCCCTCGCAAGAACGGAACTCTTTGATCTTTTCAACATAAAAGGAGATTCCTACCCTTGTAATTTAGGTACGTGTAGTGGCATTACAGAGGTATCTGGAAGAAGAGCCAGCGGATTCTTAGTAGCTTCTCTTGGGGGCAATCTGGAATTACCCACACTTGTCGAGTGCAACCAGATCCCATCTAACAAGCAGGAGATCCCTACACCAGAAGCTTCCCTACACCATCCTCATCTGAAGGCTATAGCTAACGAAATACCAGCCCTTGACAAGAATGCAAATATCCTAATTCTCCTGGGCAGAGATATCCCAAGAGTACATAAGGTACGGCAACAAATTAATGGTCCACATGATGCTCCATTCGCTCAACGCCTTGATCTAGGTTGGGTTATCATAGGCAATGTTTGTAGAAAGGAAATGAAGGTACCTACCAAGATTGCTTCCTACAAAACACATATCTTGCCAAATGGTCGCAACACCTATCTTGAACCGTGCCCACACCATTACAGAGTGAAGGAGAAATTGGAGTGAAGGAGAAACAGCAACGAATGGCAACATGACGACTGAGATAAATTAAATGCCTTTCAGTCCTGGAATAACACCTATGGAGCCACAGTGTTCAGTTCTATGAACGATGACAACAAACTGGCACTGGCAAGAGAAGATAGGGAATTCCTCAAGACGATGGATAAAGAATTCGCTCAGGATGATGCCAATAGCTGGGTAGCACCCTTACCCTCTCGTACGCCTAGAGAAAATCTACCGAACAATCGACAGCAAGCAGCTGCTCGATTTGCCTCTTTAAAGCGCACCTCGAAGAAGAAAACCGAGGCTGCGAAGAAGATGAACCGGCCCCATGCCAGCCGGAATCCAGTGCTGGTCCGCGGAATTGGGAAATGTTCCAGTTCTGCCAGGAAAACCCTCTACAAGTGCAAGTACAAAGCCCCAGAAACTAAGATTGAAAGGAAGAAAAAGGAGAAGGCTAGAACTACCGTGTCAAAGACAGTCAGTGGGGATAAGAATGTGGCGGTACACGTGTAGTCAAACTGCCTCGCTATTAACCTACTGAAGATGTGCCAAGGAAGCTGTTAAGCCATGGCAAGAAGCCTTTTAGCCAGCAGAAACCCAACCTGCGCTCCTCCATCACTCCTGGAACTGTACTTATACTCCTCAATGGACACCACAGGGGGAAGCGTGTGGTTTTTCAGAAGTCTTTCCACATACAGCCAGTTGGATTACAATTGTGTTGGTGGAAGTTTGGCCTAGTGCGGCTTCCCCAGCACGAAGATGGGTTAACTTGTTAAACTACTCCTCGCAACTGGAACTATGGCCTACGTTTAAGACTGTCGACTTACTTACTGACTATAAAGTGTAAAGTTGTATTGTTGAATGCTTTATCTTTGTTTTTCAGGTCTCCTCATTGGGTTTCCAGGAGGACATTTAAAGTTATAGCGTTAGTTTATTTTGAAATCTAAAGATTTCAGACGGGGAGTGTCATGGCCCATGTTTTAGGATTAATTGTATATTTTTCTGTTTTGTGTTGAATCTGCCTTTCCTGCTTACATGCTATTGATTTCATAGCTACTTTGTCCCTGCTCCAGCTAGTCTAAAGCACCCACGCCTCACAGCTTTGCTTAGGGAAGCAAAATATTGATGATCCAGACAGGGAATAATCAAAGAACATCAAGGTAAGTTTTGTTGGTGATACCTTGCCTGCTGTTGTCTTAATTTCGCTCTCTGGGTAGCCGAAGTTTATTGTGATTGCAAGATTGATTTTCCCCATTGTGGCATCCCTAAACAAAGGCAAAGGTGGACAACCCCTTTATTAAAGTCCATCTGTTCAAGAATACAAAAAACGATATTTGGGACTATGGGATTTGAGAGCTAAATGTCAAGAAGGATGTGGGGGGAAAATACATTGGTTAATTGGGATCAACAACAACCTTCAAAAGAATCCAGAAGAATAAAATATAACAAACATTGGTTTACTGTAGATTGCAGAAACGGAGGATTTTGGCTTCTCTGGCTCTTGACGAGTTAAACATGCCAAGGTTTCTCCTCACATTTGTTTTTATTTGAAATAAAACTCTTTCTTTCTTTGCTGTGACATGTCTGAGTCCCAACTGTTGAAGAAACGCTGCAGGTAACATTCTTTACTATGAACATGTGCAGAGTGCAGCTAGACGGCTCAGGATCTGACTAATTCAATACAAATTGGCTGCTATACAGAAGAATGTCATTTTGTTTGAGAGTAAATATTTAAATGCCTAAAATTTGACCAGAAAATCGTGCCATAAAAAGATTAAAGCATATTTCTTAACCCCCACGCATCCAAAGAAGCCACATTTGCACAGGTTTCAAAGAGATATTGTGATTTCTGTGTCAGGTGCGCCATTCACTTGCAACACAATTGTGCCCTTAAATGGCCTTAGATGTATGTAGAGTCAGATAGTCTATCAACTATTGATCTATCTATGGAATCCAGAAAATGTCATAACCATCTCGATAAGCCAGTTTGCATCTGGACCAGTTTGGGGTATAATGAAGGAGGGCACAAAAAGAGGAAATATGAGAGATAGATCTTCACACAGGGAAACACACAGCCAGGATCCATTCACACACTGATCTCCCTGCTGCAAGCATCTTACCAACACTCCAGGGAAACACACAGCCAGGATCCATTCACACAGTGATCTCCCTGCTGCAAGCATCTTACCAACACTCCAGGGAAACACACAGCCAGGATCCATTCACACAGTGATCTCCCTGCTGCAAGCATCTTACCAACACTCCAGGGAAACACACAGCCAGGATCCATTCACACAGTGATCTCCCTGCTGCAAGCATCTTACCAACACTCCAGGGAAACACACAGCCAGGATCCATTCACACAGTGATCTCCCTGCTGCAAGCATCTTACCAACACTCCAGGGAAACACACAGCCAGGATCCATTCACACAGTGATCTCCCTGCTGCAAGCATCTTACCAACACTCCAGGGAAACACACAGCCAGGATCCATTCACACAGTGATCTCCCTGCTGCAAGCATCTTACCAACACTCCAGGGAAACACACAGCCAGGATCCATTCACACACTGATCTCCCTGCTGCCAACACTCCAGGTATCCAGTTTTCAACATGATGGCCACCAGTGCACTCCACAATATGCAATCCTCAAAATTGTATTTTGTATCTGCATTTCTTAATTTTTGGCTGATTTTATTTTCTAAAAATCCTGCTTTTTTTCGATAGGATTTTAACCTGTGCCCCCTCCCCCCCCATTTCAAAGGCCTCTGATGCCTAACACTTACCTGAACTCATTTCCTCTTCACACAGGGAAACACACAGCCAGGATCCATTCACCCCACCCTCCCTCCCCATCCACCCCCCCACACACAGGACCCACCTCTATTTTCAGGCATCTTTTCCAGCTGTCTACACTTCTTTCTCTAATTACCCTTACTAATCCAAGGCTTCTAATTCCCAGGCAACCATCAATTACTCTCACCTTGCAGTCCTCTCCTCTTGTTTCCAACCCCAACCCTTCTAGATTGTGAGTTCGTACGGGAATAGGGCCCTCATCTCCTCCTGTACTGTTTGTCAAATGTTGTTCAATGTATTGTAACCCTGTCTATACTGTGCTTATTGTACAGCGCTGCGGAATATGCTGGCGCTTTATAAATAAAGAATAATAATAATAATAATACGAGTGTAATGGTCTAAGGCAATGATGGTGAATCTTCGCACCCTAGATTTTTGGGAGCATTAGGGTACATGCAGCTTCAATACATCTGGGGCACCAAGGTTCACCATCACTGGTCTAAGGGATTTTGCCAGTCAGCTTCAGTAAAATTAGAAAAATTAGAGATGGTGACGGATTTGACAGTAAGCAAAAAGAAGGTCAGGAGGCCATTTTCTTACGGCAATCACAAGTAAAATTGTTCTGTCAACAAAGTGATACAATATTTGATATCCCTTGGCAGCCCAGAGCATGAAGGTATAAGCAGCTGTTCCAGTACAAAAGTTCAGATTGTCAAGCAAAAGTAAAAAGAGGGATTTAGTTGGATGGGCCGACATTTTCGTTCTTGACAATTTCAAGGCCTTTATTGTATTTGCAAAATGGAGTTTTCTAGAACATGAACAAGGAGGTTATTGTACAGGTACCGTGATAAAGGCAACAGAGGGAGGGCATTGGCCAAATACAAATCAAGGTATAGGTCAGCGAAACGGGATTGTTCCTTGAACTAATCCAGGGCATGTCAAACCCCATCAGCAATGCTGTAAACCCTAGCATGTGGGAGATTAATGCCACCATTACATTTTACTTGGTTAAATTTGGTCAGACTGAGGTGTCTCCATAAAAAATGTCAAAATTTTTTTTAATTCAACAACCATTCATTTTTGTAGATTAAGAGAAAATGAAATATACTGCCTGGTAGTGAGAGGGATTATGCGTGTTTGTCTCAGGTTCACCATACCTTTCCTAGAATTGACATGTTCCACATAAAGTCTCCTATGTTGTCTTTGCTTTCTGATGCCTCCATTGATTCTATATCCATATCAGATCATGCACCTCTCTGGCTCACTATTACTCTCCCCTCCACACAACCCTAAAGTAGGCAGTGATGCCTCCCATCCTATCTGACTGCCAACCCCTCTTACCAAACCCAAACCTCCAGTCCAGTTGGAGGAATATCCAACATATCGTAACCCCTAAACTGTTATGGGAGGCCTACCAACCTGTCCTTAGTGGCCATATTATCTCCATTTGTCTCAAAGTAAATAGTGGTATGATACAGCGAGAGCACTGGAGCGTACCCTCCTTCTGACACAAACTGTTTTTGAAACTAGCTCTTAGCCCTTATAATTATTAGACTTACTGTCTAGCAAACCTTGACCTTGAAACTCTGATTTCTGCTTAAGTCCAGATAAAACATGGTTTTCCGTTACAATGTTTCTACTGGGAAATCAAGAAAACGCTTAGCCACATTGCCAATCCTAAAAGATTGAGCAAGTTAATTACACATATGACCCCCATCCCTCAGGAACCTCTGTGATTTCTAATGGAAACATAAATTAGTCGATTATCAACTATTTTAAATATTTATCTCTGGCTGTCCCTTAATTTCATGACCAGCATGTTGCCGTTTTGAAAGACATTAACCTTCCCCAAATTGTAACTCACAATAGAGATCCTTGAGCCAACCCACTTCTGAAAAGGTACAATGTCCTTTATTAAATCTGGCAAATCCCCGGATCTCTCCATTCTTGACCCCGGCTGGTAACATTGCCGTTTATATGTACCGCTCCTATCTCCAGATGAGCAAATTGATTCCAAGAGGCCAACAAAGTGTATGTTATTCTGGTGGCTCCAGTTCTCCAGATCCTCCAGGTTATCATGAAGAATAGGTATAGTAGTTATTTGTTTTGCATGACAGCTTGGAGAGAATGTGGTTTGTCTGACAAGATTCCAGAGAAGTTATTTGAGCAGATTAGGCTTGTAGAAGGTGAGTGTGTTGTAAATAGATCCTAAAACTCTGATTCAAAAAAGGGTTTGTGAATATTAGTCAGCTCTTTGTAGTTTCGGAAGATTGTTGAGAGACAGAGCGTAGAAGTTGAGAAAGTGGCACTGACTCCATATCAACTTCAGAGTTCCCAGGTGATGGTGATGGAAGAGCTCATTTAATAGGTTCCATTAGGAGGTGTTTCTTTGGTGGTTTGAGAGATTTGGTAGATTGGCATTTGGATATAGTTTTGTCCACAAATGTATGTACTATGTCCACTGAGAGCAAGTGCACAAATAAAGGAGTGTGCTGTACCTGAAAATGTGGTGCCCTACTCTACAATAAGGGCCCCCATGAAACAGGGGATTCCGCCTGGATCGATGAGTGGCACACGTTGAATATAGTAAATATAACAAATATCTTGAAGAATTCGATGATGCCAGGCCACATAGGTATACAATTGGGGGTGGTTGGATACAACAGGAGAATAGAAGAAAAAAAAGTCCTCTGACAGCATGTGTGTTGTTTGTGCCCAGGTTGAGATCTTCCTGTATATTATAAGCAGCAACAGATCCAAAAAAATGGAGGTGTCACAGGTGATAGTAGCAGGTAAGTCTTGGAGGTGTGGGGAACTGAGGCTCAGAGAGACTGAAATATTTTGATAGGCGCCACAGGTCAAGGCACGGATGAACAAAGACTAATATAATCCTCCAGGTGCATAGAAAATATTATATGGAAAACAATTGTCTGAAAGATGTTTGCAATGGCGTGCCAAACAAGGAGGAAAATGGAGTGGAACGTTTAATAGGATCTGATAATAGTCAAAGCAAACTATGCCTGTTGTCTAAATACAACAGCAGCTCACTTGTCTATAGCTGTGGATTTGGATCGCCAATAGAGTAGGATGGCAGAGGCTCCAGTGGAGTGGGTCCTCCAATGTATCAGTCATTTGTGACGAGATGATGGTCAGGTTCCCTGAGTATCAGGATCCCCAGTGGTGTTCAGGGGTGGAAGTTGCGACGTATGAGGAAGTTTTATTGTTACCTACAAAGCCTCTACACTAGGACTCGAAAAGGCCCGCCAGAAAATGGAGACTGGACAATCGACTTAACACTGGGCGAGCCGACCATGAGATGAACACCCGTGGAAACAGCAGGATGTCTTGAAGGCGGATGGTGAATGGGTAAGGGGTGTGAATGAGTCCCCAACAGCAAGTCTCACAGTAGAGTCCATGAAGACAGGACCTCCAATTTGAGCTATGAGTAGTGTGAGAGCCTGAATTGAGCATGCTCACAGTAAATAGCTTGGCCGCACCACCAAGCATGCACAAGTTCTGCTTTACCAATGTTACTTAAATGGTTAACCTCTATAAAAATAAACTACTGTGAGGAATTCCTTGCACAATAATCTCTTTATAAATGTATGGTGATTGTAGAATATGAAGACCGTAGTCCTTGCATAGGAAGAATAGAGATATTTTTACTGATGAGAACACAATGAGATTTACATTACTTTGTTCCTTAGATTGTAAGGTCGCGGGATGTCTGGCCGGGCACTTGTATAAAGTGCTGAATTAGCAGGACGATTATCCTACAGACAGGGTCATCTCGTCCTGATATGTCATAAATAAGTCTCCTGTTAGTGCTTCCCCGTTGTGAAGCGCTGCGGAATCTGTTGGTGCTATATAAATGCTGCTGTAACTAACATTATACATTACTAAACACATACATGCACATACTATTTGAGAAGAATAAAAACATCATGTGGACTTCCAAGACACTTTTTGTTTCCATAAAATTTCAAACGACAGGTAAATTATCAACCTTTTCTTAAATGTACATCTAAAAAATGTTATAAAAGTATATGTATAATACCTTCAAAAATCTTTTAACCTTAAGCAGGACAGATGGCATATTTTTTAATAAAATGTGTTAATCTACAACCATATTTAATAATGTAGGTGACTTAATAGCAAACTCTACTAGATAGATAGTAGATAGACAGATAGAAAGACCGTTTTTGGCCTGGCTATTCCTATTGTTCGTTTGTTTTGTGGTTCCTTGGTATCCATTCCCTACACCTTGAGTTTTTCTTGAGGTTATATGGTAAATGTTAGGTAAACACCATTTTTTATAGTATTTTCCATTAAAAACTATGTTTTACAGACTCACATCTTGTTAGTTAGAAAATAGATAGACAGACAGACAGGTAAACGGACAGACAGGTAGATAGATAGATAGATAGATAGATAGATAGATAGATAGATAGATAGATAGATAGATAGATAGATAGACAAACGGGTAGATAGATAGATAGATAGACAAACAGACAGGTAGACGGATAGATAGATAGATAGATAGATAGATAGATAGATAGATAGATAGATAGATAGATAGATAGATAGATAGATAGAATAGATAGATAGATAGATAGATTAGATAGATAGATAGATAGATAGACAAACGGGTAGATAGATAGATAGATAGATAGATAGATAGATAGATAGATAGATAGATAGATAGATAGATAGACAAACAGACAGGTAGACGGATAGATAGATAGATAGATAGATAGATAGATAGATAGATAGATAGATAGATAGATAGATAGATAGATAGATAGATAGATAGATAGATAGATAGATAGATAGATAGACGGATGGACAGATAGACATGTAGATAGATAGAAAAACAGATAAATAGAACAATAGATAGATAGACAGATATGAAGACAGACAGATAGATAGATAGATAGATAGATAGATAGATAGATAGATAGATAGATAGATAGATAGATAGATAAGCAGACAGACGGGTAGATAGATAGAAAAATAGCTAGAAAAAAGACAGACAGACAGATAGACAGAAAGATAGACAGACGAGTAGATAGATAGAAAAATAGATAGCTAGAAAAAAGACAGATAGACAGACAGACGGGTAGATAGATAGAAAAATAGATAACTAGAAAAATAGCTACAAAAAAGACGGATAGACAGACAGACAGGTAGACAGACAGATAGACAGACAGACAGGTAGACAGACAGACGGGTAGATAGATAGAAAAATAGATAACTAGAAAAATAGATAGTTAGAAAAAAGACAGATAGACAGACAGGTAGACAGACAGATAGATAGACAAACAGACGGGTAGATAGATAGAAAAATAGATAACTAGAAAAAAGACAGATAGATAGACAGACAGATAGAAAAATAGATAACTAGAAAAATAGATAGCTAGAAAAATAGATAGCTAGAAAAATAGATAGCTAGAAAAAAGACAGACAGATAGACAGAAAAATAGTTAGACAGACAGGTAGATAGATAGAAAAATAGATAGCTAGAAAAATAAATAAATAGACAGACAAACGGACGGACGGACAGATAGACAGAGAAATAGATAGATAGATAGATAGATAGATAGATCACTAGATAAGTAAATAGACAGATAGCACAATATACATGGCACACTAATATATGCTCATTATCAAGAAGTTGAAATACATTAAAAGGTTGTGTTATTAAATCTGCATGTCATGTAATGATGCATGGCTGAATTATCCTTGCAGCCTGTTTTTGAGCAGGCAGGTACAGCCAAAATATTTCCTCTAATCCCAGCTCTTGAGAGCAGCTCTCAGGTTACAGACAATGTGAATAAGAGCTATGTTTCAGAGTGGTCAGGCTTCCTGGAATTTTTGCAGTACCAGTTATCAGCTCTGGCAGCTTAGAGTCTCTTTAAGCAGCTGAAGCTGAATTTATTGTCATCGGGCAAGTGAAGAGACTTCTGATTTATTTGGTCTGAGGTCTAATTTGTTTTCGTGTTGATACTTTATATCACTAAGAAACTGAATATTTGAGCCCATCCCTATTTCCGGACTAAGCCTCCGGGAATGTGTTCTGCTCAGAATAAATCTATATATCTACACCTTAATTAATAGGTATGCACATGTTAGCAGCTTCTGTTTTTGTTGTAGTGAAAACGCATGTTTTGTTTGATGGAATTCTTCCTCGCTGAAGGAAAGAAAAGAACAAAATGTATCAGTGCTTATATTGTAGATATGGCTAGAACACTTAACATATATGACAGGTGATGATGAAAGTGCATATAGTAAAGGCCTGGCCATAATTACCAATTTAGAAATGTTTCAAGAGTTACGGCTATACAGACTGTCACGTGAGCTTCATAGACCTTATGGGCCCTATCACCTGGCCCTCACTAAAACCGTGACGCAGCAGCGGAAAAATGTGCTTAAAGTAATTTCTCCTTTGCGCCGCGGTTTTACCATTACATTAAGGGGCAGGCGCTGAGTCCGCAGCCTGCTCCGTAGCGGGCGCTAGGGTTCTGGATGCTTTGGCAGGTTTAAAGCACTGTCCTGAGCATCCCCTCCATGGACTCCATGGAGGTTTCTGCTGCCAGGTCGCATGACCAGCCGACTCTTGCCTCTTGCGAGATCCTGTAGGTCGGCGGAGTGATCACAGAGGGTGACTGGGGACTTTTTTTTGCTGTCGGCGGCCAGAAGTGGTGGATCGGGCAACCGTTCTCGCCTCAGGATGAGAGGTGAGTATCTGATTTTTTTGTGGGGGTTTACAGCTGGTGATAACTGATTCCGCAGCAGCAGCAGCAGCTCTAAGCTGTCATAAACGTTTTGAGTTAGGAACGGCTGTGAGTAAAAAGTGTTAGGACTTTGTGATCCTAACGCTAATTACGCGCTGCTTACTCTTTGCACTCCCCATGTTAAGCACAGGGAGCACAAAGTACAGTAAGCTGGTGCTAAAAAGCGCTAATACCGATTCGCTAACGTTTTCTCATCCTAACGCTCATGTGAGCGCCAGTGTCAGCTTTAAGGAGGTGACAGAGTCCTATATCGGCCATTGCACTGGGAGGCTCGGAATTTAAACAAGTGGTACATTCCATTCTGGAAAGGGATCGTTAACGACAAGTATGGGGTATAGTGTCAATATTCCATATGGGGATATTGCTGTAAAAACGAAAATATTAAAAATCTATTTCCCCCATTAAATGACCCGAATTCCCATGCATACAGTTATTCTTGATCAAAGCCATCATATTCTTTTATTTCTAGTCGTATATTCAATTCTCTGAATATTTTCTGAACACTTTTGTAATGTTTTCTTAATTACTTACTAGACACAGTTGACACCATACCATTTCATTGGTAGATTAGTAGATCTCCTCTGTTTGTGATGATTGATGCAATGTATATATTTTGAGTATACATTAAAAATACCAACAGGTTTTGAGAAACTTGAAAAAAGGTCTCTATGGGCCAAAACACTTGTCCAAGATGCCGAAACACCAGCCAAACCTTCGCACTGTCCAAGTTGGCTACGGTAGAACCCCCATACTACACAAAATGGCTTGGTTCGTCCAGAATAAAGCATTGAAAGTTGCAGAATAAACATAATGGTCCTCTAACACCTTTGCGAAAAACACACAATATGGCGAAATATCTGAACAATATGTGGTTTTCGAGATACAGGGGCAGCACATCGCCTTTAAAGGTGCCCACCAGCGGAATTGCTCACACTGCCATCGTAAATTCACACTTTTTTGTGGCCAATTAAAAATGCATAATAGTAAAAATAAAGCAGACATGTTCCCAATAATCACAACTCACTGTAAATGTCATTTAACATTGCTCAATTCTAAAAAAAACATCCCAAAGAGTGAATTAAACATTTATGTGATTTTAAAGTAAATATAAATTTTATATTAATAAAATAGAGTTTTGACTCATGCTGTACACGAAAATCCAAATTGCAGATACACTGTAAACACGGATGTGCATTCCATGTTTTAATATATCAGTGCGGCTATTAGTGTACTCAAATTGCTTGACTGTGTTTTAATGTCTCAGTGCGGTTATTACTGTATGCACATTTCATGGCTGGGTTTTAATATATCAGTGCAGCTATTACTGTACAAACATTGCTTGACTGTGTTTTAATATATCAGTGCGGCTATTACTGTACAAACATTGCTTGACTGTGTTTTAATATATCAGTGCGGTTATTACTGTACAAACATTACTTGACTGTGTTTTAATATATCAGTGCGGCTATTACTGTACAAACATTGCTTGACTGTGTTTTAATATATCAGTGCGGTTATTACTGTACAAACATTACTTGACTGTGTTTTAATATATCAGTGCGGCTATTACTGTACAAACATTGCTTGACTGTGTTTTAATATATCAGTGCGGCTATTACTGTACAAACATTACTTGACTGTGTTTTAATATATCAGTGCAGCTATTACTGTACAAACATTGCTTGACTGTGTTTTAATAATCAGTGCGGTTATTACTGTACAAACATTGCTTGACTGTGTTTTAATATATCAGTGCGGTTATTACTGTACAAACATTACTTGACTGTGTTAATATATCAGTGCGGTTATTACTGTACAAACATTGCTTGACTGTGTTTTAATATATCAGTGCGGTTATTACTGTACAAACATTGCTTGACTGTGTTTTAATATATCAGTGCGGCTATTACTGTACAAACATTGCTTGACTGTGTTTTAATATATCAGTGCGGTTATTACTGTACAAACATTACTTGACTGTGTTTTAATATATCAGTGCGGCTATTACTGTACAAACATTGCTTGACTGTGTTTTAATATATCAGTGCGGCTATTACTGTACAAACATTACTTGACTGTGTTTTAATATATCAGTGCAGCTATTACTGTACAAACATTGCTTGACTGTGTTTTAATATATCAGTGCGGTTATTACTGTACAAACATTACTTGAGTGTTTTAATATATCAGTGCGGCTATTACTTGTACAAACATTGCTTGACTGTGTTAATATATCAGTGCGGTTATTACTGTACAAACATTGCTTGACTGTGTTTTAATATATCAGTGCGGTTATTACTGTACAAACATTACTTGACTGTGTTTTAATATATCAGTGCGGCTATTACTGTACAAACATTGCTTGACTGTGTTTTAATATATCAGTGCGGTTATTACTGTACAAACATTGCTTGACTGTGTTTTAATATATCAGTGCGGCTATTACTGTACAAACATTAGTTGACTGTGTTTTAATATATCAGTGCGGTTATTACTGTACAAACATTGCTTGACTGTGTTTTAATATATCAGTGCGGTTATTACTGTACAAACATTGCTTGACTGTGTTTTAATATATCAGTGTGGCTATTACTGTACAAACATTGCTTGACTGTGTTTTAATATATCAGTGCGGTTATTACTGTACAAACATTACTTGACTGTGTTTTAATATATCAGTGCGGCTATTACTGTACAAACATTGCTTGACTGTGTTTTAATATATCAGTGCGGTTATTACTGTACAAACATTACTTGACTGTGTTTTAATATATCAGTGCGGCTATTACTGTACAAACATTGCTTGACTGTGTTTTAATATATCAGTGCGGCTATTACTGTACAAACATTGCTTGACTGTGTTTTAATTATATCAGTGCAGTGCGTTATATAACTGTACAAACATTACTTGACTGTGTTTTAATATATCAGTGCGGCTATTACTGTACAAACATTGCTTGACTGTGTTTTAATATATCAGTGCGGCTATTACTGTACAAACATTGCTTGACTGTGTTTTAATATATCAGTGCGGTTATTACTGTACAAACATTGCTTGACTGTGTTTTAATATATCAGTGCGGTTATTACTGTACAAACATTACTTGACTGTGTTTTAATATATCAGTGCGGCTATTACTGTACAAAGGCTTGACTGTGTTTTAATATATCAGTGCGGTTATTACTGTACAAACATTGCTTGACTGTGTGTTTTATCATATCAGTGGGCTATTACTGTACAAACATTACTTGACTGTGTTTTAATAATATATAGTGCGTTATTACTGTACAAACATTGCTTGACTGTGTTTTAATATATCAGTGCGGTTATTACTGTACAAACATTGCTTGACTGTGTTTTAATATATCAGTGCGGCTATTACTGTACAAACATTACTTGACTGTGTTTTAATATATCAGTGCGCGCTATTACTGTACAAACATTACTTGACTGTGTTTTAATATATCAGTGGCGGCTATTACTGTACAAACATTGCTTGACTGTGTTTTAATATATCACTGCGGCTATTACTGTTAAAACATTACTTGACTGTGTTTTAATATATCAGTGCGGTTATTACTGTACAAACATTGCTTGACTGTGTTTTAATAATATCAGTGCGGCTATTACTGTACAAACATTGCTTGACTGTGTTTTAATATATCAGTGCGGTTATTACTGTACAAACATTACTTGACTGTGTTTTAATATATCAGTGCGGCTATTACTGTACAAACATTGCTTGACTGTGTTTTAATATATCAGTGCGGTTATTACTGTACAAACATTGCTTGACTGTGTTTTATATATCAGTGCGGCTATTACTGTACAAACATTGCTTGACTGTGTTTTAATATATCAGTGCGGTTATTACTGTACAAACATTGCTTGACTGTGTTTTAATATATCAGTGCGGCTATTACTGTACAAACATTGCTTGACTGTGTTTTAATATATCAGTGCAGCTATTACTGTACAACACATTGCTTGACTGTGTTTTAATATATCAGTGCGGTTATTACTGTACAAACATTGCTTGACTGTGTTTTAATATATCAGTGCGGTTATTACTGTACAAACATTACTTGACTGTGTTTTAATATCAGTGCGGTTATTACTGTACAAACATTGCTTGACTGTGTTTTAATATATCAGTGCGGCTATTACTGTACAAACATTACTTGACTGTGTTTTAATATATCAGTGCAGCTATTACTGTACAAACATTGCTTGACTGTGTTTTAATATATCAGTGCGCTATTACTGTACAAACATTGCTTGACTGTGTTTTAATATATCAGTGCGGTTATTACTGTACAAACATTGCTTGACTGTGTTTTAATATATCAGTGCGGTTATTACTGTACAAACATTACTTGACTGTGTTTTAATATATCAGTGCGGCTATTACTGTACAAACATTGCTTGACTGTGTTTTAATATATCAGTGCAGCTATTACTGTACAAACATTGCTTGACTGTGTTTTAATATATCAGTGCGGTTATTACTGTACAAACATTGCTTGACTGTGTTTTAATATATCAGTGCGGTTATTACTGTACAAACATTACTTGACTGTGTTTTAATATATCAGTGCGGTTATTACTGTACAAACATTGCTTGACTGTGTTTTAATATATCAGTGCGGCTATTACTGTACAAACATTGCTTGACTGTGTTTTAATATATCAGTGCGGTTATTACTGTACAAACATTGCTTGACTGTGTTTTAATATATCAGTGCGGCTATTACTGTACAAACATTGCTTGACTGTGTTTTAATATATCAGTGCGGTTATTACTGTAAACACATTGCTTGACTGTGTTTTAATATATCAGTGCGGCTATTACTGTACCAAACATTGCTTGACTGTGTTTTAATATATCAGTGGCGGTTATTACTGTAAACACATTGCTTGACTGTGTTTTAATATATCAGTGCGGTTATTACTGTAAACACATTGCTTGACTGTGTTTTAATATATCAGTGCGGTTATTACTGTAAACACATTGCTTGACTGTGTTTTAATATATCAGTGCGGTTATTACTGTACAAACATTGCTTGACTGTGTTTTAATATATCAGTGCGGCTATTACTGTACAAACATTGCTTGACTGTGTTTTAATATATCAGTGCGGTTATTACTGTACAAACATTGCTTGACTGTGTTTTAATATATCAGTGCGGTTATTACTGTACACACATTGCTTGACTGTGTTTTAATATATCAGTGCGGTTATTACTGTACAAACATTGCTTGACTGTGTTTTAATATATCAGTGCAGCTATTACTGTACAAACATTGCTTGACTGTGTTTTAATATATCAGTGCGGTTATTACTGTACAAACATTGCTTGACTGTGTTTTAATATATCAGTGCGGCTATTACTGTACAAACATTGCTTGACTGTGTTTTAATATATCAGTGCAGCTATTACTGTACAAACATTACTTGACTGTGTTTTAATATATCAGTGCGGTTATTACTGTACAAACATTACTTGACTGTGTTTTAATATATCAGTGCGGTTATTACTGTACAAACATTGCTTGACTGTGTTTTAATATATCAGTGCGGCTATTACTGTACAAACATTGCTTGACTGTGTTTTAATATATCAGTGCGGTTATTACTGTACAAACATTGCTTGACTGTGTTTTAATATATCAGTGCGGTTATTACTGTACAAACATTGCTTGACTGTGTTTTAATATATCAGTGCGGCTATTACTGTACAAACATTGCTTGACTGTGTTTTAATATATCAGTGCAGCTATTACTGTACAAACATTGCTTGACTGTGTTTTAATATATCAGTGCGGCTATTACTGTACAAACATTGCTTGACTGGGTTTTAATATATCAGTGCGGCTATTACTGTACAAACATTGCTTGACTGGGTTTTAATATATCACTGCGGCTATTACTGTATGCACATTTCATGACTGTGTTTTAATATATCAGTGCGGCTATTACTGTACAAACATTACTTGACTGTGTTTTAAATATCAGTGCGGTTATTACTGTACAAACATTGCTTGACTGTGTTTTAATATATCAGTGCGGCTATTACTGTACAAACATTGCTTGACTGGGTTTTAATATATCAGTGCGGCTATTACTGTACAAACATTGCTTGACTGTGTTTTAATATATCAGTGCGGTTATTACTGTACAAACATTGCTTGACTGTGTTTTAATATATCAGTGCGGCTATTACTGTACAAACATTGCTTGACTGTGTTTTAATATATCAGTGCAGCTATTACTGTACAAACATTGCTTGACTGTGTTTTAATATATCAGTGCGGCTATTACTGTACAAACATTGCTTGACTGGGTTTTAATATATCAGTGCGGCTATTACTGTACAAACATTGCTTGACTGGGTTTTAATATATCACTGCGGCTATTACTGTATGCACATTTCATGACTGTGTTTTAATATATCAGTGCGGCTATTACTGTACAAACATTACTTGACTGTGTTTTAATATATCAGTGCGGTTATTACTGTACAAACATTGCTTGACTGTGTTTTAATATATCAGTGCGGCTATTACTGTACAAACATTGCTTGACTGTGTTTTAATATATCAGTGCGGCTATTACTGTACAAACATTGCTTGACTGGGTTTTAATATATCAGTGCGGCTATTACTGTACAAACATTGCTTGACTGTGTTTTAATATATCAGTGCGGCTATTACTGTACAAACATTGCTTGACTGGGTTTTAATATATCACTGCGGCTATTACTGTATGCACATTTCATGACTGTGTTTTAATATATCAGTGCGGTTATTACTGTACAAATATTGCTTGACTGGGTTTTAATATATCAGTGCGGTTATTACTGTACAAACATTGCTTGACTGGGTTTTAATATATCACTGCGGCTATTACTGTACAAACATTACTTGACTGTGTTTTAATATATCAGTGCGGTTATTACTGTACAAATATTGCTTGACTGGGTTTTAATATATCAGTGCGGCTATTACTGTACAAACATTGCTTGACTGGGTTTTAATATATCAGTGCGGCTATTACTGTACAAACATTGCTTGACTGGGTTTTAATATATCAGTGCGGCTATTACTGTACAAACATTGCTTGACTGGGTTTTAATATATCAGTGCGGTTATTACTGTACAAACATTACTTGACTGTGTTTTAATATATCAGTGCGGTTATTACTGTACAAACATTACTTGACTGTGTTTTAATATATCAGTGCGGTTATTACTGTACAAACATTGCTTGACTGTGTTTTAATATATCAGTGCGGTTATTACTGTACAAACATTGCTTGACTGTGTTTTAATATATCAGTGCAGCTATTACTGTACAAACATTGCTTGACTGTGTTTTAATATATCAGTGCGGCTATTACTGTACAAACATTGCTTGACTGTGTTTTAATATATCAGTGCAGCTATTACTGTACAAACATTGCTTGACTGGGTTTTAACCCCTTAACGCCGCAGGGCATTCCATGCCGTCCTGCATTTGGCGGGCTTTAACGCCGTAGGACGGCATGGAACGTCCTCGGCATTAGGAGCCCAGCCGGCGGTAATACTTACCTCCCCGGCGGCTCCCACGCAGATCTGGCTTCGGTGAAGCCTGATCTGCGTCTTTTCTAGCCTCCCGGCGCACTGACGTCATCGCGCTGGCGCAATGACGTCAGTTTCAGGCGCCCCCACCCCCCGCCGGAGCATGGGGAAGTGCCTGGAGGGGAGGAGAGGGATCCTTCGGATCCCTCTATCTCCCCATCGCCGGGTGCTACAAGGCTGTGGCCAGCATCGCTGGAACGGTCACAGCCTGACCTTTCCAGCGATGTATGGGGGTTAACCCATGAGTTGCCAGGTCACGACTGGGCACTAATTTGTGCCCGATCACGGCCTATTTCCGGTGGGGGCCGCCATCTTGGATGGCAGCCCCCACCTCTGGGTCCCCCCCCGCGTCAACTGACTCATCGCGCCATGCGCAATGATGTCAGTTAACTGGGGAAGCCCCTAGCTGCAAAGGGATTTCCTATGGAAATCCCATGCAGGAGATAGGGGGGGTTCTTTGAACCCCTTTATCTCCTGATCGGTGGCAGCTAGGGGGTCATGCCTGATATTGATGGAAAGGACTGAGCATGGCCTTTCCAACGATATCAAACATGACAATGAAAAAAGTAAAGTAAAAGTGTAAAAAATAAAAATAAAAAAACAATTAAAAAATAAAAACTTGCTTTTTTTTTTTGATGCAGCATTATTGTTCACATTTCAATTATAATGTGAACAATGATGCTTCACCAATGATTTTTTTTGGGGGGGGGGGTTTAGCTAAAATCACGTAATCCCCAAAAAAAAAGTTCCCAAGTCTGCCCCATAAAATATAACCGCAAGGTAACGGATAATAAAATGTGAAAACAAACCACTTTACAC
Source organism: Leptobrachium leishanense (assembly GCA_009667805.1). Lineage (NCBI taxonomy): Eukaryota > Metazoa > Chordata > Amphibia > Anura > Megophryidae > Leptobrachium > Leptobrachium leishanense. The sequence continues at coordinate 26,723,420 of CM019073.1, read as the reverse complement.
ACTGTGGATGATTGAAATTTTATTGATAATTCACATTTTTTTTTAATTTTTTGTTATAGCATTCTGGCAGGACATGACATTTATATATAATTATGATATATTATTAATCTGCCGAGTCTACCGGAAAGAACGATATATAATTTGTCTGGGTGGTATAATAATACGTGACTTAAACCCGCGTTTAAACATGATGAGCAAAAACTTCAGCAAACTTCACTTCCGAAAGAGCGCCGAAGTTGTAAAATTACTCCCGTCCTTAAGGGGTTAATATATCAGTGCGGCTATTACTGTACAAACATTGCTTGACTGGGTTTTAATATATCAGTGCGGTTATTACTGTACAAACATTGCTTGACTGGGTTTTAATATATCACTGCGGCTATTACTGTACAAACATTACTTGACTGTGTTTTAATATATCAGTGCGGTTATTACTGTACAAACATTACTTGACTGTGTTTTAATATATCAGTGCGGCTATTACTGTACAAACATTGCTTGACTGTGTTTTAATATATCAGTGCGGTTATTACTGTACAAACATTACTTGACTGTGTTTTAATATATCAGTGCGGCTATTACTGTACAAACATTGCTTGACTGGGTTTTAATATATCAGTGCGGCTATTACTGTACAAACATTGCTTGACTGTGTTTTAATATATCAGTGCGGTTATTACTGTACAAACATTACTTGACTGTGTTTTAATATATCAGTGCGGCTATTACTGTACAAACATTGCTTGACTGTGTTTTAATATATCAGTGCGGCTATTACTGTACAAACATTGCTTGACTGTGTTTTAATATATCAGTGCGGCTATTACTGTACAAACATTACTTGACTGTGTTTTAATATATCAGTGCGGCTATTACTGTACAAACATTACTTGACTGTGTTTTATATATCAGTGCGGTTATTACTGTACAAACATTGCTTGACTGTGTTTTAATATATCAGTGCGGCTATTACTGTACAAACATTACTTGACTGTGTTTTAATATATCAGTGCGGTTATTACTGTACAAACATTGCTTGACTGTGTTTTAATATATCAGTGCGGTTATTACTGTACAAACATTGCTTGACTGTGTTTTAATATATCAGTGCGGTTATTACTGTACAAACATTGCTTGACTGTGTTTTAATATATCAGTGCGGTTATTACTGTACAAACATTGCTTGACTGTGTTTTAATATATCAGTGCGGCTATTACTGTACAAACATTACTTGACTGTGTTTTAATATATCAGTGCGGTTATTACTGTATGCACATTTCATGGCTGGGTTTTAATGTATCAGTTCGGCTATTACTGTACAAACATTGCTTGACTGTGTTTTAATATATCAGTGCGGCTATTACTGTACAAACATTGCTTGACTGTGTTTTAATATATCAGTGTGGTTATTACTGTATGCACATTTTATGGCTGGGTTTTAATGTATCAGTGCGGCTATTACTGTACAGATAAAAAATGAATCAATTAAAGGACATCTCAATGAGCGATCCAAAAATCGAATCACACAGGAACGATTTTCACTGGTGCAATTCATTTTGGCTCGTGCCAGGGCACCCACGAGTACAATTTATGGTTGCAGCACATTAGATTGATCATAGAATGGGTTGCCTGCTTAGCAGCAAAATATGGATGAGCCAAAGTGATAGAAATTTTCAGATGAGCCAAAACGTTTGAACCAAATTTCTCCGTGCCCAAAATTTTCACAGCAGCTATAATGCCCTTTCTATTCAGAACTTGAGGGAAGAATATCTCGAGTCTTCCTTTGACCTTGCAAATAGTAAAATGGTATTTACCGGTGATGGTGAACCTTGGCACCCCAGAAGTTACGGAACTACAGGTCCCAGAATTCTTTCAAGGCACTAGATGACCAGGGAATGGTGGGAGTTGTAGTACAGAAACATCTATCGGGGCTGGAGTTTGACATCCCTGGTTTAGGGGACACATTCTATTTCACCTCACCACCAAAATAATCTCTATTAAGCTGCTTGAACCAACATTACCTGTCCAGTCCGGACCGATGAAACAATTGCTGCCACAATGTAGGTGGTAGCAGTTCATGCATCCTTTTATTTTAACTTATTTTGCAACTTTTTGGCAGCATGCAGCTCAATGCAGGCAGGAAGGGTTCTTTATATTATTTGATTGACTATAGGGATTATTCAGAGAGGTCCGAAATGTTGCCGAAATGTAACCAGACACTGAAATTCAGCATACGGTGCCATTTCGGGGCCATTCAGCTATTCAGGGAGCAGGCAGTTCGCCAAATTTTTGCGAATTGCCTGCAAGTATGGTGCTGTTCAACGTCAGTGAAATCCCCCATAAAGAAGCAATGGTTCATCTATTCAGAGAACACCGAACAGCGGAGAAAAGTTGCAGACATGCCCTGCTGTTCGGTGTTTTCATACGGCAGGTTTATTCAGGTGAACCCCATAGGCTTCAATGTTAAAAATATTCCCGTTTTAATCCAATATCTAATAAACCGTTTATTCATTTAATCTGCAGTAAAATGTTTCTTTATTTATAGATTTTTTTTAGGATCTTTTAGGCATTTTGTGAGATTTTTTCGGGCAAATTTGTTTCCGTTTTTGTTATCGTTTTTTTATTTTTCTTTAACTGACCGATTTAGTATCATTCATAGGATCTTATATGTAAATTCCAGACATTTTCTTTCAGTAGTTTGTTTGAAAACAGCGTTTAAATTTTGAAACATTCAAGCGTACTGTTTTTTTATCCTGTTCGTCGGCTTGTCGGCTTTTTCAGGCGGCTGGCCTGCGCTGTGATTGGCAGCTCGGGGGCTTTTTCCGGCATGTTTAGCGGGGTTTTTGCGGTGGCTTCTGCGTGTTTTCAGTGAGTGTTCGGTGACTGTTCGGCGAGTGTTCTGCGGGTTTGCAGTGGGTTTTCCCTGCACTCCGGGGACCCTGCGGTTGTACGTGAGTACACCGCAGAGTCGACGAACTAGAATCGCCCCGAACTGCGGGGAACGAAAGGGCACTGAAATGTCAGCGACATTTCGGTGCTCTCTGAATAACCCTGGGAAAAAAAAAAAAATTCCCTACTCTTTTTTTTTTTACTGTGTTTTTATAAAATTTTGTTAAGTGGCCGGTTGTTTCAGGACACCCTCCTCACAACTAAAAAAAACACACGGTATAAATTATTTTGTGTTTTCTACTATGTATTTTTATTCTTTTTAAGAAGGAAAACAAAGTATTCGTCATCAACATTTGTACAGTTTAAACATTACTTTTCAAATCCTTGGGAGAAAAAAAAAATCCCATATGATTTATTGCTTTTGAGCCTAAATAAATTTCCACTACGCAATTCTCAGTGCATGTTGCGTTCACCCATACGATGACAAGTTCTTTCACTACTTAATCATGTCTTTGCTCAATCAGTCTTGAGTTTATTTAATCCCGCAGTCCAACAATGAGCCTACAGAGATTCCAGGTAGGAAGCTCATATTTGTCTGTATTTTGTTTAACATCCTGAAACATCAAGAAGCTAAAGTAAAAAAAAAAAAAAGAGAGAAAATTGAGCGGTGATCTGAGCGCGTTCTCTTTTATTGTCTTATTTGTTTATTTTATTGTCCATTCCACAGGTCTCGTAAATTGAAATACCCTAGAGCTAGATTTAGCGAGTGGATCACTTCCTCCACATCACAGCAACTCTGTTTTCTGACAATTCTAACAATTAGGTGTAGAAAACATACAGGGTTATTCAAAGAGATCCGAATGGCTGGCAAAAGGTAACCGAACAGTGAAATTCAGCATACGAATTCTTGGCCATTCGGCTATTCAGAGAGCAGGCAGTTCGCCAGGATTTTGAACTTGCCAAATCCTGGCGAATTGCCTGCACATACGGTGCCTGTTCGGTGCCTGTTCGAGGGCAGTGAAATCCCCATAGAGAAGCAATGCTTCGGCTATTCAGAGAGCAAAAACCAGCCGTGAAAAGTTGCCGAATTGCCCTGCCATTCGGTGGTTTAATTCCTCAGGTTTATTCAGGCGAATCCCATAGGCTTCAATGTTAAAAATATTCCCGATTTAATTCAATATCTAATAAACCGTTTATTATAATATTCTGCAGTAAAAAGTCTCTTTTATTTATCGATTTTTTGTGATATTTTAAGCATTTTTCAGGATTTTTTTGCCAAAATTTTTTTCCGATTTGTTTTTAAATGTTTGGGGCCATATTACATTCCTCGCGCATTGGTTTTGCGCGCACGCAAATGCGCATTAGCGCGAGGACAAAACCATTTGCGCAGAACGTCGTATTTCAACGTTCGCGCAAACGATGCGTGTTATCGTTTGACGCGGATGGACTTGCGCGAGCGTGAAGAACTGTGCGCGTCCTATACATAACATTTTGAGCGCAAATGCGTTAAGCGGATGGTATTTCAATAGATGTGCAACTTCCTACGAACGACGTTTGCGCGCATAATTTTAACGTCTTTGAAAACCTGGTGTTAACTGCAAATCTGAACGTTCTGGCCGAATCAAAATACACGAGCACGACAAAAAAAATACAGCACAGTATAGTTACACATTCTACACATACCCAAACAAAAAAAATTGTGAATTCGTGCCTGTTTTTTTTTATTGCTGCAGCATGTATACTCAGATTTACTTTGACAGGCTCAAAAACGTTAGTGAGTCAATTAAGGTGAATTGATGTCAATTAAGGTTCTTAATTCTGATTGGCTGAATCCCGCGAAAAAAACAGTCCGCGCACTGATTTACATTCGCAACGTTACTGCGCGCGTATTACACTTCGTTTTGCGCTTTTTTTTTACTAACGTTATTTTTTGATGGATGAGAAAATGCTTTCGGATCCGAATACCACGTTAATTTTCACGCGATAACGCTGGACAATGCGCGCAAAACAAAATTGCGCTGTGGTGCTTGCTGAATACACCACAGAGTCACCAAAATGGGATCGCCAAATCGAACCAAATTGAGGAGAACGAAAAGTCACCGAACGTGCGGTGACGTTTCGATTCTCTTTGAATAACCCTGATAGATACAGATAAGGCTAGGGTCAGACGAGCGTGATTTCTACGGACTGTACGTCCGTGCAGTACGGACATCGTCAGTACGGATGACGCAGTAGTGGTCACACAGTCCGTTTTTTCACTGAAGTTATTTTTGACGGATGTAGGAGGGAAAAATAAATTAAAATGCAAAACCATTTTGTCCGTGAAAAATGCTGGACGTATAAATGCAGTCCGTCTGACCACGTTCCATCACTCACACACAAAGCTATGCGGACGTTGCGGACGCAGCGCACTTTGTGCGGCCGTTCTAGTGGTTGTACGTTCTTGACTGCCTTGCGTCCGTGGGCCGCGGCCGTTGTGCGTCCGCAGTTCAGTGCGGACGTACTTCGTGTGTCGGGCTCCAATGGGCTTCCTGTCATGCTATCACGGACGTACTTTTAGGCGCAATCACGGACGTGAACACTACGCTCGTCTGACAGCAGCCTAGCACGTTACCTTTTAGTTCTCCTGAGCGCGCCTGATAAAGATTTACGTGGCAGAACCTTCTTTTAATTTATTGTTTTGTTTATATTATTTATACTTTCCATCCTGTCATCTGCTCTGCTGTTTCCTGAAGCGAGTTGCTATCTTTATACCACTGGGATTTACAATGGTGCCTAGTGTAAGTTTGCTGCTGGATCAGATCCCGCATCGACTCGTGGTTCCAAATTCACACCTTCTCTGGATAAAATATGCACCCCTTACAGAGTGTAAGCCTTTCGATCCGTGTTTGCCAAGGATATGATTCTTGTTGCTTCCAGCGGAAGAAACTCCATGGGTAAACATACAAAGAAAAAAAAACACGATGGCGACACGAATATAGCATACGATGTAACGAATTGATGGTAAATGCGTGATATTGTCTGATTTTACAGAAAAAAATATTAGGTGAAATGCAAGGTCACAATGTCACAATGTAACGATTGCTGACTCATTTCATTTGTAACAAAAAATGTGACTATATACATCTGTCTAAACAATGGACTGTATATTTGTAAACACTCTATATTGACAACAAAAACCTCTAATATTATAAATGATACAAAAAATACATATATATATACAGGGCTCAAAATTTCAAGTCCCAAGCTACTAGCCAGGCCTTAAGAGTTACTCGCCACTAGTTGCCCCACCTAACCCCTTATCCTGCCCTGCCTCTGCATTCCTACTCGCCCTCATGTAATTTCCACTCGCCAAAGGCGAGCAGGCGAGTCGCCACTAGCTGCCCCACCTAACCCCTTATCCTGCCCTGCCTCTGCATTCCTACTCGCCCTCATGTAATTTCCACCCGCCAAAGGCGAGTAGGCGAGTGGAAATTTTGAGGCCTGTATATATATATATTTTTTTGTGACTTCGTTAGGTGGGCTTCTTTTTCTCATGGCCCAAATCTGATGTAAAAGGTATATAGACACATAAAAAACAAAAATAAAAGCAAAAGTATCATAGGGCAATACAATAAGTACATGGACACAATGCACCTGCACTTACAGTAAGGGGTTATTCAGAGAGCACCGAAATGTCACAGACATTTCAGTGCTCTCTCGCTCCCCGCAGTTCCCTACTCTTCGGGTAATCAAAGTTCCCCACCCTGCGGTGAATTCAGCATTCACCGCAGGGTCCCCGGAGCGCAGGGAAAACCCGCCACAAACCTCCCACAATCCTGCCGAAAACCCGCCTGAACCGCTGGAAAAACCACGACGAACACGCCGGAAAAACCCGACGAGCTGCCGATTACAGCGCAGACCAGCAGCTGTAAAAAGCCGACAAGTTGACGATCGGGGTAAAAAAATTAATAAAACAATACACTTGAAAGTGTCAAAATTGAAACGCTGTTTGCAAAAAAATACTGAACGGAAATGTCTGGAATTTACATATAAGGTCCTATGAATGATAATAAGACCTTAAAAGGTTCAAATGCAGTTTTAACGGCCTGTTTATTAACCCTTTCATGCTAAATTATCGTGACACTAAATTTCCCGAAGAGGGGCATCTTACTTACGTTATGATACCAGAAACACTCTGGGATCACTATGACCAACTGTCTTCCAGTGTATGGCTTGTTGATGTGACCACATGGAACACATGGTAATTGGGATGTATTCTCATCCTCCGAGCATAGTACACCCTTTGTCATGAAGGGGTTGAAAGGCATTAATGATTTGGACTAGAAACAATATTATTATACTATAACAAAGTCAATTATATGTGGGGGTTTTTTTGAGAAAGTATTTTACCAGGAAGGATACATTGAGATTTCTCTCATTTTCAAGTATGTCCTTGGTGGCGAATATGTATCCGTTAGGTGTCTTGCCCAAGGACACTAAGGCTGGGTTCACACTTGGACGTAGTGCTGCGTCACGCAATGAGCGCGTTTCCGCATACGAGAAACCTCATGAACGCGCATGCATTGCAGTAGGCTTGTGCACCGATTTTTTTTTCGGTTCGATTCGGTTCGATTTTTCAGATTTTTAAACTTTTCGATTCCGCTCGTTTCGACCGATTTCGGTTTCGATTCGATTCGGTTCGGCTCGTTTTTCGGGTACATTTTTTTTCAGAATATCGACCATTTTTCGTATTTTCGTGTCACTGTGCTCGGTTTTTGTATCGACTTTTCGCGATTTTGGAAATTTTCGTTTTTCGGAATTGTACATTTTTCGGAATATCGGCCATTTTTCGTATTTTTCGTGTCACTTTGCTCGTTTTTTGTATCGACTTTTCGTTTTTTCGGAAAATTTTCGTTTTCAGAAAATTTTATTTTTTTAGAAAATTTTCGTTTTTCGGAAAATTTTCGTTTTTCGGAAAATTTTCGTTATTTCGGAACGTCGTTTGACACATTTCAAGTCCATTCGAAAAATCCGAAAATATTTCGTTTCGGCTCGGAAAACGTTTCGAATCTGACATTTTCGGATCTAAAAAATTTCGGAAATTCGGCCGCATCCGAAAACACGAATCGGGAAATTTCGTGAAAATTCCGAAATTCCGAAACCCGAAACGCACATCCCTACATTGCAGCACGTTCGCGACTATGTTTATGGCTGCGAACGCGCTGCTGTATGCCCGAAAAGAAGCTCCCGGACTTCTTTGGGCGCAGGACGTTTTAAAGCACGCTCCTGCCTGCTTTAAAACGCCCAGGTGTGCACGGGTCCCATTGAAAACAATGGGATTTCCCTGTTCATGCGTTTTAAAGCGTGCACGAATGCACTTTAAACCATCTAGGTGTGAACAGGGCCTTACTGGAGAGGTGCTTGTCGGGATTGAACCCATGACTCCACAGGCTCTCTCCATGCAGAGCAGTGATGTTACCTCTACTCCACCCAGCCGGTACAAGTGTGCTCTTTCTTCCTGTATCCTGGTTATGTTCCTTATGTAATCTATACATCAAAAGGTTGTTTTTTAGTATCCTATGCACTTTCATAGCAAATGTTCAACAAATGCAGAAGATATTTTTAGTCAGCCTGAAAAATCTTTTTATCCCAAATTGAATATAATATAAAGATATACTTAAAATGAATATTTCTCGTCCACCTTAAAAAAACATACAGGGTTATTCAAAGAGACTCGAAAAGTCACCGCACGTTCGGTGACTTTTCGTTCTCTTCAATTCGGTGTGATTCGGCGATCCCATTTCAGCGACCCTGCGGTGTATTCAGCAAGCACCACAGGGCCGTCGTAGTGCAGGGAAAAGCCGCTGCAAAACTGACGAAACTCACCGCAAAACCCGGCGAACGCACACCGAAACTCACAAAAACATCTGGATTAACCCCGCCGAACACGAGAAACCCGAGCAGCCGCCGATCACAGCGCAGAGCAGCCGCCGGAAAAACCCGACACCGCAGACGAATGGAGTGAAAAAAAAAACAGTACGCTTGAATGTTTGAAAAGTGAAACGCTGTTTGCAAAGAACCTACTGAGCGAAAAATGTCTGAAATTTACATATAAGATCCAATGAATGATAATAAAAAGGGCTGTTACAGAACAAAGAAAAAACGTTTAAAAGAAGAAACGAAAAAATAAATTGCAGAAAAATCCCGAAAAATGCGTAAAAGATCCTTAAAAATCGAAAAATAAAGAGACTTTTTACTGCAGAATATTATAATCAACGGTTTATTAGATATTTTATTAAAACGGGAATATTTTTAACATTGAAGCCTATGGGATTCGCCTGAATAAACCTGTCAAATGAAACCACCGGACAGCAGGGCAATTCGGCAACTTTTCACTGCTGGTTTGTGTTCTCTGAATAGTCAAAGCATTACTTCTCTATGGGGGATTTCACTGCCCTCGAACAGGCACCGAACAGGCACCGTATGTGCAGGCAATTCGCCAGGATTTGGCGAACTGCCTGCTCTCTGAATAGCCGAATGGCCAGGAAAGGTAACCGTACGCTGAATTTCACTATTCGGTTACCTTTCGGCCACAATTCGGATCTCTTTGAATAATCCTGATAATTTTTTAAATATTTAAATATTTTCAATATATATGTGTTGCCTCAGAACGTGATAGTAGGTTCTCATCTCCTATAGGCGCTATAACTAGTATCTGTTCAGTAAGGAATCAAAATTCAAACTCATGCGATCGCTTTTCCATTTATTCTTAGCTGCCATCTTATCCGCTGACTTTCTGAATACTAACAATGGGTCACGTCAGGAGCTTTTATTATTTATTTATTTATTTTAAGTAATGATTGCCTTAATATGATTTGTACAATGATACCCTCATTGCATAAAGAATTAAAATGGAAGGGAAACAGAAAGGTTTAGCGAGTCAGGGGCCGGGTCCATCTGTGCTTGTCCAGATTTGACCAGCTGTAGCTTCCACTGAAGCCTCGGCAGTCACGTGACCGGGAGCAGGATGGACGGTAGAGCGACCATTCAACCTTTCGGACTTTCAATGTGAGCGAATTGAGAACCATGAGCTGGGCAGGATTTACAGCTGCTCACCCCTGGCCTTCTACCCCATTTAGCAGATCAGTGAGTGCTGATAATCAGCTTGTTGAGCAAATCACCCCAACTCAGAGGGATGAATCAGCCCTTTGTGACCTTGAGACGTACTCAGTTCACTGTGACCATTCAAGAACATTCAGTAGAAGGCCATGGAATCATGGTAATTGTAGATCAGCAACATCTGGGGGGGGGCAGAATTTGAGATCCCTGCCTTAGAGAGTCATGCATTGAGAAGAAAATCTGAAAAGGAGAATTTGGGAACACAGAGTCGACCGTAGACGTGCTGGATTCAAGCTCTGTTTTGCTTTCCACCTCTAATGCACCTAAGCTGTTAGACAGCCCTATTAGCCAGTTTATAATTACTTAAACACATAAGGAGAAAAAACTGTGACATATGGCAATTAAATAAACTATTATAAATGAACGTAAGAAGAAAACACTCCGAGCAATTATCTGTTGGGTATGAAGATGGTTAGATATGAAAAACGACAGACGGACACCTGCATACAGGGAGGGTTACCTCGACAGATGAATGGACTGAGTGATAGACAGCTCAAGAGATGCCTACAGTAGATTGATTTACACTTTCAGCACCTCCCGTTGAAAACCGATGTGTCCTGAGGGAGGTCTACTACTAAATCCATTGGGGCTGTGGGAAACAGGACACTAATGCAAAAATCTCCCACAAACGGGAGACTACATGTAAGGGACAAGGCCGAGTAAAACTTTTGTGATGTAATACTTTTTCAGTGTAAACATTAGTTGGCCTTGAATGACCTGTTGGAGAGATTATGCCTTTTTTTCTGCTTAAGACTAGCCTGGGAGGAAATGCATCATCAGTCGGCCTCGGGGCCTGGTAGGGAGAAACGAGATCCAAATGTCAGAGAAAAACAGAGAAGAAAAAAAAAAAGAAGAAAAACACGAGTCTATCTTAACGTATTTAAGTGAAAGAATAGGTTTAACCTTCAACCCTGGAAGGTAAAGGGCTATTATCGAGTACGTTAGAGCTTGGTAATAATAATACATGGTGTGGTCTTCCTTCAGGGAAGCCTTTCAAGAATAGTCAACACAAACATAGGTTCCCTAGAGCTGTCACAACTGATGTCTTGCAAGCTATCTGTTTCTCTTCTTAACGTTTTCTTTTACCACCCACAATGGGATCAATGTATCAAAGTCCAGAAAAGAAAATGTATATACAGAGATGAAATTCCTTCCCTACTTTTGTCTTTTTCCTTTTTTTTTTCTCATTGTGAGAAACCTGACCAATGAATTTCATAAATGTATTGACATCGAAAGGAAAGAGAGAGGGGGGACTGATACCTTCCCTTTAAAATATCGGTGTCATTCACGTTTTCTTAAATCCCTCTGATATCTGCGCTTCTCCTCCCAGCGTTTCAAGTTACTACAGGAAGGAAAAAGAGCAAGCTTCAAAGATAAAATTTGTCACTTATTTATTTATTTATTCCTACATGTATGAGTTCCAAGTGATCTAAATGTAAGCTCTAGAGACTAGTGGCTCTCCTTTCTACGAGGACAAGGTGGACCTTTATTATGATAGCTACTGGTCTCCAAAAGATAATATGGTCCAAAAATGTGAATTCCAAAACAACATATAAGAATGTAAAATATTAGAAAATAAGACTTAAACTATTTTCCGATGTGCTGTTATGTTATATAATATGTGCTGGCGCTGTCATTTAATGAAAAAGACATTGATGTAGCACTATTACAATAATATAGAAAAACCAAAGGGGGCCGAGCACTCAGGCTGGGCCATGAAGGAGGTTTATTGCATGGATGCCATCACGTTTCAGCTCAGGCATGAGTCTTTTTCAAGTGACTTTAGGCGAAACATGATGGCATCCATACAATAAAGCTCCTTCATGGTCCATACAGAGTCCCTGGTTCTCTCCGTTTTTATCTATGTGATGTGGGGGGTGTGAGCCAACCCCAGTCTGTGCGGCACCAGTGACTTGGACCTTTTGGTAGACGAGGGATGTTCCACCTTTTCGGTTTGGCTATTCCAATAATGTCATTGAAATGGTATTTCAGAGAAGCCGAGTGGCTTCATTGAACACAGAAATTTTAGGGCCACAGTGCATTTCTTGACTTGACTATCTGAAATTTTTTTAAAATCGTGATGTTTAATATGTGCTAAACCAACAAGATTTCTGGGGCAAAAGGATATTCACTTAAATCATTACTTAGGTAAAGGTAAAAATCACTGTTGCTGCACATTTGGTGAACTTCGGATATCCAGAAGTAAAATTCAACAACAGCAGGCCAAGATGACGCAAACAATGGTGGACAACACTGAACATCTGTACCACCGTCATTCTTCTGTAAAATGAGTAAACAACAACTATTCTTTTACTGTTGTTCTACTTTGCGACACAGATGATCGGTAAATGTACTCTGGCGATACTAAAGTGGTGATCTTCATTGAATTCCGATAGACAATATGGTAAAACCAGAACTAGACAAGTTCGACCGGCACAACGGTGGAAACTGTGATAACATCTATGCTAAATTCCATCTGCAGGAACTATGGTGGAAACAATGTTCAAAGCTATGATGAGAAGATAATGCACCTGGGACGTAAAAACCCAAGGGCTGAATATAGAATATTTGATACAGTCCTAACCTCAACATCTGAGGGTAGGGATTTAGGGGTTATTATTTCAGAGGATCTAAGGGTAAGTAGTCAATTTAATAGAGCAGCAGGAAATGCTGGCAGAATGCTTGGTTGTGTAGGGAGAGGTATTAGCAGTAGGAAAAGGGAAGTGCTCATGCCACTGTACAGAGCACTGGTGAGACCTCACTTGGAGTACTGTGTGCAGTACTGGAGACCGTATCTCCAGAAGGATATAGACATCTTAGAGAGAGTTCAGAGAAGGGCTACTAAAATGGTGTACGGCTTGAAGGAGAAAAGTTACCAGGAAAGGCTTAATGATCTTAACATGTACAGCTTGGAAAAAAGACGAGACAGAGGAGATATGATAGAAACATTTAAATACGTAAAGGGAATCCACAAGGTAGAGGAAGGGAGTATATTTAAAAGGAAACAAAGTAGCAAAACAAGAGGACATAGTCTTAGATTAGAGGGGCAAAGGTTTAAAAGTAACATCAGAAAGCATTATTTTACTGAGAGGGTGGTGGATACATAGAACAGTCTTCCAGTAGAAGTGGTAGAGGCCAAAACAGTGATTGAATTTAAGCAGGCATGGGATAGGCATAAGGCTATCCTAAACAAAAGATAAATCCAAGTAAAGTATCCATGTAATTGGGCAGACTAGATGGACCGAAAGGTTCTTATCTGCCGACATTTTCTATGTTTCTATGTTTCTATGAGAACTACACTAGACAAGATCAGCAGAAACTACAGTGTAAAAAACTATCCGGGTAATTCAAAGAGAATCGAAAAGCCACTGCACGTTCGGTGACTTTCATTCTCTTCAATTCGGTTTGATTTGGCGATCCCATTTCGGCAACCCTGCGGTGTATTCAGCAAGCACCACAGGGTCCCCGAATTGCAGGGAAAAGCCGCCGCAAACCCGACGAACACTCACCGCAAAACGAGGGCGAACGCACACCGAAATCCGCAAAAACATCTGGATTAACCCGCTGAAAATGCTGGAAAAACCCAAGCAGGAGCCGATCACACGCAGCGCAGCCGCCGGAAAAAGCCGACACCGCAGATGAATGGAGTGAATAAATTAAAAAAACAGCTCGCTTGAATGTTTGAAAAGTGAAACGCTGTTTGCAAAGAAACTACTGAGCGAAAATGTCTGAAATTCACATATGAGTTCTAAGGAATGATAATAAAAAGGGCTGGTACAGAAAAAATAAGTAAAGTTAAAAAAATAAAATAAAATAAATCAGAAGTTTAAAAAAAAAATGCTTAAAATATCCTAAAAAATCTAGAAATAAAGAGACTCTTTACTGCAGAATTTTATAATGAACGGTTTATTAGATATTGAATTAAAACAGGAATATTTTTAACATTGAAGCCTATGGGATTCGCCTGAATAAACTTGTCAAATGAAACCACCGAAAAGCAGGGCAATTCGGCAACTCTTCACTGCTGGTTTGTGTTCTCTGAATAGACGAAGCATTGCTTCTCTATGTGGATTCACTGCCCTCGAACATGCACCGTATGTGCAGGCAATTCGCCAATATTTGGCGAATTGCCTGCTCTCTGGATAGCCGAATGGCCAGGAAAGATTTTCAGCGTTCGGTTCCCTTTCGGCAGCAATTCAGATCTCTTCGAATAATCCCTGAATGAGTATTATGCTGGCAGTTCCATGAATAGTTACTTCATATTAGCTTCACCCTACTTGGTCCACCATAGTTCCTTGAAGATCGCCACACTAAATCGCACCTTCAATGAACTTATGGTGGTTAGTAAATTATTCAATAACTTCTTCAAGTCAAAAAACATTTAATATCTTAACTGGAGTAGAAATGTTGAATAATTTAGCGGTTACTAGTTTTCAATAAATAAATTTATAACAATTTAGCGGTTCCTTAAAAATAATAAATGCGCTTTATGCTTCTCTTCTCTCGTAATACCTCTCGCTTATCGACATTCACCTCCTCCTACTATCAGGTATTAGTTGTTACAATAAGTAAATCCTTTTTACTGTCTTATCAGCATTACAGCATATCCTGAGCCCGGGAACCCTTGATTTATAACTTTATATACAGTAACATAACGCTGTTGGTATGTTAGAATTGCTGTGGTTGTGGAAGCAGGATTAAGATGTCAGAGAGCAAATGATTTTAGGAGTACCACATCCAGGGACAAATTTCTGAAAAGGACCAAAAGGTCACACCCCTGGGACGTACTAAAATGAAACACAAAACAAATGACTAATTATGCGCTTTTAAGGCGACCCAGTTAATGTCTAACACTATGTGTGTAGGTCAATGTCGTTTAGAAAATCCCATTCTGAATAATGAAAACTCTCGGACTCTCCAATTGCTCTGATACGCACAGCTCTAGAAATGCAGACGGGGAAGTAAAAAAATCAATGCCGCTGCCTCCATAAAACTACGCAGCCATTTAGCTGTGGGTGGCTTTCATACCAAGCCATCTGTCCATAGCAACAGGTAGTGTGACGTCTATGGATGGCTTGGAATTCCAGGTCTGATGCTTCTAGGGATTTTGACTGTTCCGGAGGCAGAAAAAGAAAAACCCATGGCATTTATCTTCGGCTGCGTCAGCACAGGGCATTCTTCCACTTCAGGCGAAAGGACAAGTAAAGAAACAGAGATGTTCCCACTTGTAGCAAATCCTTAATTTTATTTTCTAGAAAAGGGAAGGTCAACCAAATGTTGCCATAGATTTTTACTTGTGTTCTCTCGGAAACGTTTCGAACATAGATAAAAAGTTTATGATTAACAAATGAAAATAAAGTGATAATTAAATAAAACTCGCAATAAATTACACAATCATAAAATATTGTTTAATATTAAGGACCAAGGAATTCCTTTCACATCCAATAAGCAGATACTCCAATAAGCTGAATAAGGCCGTGGAAGTGGTCCTCAAAGTGCAGATATAGGTGCATGGAAAACAATATGTATAGTGGCAAATGTTTAACACTTCCATTATAGAGTCAATATCTCCAGGTATATATCTGCTGATACTCATCTTACTGGCATGGCGGATTTCCCGCCGGCGTAATGTAAGGAGACAGCTGATCCAAAACTCCAGGACACATCTGAATGCTTTTGAATTAAGAGGCATCTCATTGACTGTCTGCGTAGTTGCGAACGTACCTATCTTTGATGGATCGGCTTCTAGCTACTACTTGCAGGATAGCTCCAGCCAGCTGACAGAGTGCAGAGAAAGAGACCGTGGCATGTGACCCAATACATACTTCATCCTTGACAAAAATCAAGGGCTGAGGCAACTGGAGTGAGGGCCAGGAGGGGTTGAAAATTAAACTTTGCAAACCCCCCCCCCCCATTTTCTTCTTCTTTCATATTCTCTGCCTACAGTCAGGATTAACATAGGGGCTGATGGAGCAGCAGCTCCAGGCCCATGCCCCAAAAAGGCCCAGAGAAAAGATAACTATGTCTGCATTGATGGGTATATGGGCCCCTGCATCTCCGATCCCATAGCAGCCGCCAGGGCTGGACTGGGACAAAAAATCAGCCCTGGACTTCATCCAGACCAGCCCACTTTAATTGTGCAATCATGCACAAAAATAATATACAAACCAATCGAATCGCTCAACCAATCACTCTACAGATACCGGAGTTGCTGCAGATCGATTGGGTAAAGCAATGCAGCAGCAATGAGGTTGAGCACGTACCATGTGGATGTGCAGCGAGTCTCACTGAAACGTTGGCCCCAATGTGAGACTGTGGCAGACTGTGTCTGTTTTACAAATGGTGAGAAAGTTCTCACCTCACCCATTAAGGGCAGTGCGAGTCACGTGGTGAACCAGCATTCACGCTGGCCCACTGAGCCATCGGGCAACCGGGAATCTCCCTGTAGTCCCTATTGCCAGTACATGCCTGGCAGCCACATGGTCATGTGAGATATCACTGGAAAGGCCAGAGCACGTCCTTTCCAATGATAGCAAGCATGACCAGGTTTTACATAACAGTAAAAATAATATAATAAATAAATATTTCCTTTTGTTTTCTTTTTCTTTCTACAGCAATATTGTCCACTATTCAATTATAAAGTAAACAATGATGCCACACTAACTCACCATCTCATTTCTCATGTCACCAACAACGGCGGAGGCAATGGCAAAATGCATTATTACGAATTGTTTCATCAAAAACCTAAACCGCTGCACTGCAGTGAAGTAGCACTGGGGGGGGAGTTTGGAACCCTATGTCGTCTATCTTCACACTGCACAAGGTCAAGTGAGGCATGATTGGACAGGTCAGAATCTGGCCTTTGCAATGATACCAAACATGACCATGTAAAACCTAAAAGAAGAGGGGGGAAGCTTTAATTATTTATTTTTTGTTCCGAAACAATGGCATTGTCCATTTGTCACATATAGAAAAGTAACTGCCATTACTCGCATTCTCATTTCTCACGCTGGGAGCAAGTTCAGTATTTTATACATAGTCATATTATTCATAAAACACCATCCTCCAAAACACAAGTGAATTTTTTTTCAGCTTTGGCCAAAATTGTGTCTTTTCTCATAAAAATGCAGTAACAGGTTCCCATTTCAATTTGAGGGAAAACAATGAGAAATAGGACGTAAAAAACAGAAACGTACAGTAGAGTAGGTCCGTTCCCCACTCCATATCAGGAAGTGTCTGAGTCCATGTCTTCTGGGTAGGTGAAAATGTAAAAGGGAGGATACCAGCTGAAAAAGCCACCCGGCGAAACGCGTTCTAGTAGCTATTATTTAATTCTGTATGCTTAATTCAATAAATGTTGATTTTACTCACTGCTGTTTCAGCGTGTATCCAGTTCAAGAAGGTTTGGGATTCCTTTATAATTCCAAAAGTGTTTTACTTGAGCTATATGGGGCTCAAAAGAGCGTAAGTTCCAATTTGGCTTGTGCTTTTCCCCTGTAATATTTTTAACAGTATTATGCTATTATAGTATTATGCACCCGATATATTTTCCATTCACTATAGAGTGGTTTCATATGAAGGATATGCTGCAGTAAAAGGGGTTGATGGGCATCTGAAGTACAATAAGAACCATAAGGCAGTTCCGCCTAGAGCCGAATGTGGGCTCAAAAGAGTGTGAGCTTGATACCTACAGTGGATCTTCTTCAACTTGTGCTGGCTGGGTGGAGTAGAGGTAACATCACTGATAACCAAGGAAAGATAACTGTGGAGACACAGGTTCGATCCCGGCAAGAGCACCTCTCCAGTAAGTGTCCTTGGGCAAGACACCTGACGGTACGTACTCACCACCCAGGACATACTTGAAAATGAGAGAAATCTCAATGTATCCTTTCTTCAAAAAAACCCTTCATGAAGGACATGTGTCATATATGATTTCCTATACCAGTAAGCTGAGGCTAACTGGCGCTGCACTGTCTTTTATTTTATTTATTTCTGTATTCATGGGACGTTAGAGAAACCACCATTTACAGTGTTTTCAGCGAGGGGATTCAATACTGTTTTCCAGGGGCGCTTCACCTACCTCTGACGAAAAAACTGCTTGGTGGTAGGAAGAGAAGGAGAGGAAAGATAGAGCTGAGAAAGAGAAGAGTCGAAGGGCGACAGCAGAGGGGGGGACTAAGTAGAGAAGAGGAGAGAGAGAAAAAAAAGGGGGCAAGGGATTGAGGTTGGGGGTTACATACTCAGTAGAGGGTCATCAGCAGAGAGTGACCAGGAGGCAACCACTCACAATGGTGGGGTAGACACAGGAGAGCCCCGGACGCAGAGGCCCATAGAGCTCTTAATCCAGCCCTGCCGACAGTGACTGTTTTAATTCTCCTTCTTTACTTCCCAGCACACTATTTCGCGCTCACACGCCTCCGAGCGACTTTAACGAAGTTTGCTATCAAAGCCTGCAGTGGTAGAAACTAAAGATGATGTGCTCGACTTGAAATTACGTTGAGATATCTGTGTGTTTCGTGTGGCTATTTTAGTGTTACAGATCAGCTTTGTACTGACTTTAACGTTTCAGTTGCAGCTCTAAGCTATATGTAATTAACGTTAATCTATAAATAATATACAGTGACATTGGTCAGTAATCCACACTAATACAGCGCATAGAGTGTGTTGTTTTAAGCACAGTGTAACAAATGATTTGCTTGTGAAAGTCCGTGAAATACCACTCAAATGACGCTCGCCGCCGGCTTCACTTGTGACTTTCAAAAATGCCAGTAAAAGAAATTGAGCAAGACTCATTCAATTTAGATTTACAAACGCTGTTTGTTTTTTTTACGCAGGTCTTATTTTAGACGAATGCGTTGTGCAACGGAGTGACATACGCTGTTAGTGTTAAAATACCAAACTAAAGCTGTGATTCACTAATACAGGCAGTGGCTAAATCAAGGGCAAATTTTACCAGGGTACTCAGTGCTGGCATCATTGTTTTCTACACAGATATGCACCGAACAGGGAATTAAGTGCAACTAACAAGTGTAAATTTTGATCAAAATACTGGAAAAATAGAGTAAAAATAAGAGTAATTTTAAAATTTACTTTTTTATATTATTTTTTTAACCCAGTTTAATTTCTTCACAAATCCTCATTAAAGTGCAACTAACAAGTGCAACATTTTGATCAAATACTGGAAAAATTTAGTAAAATTAAAAATATTTTTAATATTTAACTTTTTATCTTAAATTTGAGAGCCCCATAGCATTACTTCACAAATTCCCATTTTGCGATTAAACCTATTATTATTTAAGAATAGATATGCACCAAGCAGGGAATTAAGTGCAACTAGCAAGTGCAACATTTAGATTAAAATACTGGAAAAATTTGTAAAATCGAGAATATTTTTAATATTTAATTTTTTTTAATCTTAAATTTGAGAGCCGTGTATCACTTCTTCACAAATTCCCATTCTGTGAATGAACATATTATTATTTAAGAATAGATATGCACCAAGCAGAGAATTAAATGCAACTACCAAGTGCAAATATTGATCAAAATACTTGAAAAATAGAGTAAAAATAAGAGTAATTTTAAAATTTACTTTTTTTATCTTATTTTTGTGAGCCCCATTTAATTTCTTCACAAATCCTCATTAAAGTGCAACTAACAAGTGCAAAATTTTGATCAAATACTGCAAACATTTTGTAAAATTAAAAATATTTTTAATATTTAACTTTTTATCTTAAATTTGGGAGCCCCTTAACATTACTTCACAAGTTCCCATTTTGCGATTAATCCTATTATTATTTAAGAATAGATATGCACCAAGCAGGGAATTAAGTGCAACTAGCAAGTGAAACATTTAGATTAAAATACTGTAAAAATTTGTAAAATCGAGAATTTTTTTAATATTTAATTTTTTTTAATCTTAAATTTGAGAGCCCTGTATCATTTCTTTACAAATTCCCATTCTGTGAATGAACCTATTATTATTTAAGAATAGATATGCACCAAGCAGGGAATTAAATGCAACTATCAAGTGCAACATTTTGATTAAAATACTGGAAAAATGTGTAAAATCGAATATATTTTTAATATTTAATTTTTTTAATCTTAAATTTGAGAGCCCCGTATCATTACTTCACAAATTCCCATTTTGCTATTAATCCTATTATTATTTAAGAATAGATATGCACCAAGCAGGGAATTAAGTGCAAATAGCAAGTGCAACATTTAGATTAAAATACTGGAAAAATTTGGAAAATCGAGAATATTTTTCATATTAAATTTTTTTTAATCTTAAATTTGGGAGCCCTTAATCGCTTTTTTGCAATTCCCAGTTTTGGGTATAAACCTCAAGGGAAAGGGTCAGACAGCATCAACCTTTTTTTCCCCTAGGAATAAGTGAATTCCAAAGTATGGAAGTAATCTGATTGGATGAGCCACTTCCAGCTCACTGCAGAAGCAGCGCAGGCAGGAATGACGGAAATGTGTGTCTTGTTAATTTAATGATTTTTGATTGCATTTACTTATTAATTTTTTTAATAAGAATTTTTAAAAAATCATCTTTATTAATAATAAAAAAAAACACATGTCAGGCCTTCTTTCTTGATAAACTGGGTCGAGAAGCCCTATCTTTTCAATAGAAAGCATTATTACAAGGAGCAAGAGAAAAAGTCTAAATTTACTAACCCAGACAGGGATTAACCTCGGTGCAATCCCGGCTACTGCTTCTGGCCCTGTACAATGTAGAGATCAATGCCATGTATAGCAGGGAACAGTTTAAAGCCAGACAGGTTTTACGCAGCCCCCAGTAAGTGTCATGTATGTACTCAAGAATGAAAGGAAATGTAATATATAAAATACGGCCCCACATAGGCCTTTTTAATGAGCAGAAGACTTCATATTATCCCTTACTGCAATGCCCAATCCATCACTTCCTCTCGCAGTTTAAGAAAAAAGGAAAATATTTTCCTGAAACGACCATTAGATACAGATTATCTGAGTTCCCATTCGGCTATTTTAGGTGTAACTTGTTTCTTGATAGTTTTAACCTATGACCCTTAAAGCAAACTGCTGAAGTGCCAATAGGCTATTCGGGAGAACAGTAAGATAAACAGAGACTAATTATGCTCAGGGCCTGGATTCACAGATCTGTTTGTGGAGCAGACCCCTCTTGACCTACAGTAGAGGGAAAATTTCGGAGCCTCTTCCAGATGCCAGTTCAGTCACCGATGGTTCATTTCTCCTCCTACACTTGGTCAGCCCAAACTTCCTGCAGCTGTCGTGGGCTACAGACGTCAGAGATACATCGAAATATAATCCAAAATTATTAATCCACTTTCCGAATGACTGTTCCGTCGTCTCCTTGCAAATTAGAGCCGCTGAACAGTTCCACCCCATTACTGAAGATTGCATAACAGTGGGAAAAAACCCATCAATGGACATAAGAAGGCATTTCGATGAGTGTTGGAGTAATGGATATGAAATAAATAGATACATATAATATGAGGGTTTCTGAAGCCAGTGATGACTAACAGTGGCACTGGAGATATTTGAGAAGTGTGGTTTCCCATGATGTCTTGTTTGAACGTCGTGATGAACGTGGTTACCAAACATCTGTGGTTAGACACCACTGTCCTACATCTTCCTGATTTCGAGCTGATGGATTGCCTATGGAATTTCCTGTATGTAAACAGTAATCTTTCTTATATAGGAACACATAATATCTTGCTAAACCAGGCTCTGCATTCCATTCACCACCCGTGAGGGTTTCTCGAAGTCCCAACACCACCATTTTTGGATGAAGATGATTTAATGTGGTTCATTTTTTGAAAATCTTTTTATACACAAATATTTGTTTTTATTGGGCAGTGAAGGAAGGAAATCCTTTCACAAAACACTTTTTTTTCCTCTTTTTTTTGAGAAAGGATTTTACCAGGAAGGATACTTTGAGATTTCTCTCATTTTCAAGTATGTCCTGGGTGGCGAGTATGTACCGTTATGTGTCTAGCCCAAGGACACTTACTGGAGAGGTGCTCTTGCTGGGATCGAACCCATGTCTCCACAGGCTCTCTCCATGCAGAGCAGTAATGTAATCTCTACTCCACCCAGCCGGTCCTTAAAGGGATACTCCATGAAAAGGAGGGTTCCTTTTTATTTTTTTATGGACTTTACATACACAAGTTCTGTAGCACCTACACAGAGCGATGGATTGGAGCTGAGAGGACATGCCCAGATCCAAGTGAACGCGTTCTCTCTGAGGCTACTTGCTATCACAGGCGGTCTTAGAGAGGTAGGCGTCGGCACACGCTCTGTGTACTGACATCACTGGTGCAGATCTGGTGACCGGCAGCTGGGAAATTCAAAATCCTGGCTGTTGGTGACACTGGGTGGGGCTGAGGAAGCTCCTTCACTTCACCCAGCGTACTCTCCAGATCAGGACAGCGTGGGGAGAATGGAGATGCACCCCTCACATCCTGACCACTTTAAAAAGACATAGTGGTCAGGAAGAGTAGAATGTACTGTAGAGTAAACAAATGAGAACAAATTGAGTACATGGTCTAACATTTGATTTGTAGTTAAAAAAAAGGAAAAAGACAACAATATGATGGCTTGATTGTGGCTCATATGCAACACCTATTTATGTATCTATAATTTTGTTATTCATTTTCACTTTCACTTTGGTAGAAAAAAAATGTGGGTACTGGGTAACACAACACTGTATGGCATACAAGAGTTGATATAAACAAGAGTATAATCAGTATAATAAATCTATTGGATTAGTGGGCACATATCCACCTTAACATCCATTGGGAATGCATAATGTTGACATGCATTTTCATCATGACCTACAGTAAGCAACACCCACTAGAGATGTGCATTCGTTTCGGAAAAATTCGGAATTTGGAACAAAATAATTCGTATTTCGGAAGTACTTCCGAATAACGAATCGATATGATACAAAACCTGGTTAATCATGATGAGCGAAAGTGGTAAAAATGACCTCAGCACAGAGGTGTGAAAAGCCTCAGCAGCGAAAGGGTTAAATGCAGCATATTAGGATGTTTTAGGGAAATTAATTCTCAAATCTCAATCAGAAGCAGACACCACCCCACCCTCAGTATGTTGTACAATGTATCAAATTGATTACCAGACTAAAAACACCTGGTGTTATGCCCGTTTGTGAACAGAGGTCATTTAGAGTTGATAATCTTTCCACGTACACATTAGTTTTTAATTCAATATCTAATAAACCGTTGCTTATAATATTCTGCAGTAAAGAGTCTCTTTCTTTCTAGATTTTTTAGTATTTTTTAAGCATTTTCTATACTTTTTTCAAAATTTCTTTTTTTTTCGAACTCGAACCGAACAGACCCAAAAAGTTCGAAATTCGCGAACTTTCGAACTGCCAAAGTTCGGGTCGAACTCCGAACCGTCCGAACCCGAATAGCTCATCCCTAATCCCTAACACCCACAAAGCTTAATGATGGTGGCTAGCAATGTCTCAATATCAATATCAAATATACCGCATTGCTGCTGCTAATCTAGAAGAAGTAGAAAGCAATAGGGTCCACAAAGGGGAAAAACCCTTGACTCCAAAAATGATGACTGAACTTCAGAATGGATAGACAACCTGTCAACAGTCCATTACAAATTCGAAATGATTTCCAAAAAAAGGGTGTACCATAGTGGAAAAAAATGAAATATGAAACACCAGCTGAGAGATCCAAGACTTTGATTAATCATGGTGCGCATTTATAGGCAAGCATTAATAACAACTGCCATCAGATGAACGGCTCGATTTAATTCGGCCCAATGGATGAAATCGAGACCTTTTCCATCTGATTTTCGTCCATTTGTAGGTTCGGGAGATTCAAATTCAGGTTTACCAGCATTTCGATTGCAGATAAAAATTTGAGTGGAATATCGGCTCACACAGCTAAACTGTTCGGTGGAAATATCAGCTTTAGCGATTCAATTCGAATTTATCAGTATGTAAATTTTTAATTTCAACTGGTAAAAGATGTTGATAAAAGGATTTTCAGCAGGGAAATAGAGGGATCTTTTCTAAACATCGGAAATTTCTAATACTCATGTTTAAAGGCACAAATTCTGGCCGAAGATACAAGTTTTCTGCCGTTTTACGTCAGCTTTTTGTTCGGACCACAGACATTTTTCCAATATGAGCTCCAGCCATATTTCTTCAACTGAATCAGCCGATATTTCTAAAAAAACATCATCCACAAGCAGCCGATAATTTAAAAAAAAAAGATTGATAGAATTAATCGAGCCCTGAAACATTCATGTTCGTTATAAACCGAAGGAAATGACCCATTATCATTTCTATGGGCAGATCTACAAGATGACATTTGTATCAAATCAATGAAGAACACTTTTATTGTTTGAATATCAAATTTACGTCTTGGTTGAGCCTCTTATTTTATAATTATTTTTATTTATTATCTCCTGTAGTTAAGTTTTTTTACATTTTTGGGTGTAATTTCAAAATAAATTTCACCAGGAACATAAACATAGATCCCACGTGTTAATATTCTATGGAGGTATTAATAGAAATTCCTTTTTATATTTTAGCCTTACTTTAGAAACGTCCGATTGATTCACACACATGCCACAATGTAATGAGCGCTCAAAAAAAATAAGTAATCTCGTGTCCTCATTATCTCAACTTCTTAACCCCATCAATGCTAGTACTGAAGCGCGCCGAGCGAGTTAAAAATCACCTGCTGCCAGTGGCATTAGCTATAAATAAAGCAAACCTGCAGAGAAAGACCTACACAATGCAGGAAGGGTGACCTTATGACTCCCTGCAAATCCTGAATTAATTAATTGCAGAAATCCTTGGGCTCAATGAACAGCCTGTTTTATTTTTAATTTTTTTTTTTTTTTTAAGGTTGAGAAAATCAGAGGGATTAGTGCCGACGGGGATGGTGAAATATAACATGGTTGTCTCAGCTTTCACCTTCAGGAAAATCTCGCACTGTACCCATGGTTTTTCTACTCTGTTTTCCCACCAATGATCTGTATGCTTCAAAGAATTGAAAAGACAATAATTATTATTATACACGCATTCAAGGCTTCTAGAGAAAACACACAAACAGAGGTGTATGCTGGACATTTTATTAGGATGGGCACTCATGGAACATTTACTAATTACAATATGTAATGCTCCATGTCGGCTGGATACATCCCCAAACTCTGGAAGACTGCGAGAGTGGTACCTATCCATAAAAGTGGTGACAGTACTTTGGTATCCAACTACCGTCCGATATCATTGCTCCCTGTAATGTCAAAAATTTTGGAAAAAAACGTGTACACGCAATTACGTGATTTTTATCAATCTTCAAACTATTTAACCCCAGATCAATCCGGCTTTCGTCCAAATCACTCAACTACAACCGCCCCTTTGCAATGATACCCAAGCTGGCATGGAACAAGGAGACCTAACTGGAGCCATCTTCCTTGATTTTACCAAGGCCTTTGACACAGTAGACCGTGGCATCCTATTACAAAAACTCTGGTATTGGTGATCGCACGCTAACCTGGTTTCAATCATATGTATCTGATCGGTCGCAATATGTGTCCATTTCTGGCAGCCCCTCCCAGTCACGTGCAGTGTACCCCAAGGCTCAATACTCAGCCCCCTGCTATTCACGATATTCATAATTGATCTGCCCAATGTCTGCAAAGCCTCAACTGTACACATGTACGTAGACGACACTGTAATCTATACCAGCAAACCAAATCTCCCACAGCTGGAGGCCGTGCTGCAAGACCAATTCACAGAGGTAGAAAAGTGGATCAAACACAATACAAACTTTTCTTAAATACTGACAAAACTGCATCATTACAGCTGGTAATAAAAAAAATGACTGTGGGAAACTTAATACCAAAAAAGAAACACCCCCACAAAATTCTATACTAGTACCTCATCCCAAGACAAAGAAAATGGTGTGATATGCGGCCTCCTCTCGCCTCAAACAGAAGGATACTGGGAATAAATAGTTATCAAGTGTCCTTCCATCAGCCCAGTGCAAATTGCAATATAGGAGCCTTTTCATAGTCTTTGCAGATTGGTAGAGTAAAGTAGAGGTGACCACTGCTCTACAACTGTGGAGATGCAGGTTTGAATTCTGGTCAGAGAACCTCTTCAGCAAATGTCCTAGGACGAGACACCCAACGACACATATCTGCCTATTGCACATTGTTGGCTGTATAGTGGCAACATCTCTGTTCTACAAAAGTGGAGAAGCAGGTTTGACTCCCAGTTAGGAGACTTGACCAGCACGTCTATTCTCTACAAATATGGAGGAACGGGTCTCTGCCTTACAACTGTAGAGGAGCAGGTTCAACCTCACCGCCATGTCTTGGCTCTAAAACCATGGAAAACAAATTCAGATCCTGGTCAGAACACCTCACCAGCGAGTATCCTTGGACAAGAAACCTAACAATGGCAATGTACCTCACAATTGATATATCCCTTGCAGATTGTAAATTCCCCTGGGGACATACGATCATACTGTATCATCCTAGTTAACCTATGTCTGCATTTCTAATGCATCACCGCAATTTTTCGCATCTTGTAAAACGCTGTGACATTTCATGGCGCTATATATAAAAATAAAGTAAAATAAGCAATAAATAATTAAGTATTATTCTATTTATTAATGTATTATAGATGCAGTGCAGATTCTGGGGTTTACAGAGAAAATGTTATTTTTTTGTACATGGTATTAATGTGTCGACAAAGATATAACAGTGCTGTCATACTTTTGAGACAAAGCACATTTTCAAAGTGAACACTCTGGATCAACTACTAGCTGGCGAGGAGATCATGGACACGTTTCATGCGCCACATATCCAGTGATTCTCTGCATTTGCCTATTGAGTGGATTGACTGATTATCCCGGGGGTTTTGTTTAACTGCATTGGATAGAGTTCTCTGTAGTATATTTTATCCCTATGCAGCCCATCTTGAAAGATACCCACAGTTCCCCCCTCCCTATCTAAATATCAGGTCTGCTAGCACATGCAGTGCGATCCCAGCTTGCAGAATTCACTTCAAGCTCGGGAAGGTTTTTCTGAAACTCTACTGCTGACAGATGAAGAGTAGGAAGCCGGCCAGTTTCCCATGAAACAATAACCTCATTGCATGCCACACTGCGCCATGCCCAGCCCAACCTACAACACCAGACAGAAGGAGCACTGGAAGGAAGGAGCATGCACGCAAAAGAAAGGCAAAGAGAAATCAGATGCCCAGGCAGTCCTACGTTGGAACACAGGTGGAACGCTACATGTTAACCTTAAACAAGTTAATAAATTATGCATATTAAGCATATCTCATTGTATAATTAAGATATAAGTTGATGGTATTCAGGGGGTTTATTCACTAACTTGACAACTATTTATAAGTGACAGTGTAATTCCAATTTTTAGGCCAAGATAGCCAATCCAAAAATAAATTGGTAGGTTTATTTATTTTTGATATATGCCTGTTTATTGTCTGTTTTTTTTTAACTCTGCAGAGAGATTTATGCTATAATAAGGGATTTGTAAATATTGAAATTTTTTTAAAATCTGTTTATTGATCAGGCAGAAGACGTCATACAATATAGAATGCCTTACATGAAGGTGGAAAATATAGTCAGTAAAGGATTCGATCACAATGCACTATTACAAATACATGACTTTTACAAGTGTAGAAAATAAATAAAGCATAGCTGTACAGCAGATACAACATGTCAAAGAAAATGACAACACAATGAATAATCAGATAACAATGACTATTATTCTAAGGCTAACTAAGAGGTGGTTTCTGAGAGTGGTGGCGATGGGGAGAGGGGCAGCATGGGTGTTGTCTCATGCGTCGACAGAGTAGCACCACTAGAAACTGAGGCCGTACGGATCCTTCAGTAAAGATGGAGAACCCCTCAATGGTCTGCTGAAGATAAACATAATGACAGTTTACTGATCTCTCCTACATAGTGATTGTAATTTTATTCACCAAGATAAAAACACAAAATAAAATTTCAAAAGCTTTCCTTATAGCATCTAAAATAATAGATATTCATGAAAGATCCTGTAGGATTGGAGTGATTCTGATACTAATAGTACATACACAGGAAAACTGAAAAACTGGAACATATAACATGTGGGGCCCAATTCCAGCTGAACCGTTATGGTAAAGAAGTGAGTCGTTGGGATAACGGAGTGGGGTCGTTATACTTATTGACTTCAGACCTATTCAGTCAGAGCTGCAAACTTCCCTTGCGGCCCAGCTTTTGCAGCATATTACTGTACATTAACGCTTCCTATACAAAGTATAAGAAGCACTGATGTGTGGGCAGCCGAAGAATAATGAGCAATTCCAAGGTTGCACGTTATTCCCCATTGCAGCTAGTAATGACAAAAAATTGCCAGCGGTCCCTCACCTCGGGTCTCTAGATACTGCTGGCACCCAATGAACAGAAGAAAGGGCTTCCAAGCCGCAGGAACCCGGAGGGTTTGTTCCCTGGGGTCTGCTTTGGTCAGTGGCAATCTTGGAGGCTGTGGGGTGGTGAACCCGAGTGGCACCAGGCCAGATTTGAGCCTATTATGGCCCTGCTGTCCCCAGAGAGACTCCTATGGGGTAAGGGAGGATGTTGGTTATTGGGATGGTAGGCCCCTGACCCCTGTAGACGTTCATGGCCTAGGGAAATGAGTCCCAGGCTGCCATTTGCCATCACCATAGCCGCCAGTTGTAAGAAACTGGTGTTGAGTGATTTTTCTTTTGCAAAATCAATTACGACATAAAAATAATTGCACTAAAACATTATTACTCACTACTGATTCTGCGGTGCAGCCACCTCATCTCACTATCAGGAAGTCTCTAGGAATATGGTGTCAATGGAGTTCCATGGACTCTAGGAGATGCTAGTAGCACCAGCGTGCAGCATTGCTACCGGCAACTGTTACCGGCTCCTGTAAAATATGAGTCAAACTAATAGAAAGGCTCATTCATGATAGAGTTGGTGAAAGGGAGTTACTAATGGTTCACACCAAAATTTTCGTTAATGAACCCAAAAAGCTGACTGAGTCGGAATAGGGTCCTCTTTTCTTTTTCCATAACATCATTGGGTCAACATTGTTTCAACTCAACAATATATCTCTTCCGTTTCCGGGATGCTGTTGGAATCAGTTGTGAATAAATCTCTTAAAAGAGGCATTTCATGGTCTTTCTTTTGACTTATGCATGAGGACACCTTTCTGACTTAAGGCCCCTGTGAGGGAAAGAACAGAAATTGAGACCATTTTTCACGTGTGTTTAAAAATGAAAGCAGAGCGTTTACAAATTAAGGGTTCGAGGTTTCGTGTGGGAACTTAGCAAATTAAACAAATCATGTTTAACCGTCTCTGACAAACAGCAGCAATAAATGTTTGAAGTCAAATGATCAGACAATTTCTGCACACCATCACACAGGACAGATACTGATGGCGTTTTCTATGCTCTTGTATAAGTCCCCTCTTGGTACTGTAGTGTTCCTCTATTTAAGTATCTTTTAATAAGTAACAAGAATAGACTTTTTTTGATTCATTTTTAACTGTGTCCTCATTACCATTTTTTTCCCAAGATTAGGGGCTGCTCAAAACAATATTGACAAGTAAAATTGAAAATGAAATGTGTGGATTGTTTTTGTTCGAATTTAAAACATGTCTGTATTAAGTTGATTTATGGATAGTGACATTTCATAAGTCTGCAGATGTACTATAGGATTGGTTGTGACAAGCAGATATACAGTATATGGAAATGCATGGAAAACGCAGAGCACTAACAATCACAATTTGAACATCCCTGTCCTAACCAATAATAGCCTATTCAATGCTGAGACGTTTCACCCTTGTGAAATTTATTTGCGCTATTTGAAGTCATGTTTTATTGTAAAATCTACAAAATTATATATCTTTTTCCAGTGGACTCAGCATATTTAAAATACATCATGATTTAAGGGATTATTCAGAGAGCAGAGAATTGGCTGCAAAATTGCAGAAAACCAGTGTAGAACTACTTCTCCGGGCATGCAATGCTCTCGTGATGTCAGCAGGTGGTGCCCAGACAATGAGTTAAGTTTGGCACTGAGTGGTCACTGCGCCGGCCTCCAAGAGATGCTGGTGCAGCAGTGCTGATTAAAAACAGTGCGGGGTGCTCAACAAAAAAAATATGCTGCCCCCTAGAATTTGCCGCTTGGAGCGGTTGCTCCAAACCCTAGGAAGTACCCCTTTACACTTCCAAAGAAGAAGCCATTTAGCTCCTTGGGAGGGCTAGTAACGTGGTTTTGTAGTAGTGGTTATGCTGCCCCCTAGCAGCAGCTTCAAGCAGGTGTTTTAATAGGAAGAGCAACATTAGTGGAGGCACGTTTCATGAAGCTCTCATTAATGTTCTTTCATTCCTTTACGATCTAGAACAAAAACTTTGGGTTCAGGTCTATATGAATCACCCTGTATTTCATTTTTCAACATGGTCACTTCCACACTAAATGCATTTACATCTCCAAATAGTTTTTACAGGTAAATATTTTGTAATTTAGCTAGAAATAATATAGTTCATTGTAATAACTATTTATTGCAATGTAGCCAAGCAAACATTTAGTGACAATGCTCATAAATTGTGATTGAATCAACTAAACATTCTCAGGTTTCCTTCGAACATACTTTTAATGGATAAAATTCAAAAAAAGGGATTGTATAGTCTCCCCTTCGCTGCAGCCAATCCAAAGGACCACCTTAAGTCTCTTGTTCATAGATATAACAACTAAAAAATAGGATGGCGCATCCGTGGTGTCATATTCACTGAGGGTAAAAACAGCAAAAATTTAAACTGGAAACGCCGTCACCTTCATATCCACTTTCATTCTGAAAGAGTGGGGAACAGTATATTGTTTAGTATTTTAAAACAAATAAAAATGTATTAACCCTTTCGCTGCTGAGCCATTTCACGCCTCTGTGCTGAGCTAATTTTTACCGGTTTAGCTCATCATGTTTAAATGCGTTTTCAAGCCATATTTTATTATATGACCCAGACATATCATATATCGTTATTTCCGACAGACTTGGCAGATTCATAATATATCATTATTATATGTATACGTCATGACCTATCCGAATATTATAACAAAAAATGCAATAAAACTTTAATTTTCAATAATTTACAACGTGTAAAGTGTTTTTTTTTCACATTTTTAACATGCGAGCGATTGCGGTTATATTTTTTATGAGTTGCGCTTGTTAAAAAAATTAGAAATGGGACTCGTTACATTTTTTTGGGGGGAAAATTACGCTATTTTTAACAAACGCACCCCATACAAAAATCGTTAGTGCAGCATCACTGTTCGCATTATAAATGAAATGGGAACAATATTGCTGCATTAACAAAACAAAAACAAAAAAAAACTGTTTATTTTTTTATTATTATTTAAAAAAAAAAATCATATTTATTTTATTTTTATTTTTGTAACTTTTACCATGGTTATATTTGGTATCGTTGGAAAGGCCATGCTCTGGCCGATCCAACGATACCAAACATTAACCCCTATCTGCCACGGATCAGGAGATAGGGGGTTCCAATGAACCCTCTATCTCCACCATTGGTGGCAGCTAGGGGTTAACTCCAAAACTGATGTCATCGCGCTATGCACGATGATGCCAGTCGTCAGGGGGATTTCCCAGAATCTTGGCCGACATCCAAGATGTCGGCCAGCTCCGAGAGAGGATCACGATCCGGCAATTTTCGGCGCCGAATCGTGATCCGGCCCCCAAGGGGTTAAAGTCAGCCACCATCTGATCGGGAGGGAAAGAGGTCCAAAGGATCCCCCCTCCCTTTCAGGCACCTTCCCCGAACACTTGGGGGGGCCTGAAATAGATGTCATTGCGCTAGCGCAATGAAATCTATTGTCTCTGCTGGGGTCCCGGAGTGCTGGGCTGACACCAAGATGTCAGCCCACACCGGGGGGGAGGCGCAGCAATCGGCCGGAATCCCGGCTGATTGCTGCCTTCTGTGCTAGGATGCGATCAGCGCATACATAGCACAGGAGAACCGCTTGGCAGGACGCGCTGAGCGCGTCCTTAGCAGCCAAGTGGTTAAGATCCAAAAAGCAGACTCACACTTTGAATAGCACATAAACAATGTGCACATAGGCATTGGTCACAATGACCTAGACCTCCCGATCAAAATCCCCGCATGGTCCAAAAACCGTCCTCCGGTCGATGTAAGCCACCTGGGTAGATCCGAAGAAATGATGTCTTGGTCCGAACCTGTAACCATCCTCACAGCTGCTCGACGCATTTCGTGAATAACTCACTTCCTCAGGGGTGAAATAGAGATCACTGCATACCAGGCTCATACACGCAAGGCCAGTACCCCTCCGGTGCTGATCCTGACATCCACTAATGCAGCACCATTTAAATAACAGCCCACTCATTAATGACAACCGCTCATGTCTTATTCCAAACTCCTTTTACAGCTTAGCTGTTTCATCATGTTAATAGAAATGAATGATTTTTAATCCTCAGGGACTGATGATGTCAGCATGCTCTTTGCTCGCAACACCGAGAAATCAGGGATACAGCGGCCATAGTCTGGTGCCGCGGGTGCCCAAAGTACCAATTTGTTGTTCTAAGCAAGTGCTCATGTACCCTGCGTTCAAAGTTTATGTACTGTTACACAAGACACGTAACGTGCGGAAGAAGCTCCAGAGACGTTTGCATTGTAAAAACTGTACGCCAAAGAG
This sequence comes from Leptobrachium leishanense, assembly GCA_009667805.1. Classification (NCBI taxonomy): domain Eukaryota; kingdom Metazoa; phylum Chordata; class Amphibia; order Anura; family Megophryidae; genus Leptobrachium; species Leptobrachium leishanense. Next base: position 26,690,597 of record CM019073.1, on the reverse strand, counting down.
GAGGAGCAGCCCGGTGTCGCTAGACAGAAGGTGAGCATTTAACTTTAAATTACAAAAGGACTAAGAAAAGAATTGTGCAGATGCTGCACAATTATTTAAGGTGATAAAAATGGGGGTGTAATATTTTTAGTATAGTGTTCTTTTTATGTTCTGTAATGCACAACAGAAACATTTTGTTGTAGTTCTGCTGTCAGTGTTCGTTTCAAAGCTAGAGGCTCTAAAGGTGAAAGGTGAAGAAGAATATGGGGACCGAAAGCGTGTAGGTCTGTGGTTTCTGATAGCATTGATGGCTTTTTCTTTACCATCTTTGAGACTTATTATTAAAATAAAAGAGGCTTGATGCAGACACAGACCTGCACAGTTTTAACATATCACTGTGAGACGCTGATGAGTATTACATGGGACAGTTATATTTCCAATGCTCCTTACATTGTTCCATTATTATTCTTGATTGCCCATGTTATCTCCTTGGAAGTGAATCGCGGGTGGACTGGGTGTTACCACTATTCGTTTAAATCTTGGTGGTACAAGATGGAAATTATTGCTATCCCAGTTTCTCAAGGATAACATCTCTTTCAAAAAAAAGCAGAGAACATGAAACATTGTTGTTAAATTGTTTCTCAGAGTTACAGGAAATGTGTTAACATTTACAAAACAAGAGTCTGATGCAGGCGGATGAATCATTTTGCCTGGTAGAAAAGGCATAAAGTAGAAATATAAAAGGAGCTATTTCTAAGAGTACTTCTTCACCAATGGGATTGACCCGAAGATTTCAAAAATATAGAAAATGTCTGGTCAATGTTATCTGGTAATTCGGAATCACCAACATAAAATCACCCGGGCGCTATTCCCTAGTAAACGCTAACTGTAGCATTCGGGTGAGTGTTAACGCCAGGAGAAGTGACTTTAACACATGCCCCCCATATAACATTCCTAACGCTAAACCTACTAAAACTCCGTTAGCGCATCGGTGATTGCGCTAACTTCCGCGAGCTTACTGTACTTTGTGCATTCTATGCTTAACATGGGGAACGCAATCCTTAATTAGCACTAAGATAAGTAAAGTATTACAAAGTCTTAACGCTAATTACCGCACCGATGGGCTAACCAAAAATTTTGCAGCATCTAAAAGCTGGTGCTAACTGACTGCGGTTTTGCAGAATCAATTAGCACCCTCTAAATCTCCACCCCAATAAATCTGAAAGTCTCCTCTCATCCCGCTTCGAGAACAGTGGCCCAATCTGCCTCTTCTTGCTGCCGTGAGCAGAGTGAGACTGGGAACAAATAGTCTCCAGTCTCCCTCTGCGATCACTCCGCAGCGCTACGAGACCTCGCGGGGCACAGTGCAACCCTCCATGGAGCCCTACGGACTGCAGGAGGTGACACATGTACATAATTACATGGGTAAAAAATATATATATTAATTGATCCATACTGCTTTATAGAATACATGTTACTCTGTAACTGAGCTCCTCACATTTTAGCACCTACTGTACATTAAAATCCCAATAGCAGGTTTATCTCATCCATTCATTTCTTGCCCGGGTGTCGCACGTGTTACTGTGGACATGCAATTGCAACACTTGGAGAATCTCTCATTGGCTGTTCCATTGGCATTCTGGATATTTCTCATGGCATGCCATGGAAGGGTTTCGCCAATAACTTGTGCAGTTTGTGTGAAAAGGGTTTTCCTCTTCAGTAGTGGCACTCCACTTTGAAGTTGGCAATTCCGTTGAGTATTTCAGGAACTGAATATTTTTCAGATATTTCACAAATTTGCACATGTTGGCAAAGATGTTGGGTGCAAATTGGCATTTTTCCATGGTTTATTATCTTTATTTTCTGATGGACAAAGCTGTTTTGTGGGGAGGGGGCTCGATGCTACCCCATCTTGCCCGGCAGATATTTCAGCTAGCACAGTCCACACCTGCACGTTCCTAGACGCATTATGCTGAGTATATCATGGCTCCACCGGAGAGAGGCTTCAATTTTGTTTCTCGCACTGATGTACATGTGATAAATCACAGATGTCGCATTTTCGAAAAACTGATATTTATTGAAGCCGACCGTTGGATACTGACCATACAGTTATCATGAACAGATCCACTACACATGAACATCTTGCTTGCAAAGCAAAGACATTCCCCATAACTCTTGAATTCTCTACAACATAGACATCAAGAGAAACATCCTCTCGCTATCTGATAGGAGTCTGACTTTTCCTGTCTTATAGAATATGGTTCATCATTTCTCTTGCTGCTCAAGCACTCTATGGCAGCGTTTCCCAACCCAGGTCCTCAGGACCCCCTAACAGGCCAGTTTTTAAGGATCACCTTGGGGGAAACGTAGACTGAGTTCTGCAATCACTGAGCAGCAAATCATATCACCTGTGCAGTGCTTCAGATATCTGGCAAACCTGCCTTGGTATCAGGTCTCGAGGACCAGGTTTTGGAAGCAACGCTGTATGTGCCAGAAGGCAACATGGGAAATGAATAATGTTCCAACAGTAAAGGAAGCAGGTTTACTAACCCCTATCCGGGAATAATTGTCTTCTTCAATTTTCCTGTTAAGGGCCACATTACATTCATCACAGTAAAATGGGGACGCTAGGGAGAAAAACCTGCGCCTGCAGGTTTCTCCTTTGCATCCCCGTTTTAGCGTGATATTACAATGCAGGCGATAAAACAGCTGCCTGCCTGCAACGTAATCCGGTGCTAAACCGAGGGATGCGAGCGGCAGCGCTAATCCATAGGACTCCATTGAGGCTAACGCTGCCGGTCAAATGACCTGACAAATGTCACCTTGCGAGACCCGGCAGGTTGGCGTAGTGATCCGCAAAAGGAGACTGGGGGACTTTTTCCCCCAGTCTCTCCCTGCTCCTGGCAGACAGAGGAGGCGGTTGGAGCCACGGTCCTCTCCGTAGAATGGAATGTGACTATCTGATTCATTTGGGGGTATTTTCTGCTGGTGCTGACCGATTCTACAGCAGTGGAATCTGTTAGCACCAGGTCCAGGCTGTGATCAACTGTCGCGTTAACCGGACGGTAATTAGCGTTAGTATATTGTAATACTAACGCTAATTAACTCTTTGCACTCCCCATGTTAAGAATAGGGAGCACAAAATACAGTAACCTCGCGCTGAAAAGTGCAAGATTCCAATCGCTAACGGGTTTTTAGACCCGTTAGCGCTTGGATTGTAATATGGTGCGCCCAATATATTTCTGCATAATAACAGAAAATTGTAACCATGAATTTGTTTGTGAAAAAACATAAATAATATAAAATGACAACATATCATTTGAGTGATGCATACATGGCTGTTTTGATCTCTTTCTTCAATAGAGTTTTTGTTTACATTAACAGTGATTTTATACTTTATGGGCCCTATTACATTCTTCACGCAAAAATGCCCGGTAAACGCGTGAATTTTTGCACAAAACGTTAAACATTAACATGCGTAAAATTAACGCTGGTATTACAATCCTCGTGCATTATTTCAACCGTCAAAAAATAACACGCGTAAAAAAGACGCGCAAAAACGCACGCGCATTAACGTCGCGCGCAGAAATCGGTGTGCTGATTGTTTTTTCACGCGATTCAGCCAATCAGAATTAAGAACCACAATTATCTCACGTTAATTTTTTGCGCCTGTCAAAGTCAATCTGCGCATAAATGCAGCAGCAATCATAAAAACACGCACAACTTCTCAATTTTATTGTCTGGGTATGCGTAGAATGTGTAACTATACGTTGCTACGTATTTTTTTTTTCGGGCTGGTGTATTTGGGTTCGGCCAGGACGTTCAGATTTGACGTTACCGTTACCACCAGCTTTTAAAAGACGTTAAAACTATACGCGCAAACGCCGTGCGTTAAATATTGCGCATAGATTGTAATACCATCCGCGTACCACCGCACAAACGCATTTGCGCTCACAATGTTAAGTATGGGACGCGCAAAGTACATTACGCTCGCGCAGGTTCACCCGCGGAAGACGTTAACGTGCATTTTTTGCTCAGACATTGTAATACGACGTTCAGCGCAAAGGGTTTTGCCCCTCGCGTTACTGCGGTTTTGCGCATGCGCTAACGTTTGCGCAAAGAATGTAATAGGGCCCTATGTAAGGGGGGAAGAGATACAAATACTCTAACCCTACAGAAAATAGTATCTTATAAGAAATATTGTTAGGGCAGGGGGCAGAGTGATGTACAAGGATCCATACACGCATTGGCAGATTAACATTGTAGTCGTAACAAGCAAACTGCGTCATTGCAAGTCACTTTCTGAATGCAGAGCTTGACAAATTAGCCAAATAAATGAAAAAGCATTGAAAACTAGGGGGAGAAAAGACAACACTTTTTCTGCAACAGCTGACAATGTTGTGAAAGTCTTCCTCTCTTTTTCTGTCTCTTTTGTTAGCTCCAATTTATCACCAGAGCATCCTGCAATAAATCACTCAGTTGATTGAAACCAGAGTCTAAACCTGAAAATTCAAGGCTCAAGCACATTGTGCACTGCTTTTTTTAAGGGGGGGGGGCTTGCAATATAAAAAAAAGGTGGGAGGTCATAGAAACCTTTAACAGAAAATTTAAAAAAAAAATCTTTAAAAAATGTTTTCATTATTTTTGGAGGATATTAACATATAATTTGCACCGACAGGCGCTAGAAACACTTTAGATTTTACTTACATTTTATTTAAGATAAAATTGAATGTTTCAAAATTTAAAAGATAATGATAAAAAAATAAGATTACCCTGGATTAATTATTAATATTAATTTCATTCAATTTTATTTAAATATCCAATGTATCTAAAGTGTATCACACATCAGAGCTAATGCGCGCAGCAGAAATTTCAAAGATAAACAACACACAAATGGTTTGAGACATAAATTATTTCTACAAATAAGAAAGAAGTGAATTATGTAGAAGTGGCTCAAAAAATAATCGCCAAAAAAATTATATTTGTACCTCACAATGTGTTCGTCCAACACACAGGACCAACGTGGTTAACTGTGTATAATGTATTTTAAAAGGGACCATGTGACTCAAATTAAAGTTCAATAATAATAATATTTGTGAGTAAATTAACGTTTTCGAATTTTTTATAATTATGCATAATTTGCATCAAAACAAAAGATAATTAATTATGCGTATTTCATCTTATAAAGTATTTAATTTACAGATCACTGCATAATAGTATACAATTCTAAACTACTGAGTGGTCTATTTTCATCCACATTAGAATATAATCATAATAATAATAATAAAATATTTTGAAAAATTGAATTTTCTTTTAAATAAAATGTAGGCAAAATCATTTGTTTGAATCTAAAGTGTTCTTTTTAGCGGCTGTCAGTGCAAAATAATGATTTTTTTTTAGAGACTCTGTTTTAAAATTTTCTGTTTCTATCTATTCTAGATTGTAAGCTTTCGAACTTTCTCCTACTGTTTGGTGTGTGTAATGTGTATGTATATTTGTTATTCTGTCTCTCCCATTGTACAGAGCTACAGAACCTGTTGGCGCTTTATAAATGCTTGCAACTGTAACTGTAAAGTAGGTATCATTGAACATTTACCTCAAATTGTCATCATGAGCTTTGATAGTAAGATTAATCTGGGACAAAATTCTAAATTTAGAAATCGGTGTAATTCCTTTCTAGATTTTTCAAAATTGTAGATTTTACATTAGAATGCGTATTGAAAATGAAACTTACAGGGTTATTCAAAGAGAATCGAAAAGTCACTGCACGGTCGGTGACTTTTCGTTCTCTTTAATTCGGTGCGATTTGGCGATCCCATTTCGGGGACCCTGCGGTGTATTCAGCAAGCACCACAGGGCCGTCGTATTGCAGGGAAAGGCTAGGGACAGATGAGCGCATTTTCTGCGGCCACCGTCAAAATGTACGTCGATGCGTGCGCACGCATTTTTTCACGGAATACGCTTAAGTGGTCAGACGACCACAGTCGCACAGTCGCAGGTACTCACCAACGCAATTCTAGGGAAATCCGGCTGTTTGAACGTTATGTTGGCCGCACACTAGCAGCGTCTGACGTCTCCTAATCACGCACACACGCTGCCATGCGGCCGCAGCGCACTCTGTACGTCTGTAGCAGCGGTTTCACGTTCTGAGAAAAATGCGTTCATTTGCCGGTTGCGTGGTGTCGGCGCACTTTTGTACGCACGTACTGCGTATATTGGCCGTCATTGGCCGTTATGTGCTGCTACTGCCGCCGTGATTTAGTGCGCCTGCACGCGCGTTCCGACTGCCCCACTCTGACCCTAGCCAAAAGCAGCCGCAAACCCGACGAACACTCACCGCAAAACCCAGCGAACGCACACCGAAACCCGCAAAAACATCTGGATTAACCCCGCCGAACACGACGGAGAAACCCAAGCAGCCGCCGATCACAGCGCAGAGCAGCCGCCGGAAAAACCCGACACCGCAGACGAATGGAGTAAGAGAAAAAAAACAGTACGCTTGAATGTTTGAAAAGTGAAACGCTGTTTGCAAAGAAACTACAGAACGAAAATGTTTGGAATTTACATATAAGATCCAATGAATGATAATAAAAAGGGCTGTTACAGAAAAAGAAAAAAAGATTTAAAAAAAATTAAGTGAAAAATAATTTCGCAAAAAAGTCCCGAAAAATGCCTTAAAGATCCTAAAAAATCTAAAACTAAATAGACTTTTTACTGCACAATAAAATAATAAATGGTTTATTACATATTGAATTAAAACGGGAATATTTTTAACATTGAAGCCTATGGAATTCGCCTGAATAAACGTGTCGAATGAAACCTTGAAAACGAGAGAAATCTCAATGTATCCTTCCTGTTAAAATCCCTTCTCAAAAAAAAAAAACACCGAATGGCAGGGCATTTCGGCAACGTTTCACTGCTGGTTTGTGTTCTCTGAATAGCCGAAGCAGTGCTTCTCTATGGGGTTTTCACTGCCCTCGAACAGGCACTGAACAGGCACCGTATGTGCAGGCAATTCGCCAACATTTGGCAAACTGCCTGCTCTCTGAATAGCCGAATGGCCAGGAAAGATACACTGAATTTCACTGTTCGGTTACCTTTCAGCCACAATTCGGATCTCTTCGAATAACTCTGTTAGGTTTCTATACCAACCAGGACTTTGGGTATCCCCAGAATAACCCTTTTGAAAAAGTCAAAGAATCAACAGTACTTTAATGCCAAAGTCTCGATGGGGGCCACTTGCTCTCAAAATGGTTTGTGTAGTTATTGTCGTACCTCATCGCCTCATCGCAATGCTCTCTTTGTTGTCTTTTTTTACTGTGATACAGAACAACAGGTTGCAGACAGTGACATTTGGTGCTGCGTAGAATGTTCACTCCTTTTACATACCGCACATACACTGCTACATAGTCAATGATTTTAAAAACAAGTAAGAAGACTCTCAGGTTCACCCTTGTTACATTTAGTCGATGATCCATGAGTGTCAAATAAGGCTCCAGAAGCTCGTCTATGCAAGAAACCACCAGCAGAAAATACCTGAGGAAGGACCGGGTAAGGAGGAGGATTGTAATACCAGCGTTAATTTACGCGCGTTAACGTTTAACGCTGTGCGCAAAAGAAAAACAATGAGTCCTGTGTTCAACTCTCACTACTCCCAGGTGGCAACATCAATATTTTGCATGGAATACGCTACATATTTTGTTAAGTAACAGTAATAAGGCAATAAAAGGAAAACCACGTAATGCTCTTTTTGTTGTATTTGTCAGTATTGCCAGACTATCTCTTAAGAAGTCTGAACTGTCGGATCAAAAAAGAAAATATTCTGAGAAAATCCTCTTAACACCATGAATGAAAACTTACAAAAGACAAGGGGAGGTTATCAAAACTCTAAAAAGAACGCATTCTAAAGAGACCTCGGGAGTCGGGACCACAATATCTGCAATAACAGCCTTTTGTATTTATTCTGACAGGTTGAAAAACAATTGTACAAAGGAATGAGCTGCTCTCTTTGGTCTGCTTTTAGGAGCGAGGTGTTGGGAAAACAGCGCAAAGTTTTGTGTGTAGATTAAGACAATAAAAGCAAGGAGGTTTTCAAAAATAAAAACAATCCTATTACTATCTTTTCAGAAAGCAACTGTGACCCGGTTAGAGTTGAGAACATAGTCTCTTGAAATCATACAATGCTCGTCTCAACAGCTGTTTGAAATAGGCTTTCCCTTACATAGGAGGATTACTCTGAAGAATGGGATTTTTGTGGCGCGTAAGGTTTTAAAAAGTTGTAATTTCTCAGAAGGCAGGCAGAGTCATTGTATAAGATTGGGGTTTGCTATTGCTATCATCTTCATTTCAGTAAAAGATGTGGTTTGAAAAATTTCGTTTGGTACACTGATACATAAACATGCATTTTGAATCCCAATTATGATGATTTAGATGCTTAATTAAAAAAAAAAAAATATAGTAAAACAAATCAGGCGCTTTTATTGTCAACCGTTATTCCTTTATCAAGTCATAATTTTAGCCTAAAATAAATATATAAATAAAAATTATTATTACATACAGTTGTGTTCAAAATTATTCAACCCCCACTGAAATTAAGTGTTTTGGCCAGTTTGACATTGATTTTGATGATTCAGTCATCTTGCTTACAATTAAATCAAAGAGGCACGTGTAGGTCAGACAAATATAACATAACATTTATAATGAAATAACCACAAATGTCTTTTCTGTGCTCACATCATTATCAGTTTTATTCAATCCCCAAGTGACATTCAATCTTAGTACTTAGTACAACATCCTTTTACAGTTATAACCGCTTTTAAACGTGAAGCATAGCTTGACACAAGTGTCTTGCAGCGATCTACGGGTATCTTCGCCCATTCGTCATGGGCAAAAGCCTCCAGTTCAGTCACATTCTTAGGCTTGCGCACTGCAACTGCTTTCTTTAAGTCCCACCAGAGGTTCTCAATCGGATTTAAGTCAGGTGACTGCGATGGCCACTCCAAAATGTTCCAGCCTTTAATCTGCAACCATGCTCTAGTGGACTTGGAGGTATGCTTGGGATCATTGTCCTGTTGAAAGGTCCAACGTCTCCCAAGCCTCAGGTTTGTGACGGACTGCATCACATTGTCATCCAATATCTCCTGGTACTGAAGAGAATTCATGGTACCTTGCACACGCTGAAGCTTCCCTCTACCTGCAGAAGCAAAACAGCCCCAAAGCATGATTGACCTCCCGCCATGCTTCACAGTAGGCAAGGTGTTCTTTTCTTCATAGGCCTTGTTCTTCCTCCTCCAAACATAGCGTTGATCCATGGGCCCCAACAGTTCTAATTTTGTTTCATCAGTCCACAGAACACTATCCCAAAACTTCTGTGGTTTGTCCACATGACTTTTGGCATACTGCAGTCGACTCTTCTTATTCTTTGGAGACAGCAAGGGTGTGCGCCTGGGAGTTCTGGCATGGAGGCCTTCATTACGCAGTGTGCGCCGTATTGTCTGAGCTGAAACTTCAGTACCCACATCTGACAAATCTTTTCTCAGTTCCTCAGCAGTCACACGGGGACTTTTCTCCACTCTACGCTTCAGGTAGCGCACAGCAGTCGAAGTCAGCATATTCTTTCTGCCACGACCAGGTAGCGTTTCAACAGTGCCTTTTGCCTTGAATTTGCGAATGATGCTTCCTATGGTCTCTCTTGGTATGTTTTCATCTTTGCAATCTTCTTATAGCCATTGCCCTTCCTGTGAAGAGTAATCACCTCTTCTCTTGTCTTCCTGGACCATTCTCTTGACTTCACCATGTTTGTAACCACACCATTAAATGTCTAGAAGGAGCTGAGTATCACAGTCATTTTAAAGCTGCCTAATTGGTGCTTATTATGCTTTATTGCTGCTCCGTGACATCCACAGGTGTTTTCAATACCTGATTGAAAACACTTGAATGAACCTCTGTTCTTCAGAGTGGTAGTCTTTAAGGGGTTGAATAATTGTGTCAATGAAGAATTCACAAAAGAAACATTTACTACTGTATTACAAAACCAATTGATGTTATTTTAGTTGCATATGGTTCTTTAAAAAGTCCTTGTAGGATTTCATTCTGAATACAATTACAAATGTACACTAAATTCCCTAAAACCCTTTACAGCATTGGGGGTTGAATAATTTTGAACACAACTGTATATGTTATAAATTATTAAATATATATATATATATATATTTGTTTAATGGTAAAATTACTGCTTTTATATTTGTGCCTATATAAAAATAATTAACATACACTGTGTCCCGCAACACAGAATCTCTCTTAGATATTTCAAAAATAATTTATTGTGTCGACCTTTCAGTCCCGATGGTCTGGTTTTCAAGATATTTCTATTTTTTTTTTGAGATATCTAAGAGAGACTCTGTGTTGTGGGACACCATGTATGTTTGTAATATTGTGGCCAGTTGCTAGCACCAGAGGGCGAAATTTGATCAGCGAAATTGTGGAACATAATAAAATAATATTAAATATATTATTAAAAACAAAATAAATATATATATATATATATGTTAGGGATGCACCGATACTGATACTAGTATCAGGATTGGTGTCGATACCGGCATTTGCACGAGTACTTGGTACTCATGCAAATGCCCAGATACCTCTACCGATATCGGAAGCCAGCGCTGGGCTGGCTTGCCGGTATCCGAGGGGCTGTGGCAGATTATGTTTCGCATTCCGCTCCAGCTGGCCATGTGTTCCTCTGAGTGCCTACTGGCTGCATGTTCCTTTGACCGGCTGCTGGCTTGTGAAGGCTGTCACGCGGCCTCCAGCTGTGATCTTGTGGGGGCCATGAGATTTTGAGAGAGAGCATCACAGCCTTCACAAGTTGGCGGCCGCTCGGAAGAACACGCAGGCAGCCAGCACTCAGAGGAACATGCAGCCAGCTGGAGCAGAATGCTGGTAATGTACTCTGCCCCAGCCCCAGTGTCTGAGGTCTGTGTAGGGTATATGTATCTGAGGTCTGTGTGGGGTACATGTATCTGAGGTCTGTGTGGGGTACATGTATCTGAAGTTTGTGTGGAGTACATGTATCTGGGATCTGTTTGGGGTAAGTGTATCTGGGGTCTGTGTGGGGTATATATGTATCTGGGGTCTGTGTGGGGTATACATGTGTCTGAGGTCTGGTGTCTGTGGGTATACATGTATCTGAGGTCTGATGTGTGGTCAGGGTGTGTTCAGTGGGAAAATGGGGTGTCTTGCCATACATTTCAATATTAGCATAAATTGGACAGGCTGTCAGCAAAATACTAAATCATTTGTTGGAAAGTAGTCACTTGTCTTTAAATAAAAGTATCGGTACACGTACTCGGTCTTAAATAAATGGTATCTCAGGCACTGGGTATGGGGCAGATTACAGTTCCAGCGTTGCGCTCCTCTGAGTGCCAGCTGGCCGCGTATTCCTCCAAGCAGTGGTCGGCTTGGAAAGGCTGTGAGGCTCTCTCGCGAGATTTATTTATTTATTTATTTGCAACGTATTATACCAGGAAGGATACATTGAGATTTCACTTGATTTCAAGTATGTCCTGGGTACCTCACGGCCCCCGCGAGATCACGGCTGGAGGCCGCATCAATGCTGGCAATGCCCCATCGCCTCTGATACTGTCATGCCAGCCCAACGCTTGTTTCCGTGTATCGGTATAGATATCGAAACACTTGCATGAGTACAAGTACTTGTGCAGATGCTGGTATCGGCACTGATACCGATACTAGTATCGTATCGGTGCATCTCTAGTTAGAATTATGATTTTTTTTATATATATCCAGCACTCGTGCTTAACCATATCGTGACAATGAATATAAAGTGCCCTGGTGCCAAAGTCCAGCCAAAAATAGATCCAGCAAATATAGACACACGCCAGGGCTATGCTAGAAACACCATCTTTATATTTCAAAATGAAACCATAATAAGTGGCATTTCAGTTCATACAGAAGCTTTCTCAAGGTGATTTTACAAATGTCCAAAGGTTGACTATATAGGAAATTACACTCCAATCTTGTCGATCTCCCTCTAGGAGCACTCCAATGAGAAAACGGAAATGACGTATGACTAGTGCCAGACAAGCCAACAAAGATTCGTAAATTAAGCGACTTTGCATTAAACCTTGAAATATAACTTAACAAGCAAATAAATAATTTGAATATAAATGGCTGATCAATAAAAAAAAAATTAAAAACAAGGAGAGAAAAAATCTCCTATTTAAAACCTTCGATATTTCTCACGAAACAGAAAACACAAGGAAAGGATGTAAAGCGTCGAAGAGTAAAGAATAAAACATGATGATTGGAATAAATGTGAATTAAAATCGGGCAACTTGTATATTTTATTAATTAGAGAAAGAAATACAAGCAACTTTTTTCCCCCGAATATTTAGAAACTGTATTTCAGTGGAAATGCATAAACACAAAGCTATGGTATCTTGTCCTCTTATATTTCCAAATTCTTTTTATATATTGCTTACATATGTTTTCCTGTGTTGTATTTTGATCTTGTTAATTAAAATGATTAATTTGTTCACTATATTAATGCAAACGATAATACAAAACTGAAATATTAATGGTTGAGTTATATAATACTATGACAATAATATATATTTTAAATTGAAAACAAATCCATTCCAGTTTCGATGCACATTGTAAGTGTGGCTGAACACGATCGCGATCGCGATGATCTTTTACAAAAAAAATTATTTAATTTCCAACCACGTAAAGTGCAGAAAACGGTACTATCAACAATATGAAACATTGCAGGCAGATTCTCTTCTTTTTTTATCTTTTTTTTTACCTCTTACAGTCTGTTCATTGGTCCTACAGGAGATCATTTCTTCAAGTTACCAAGGGAAACCAAGAGCAACTTCTGTTTAAATGGAGAAGACGTGCAGGTTATCTATCATGGCAGCAGATTGCAGTGATTTAAATGGAAAATATATACAAATAAAATTTTATTTTCTGCTGAGTTTTAATGAATGGCCATTCGATAGGGATACTGTAGCTAGTGAGGTGTTCCTTTAAAATGTTCAAATTAATGTTATCATAGTTTTTTAGCTATCTCAAAATACCCATCCCATGTTTCAATTGAATATTATTCTAATTTTTATTTTCTACAAAGTCCATTTGGTAGTGTAGAGTTTAAAAGGATAATGTAGGCAGGAGGTGGCCTTTGTATTTTGATACATTTTATATATAATGGGCTCTATTAACTTCTTTGCGCAAAAGCGCACGCGCAGCGCTATTTTTTTTGCATGCAGCGTTAAACGTTAACACGCGTAAATTAACGCTGGTATTACAATCCGCGCACATTTTCTCATCCGTCAAAAAATAACACGTGTAAAAAAGACGCGCAAAAACGCGCGCGCATTAACGTTGCGCACAGAAATCGGTGTGCGGACTTTTTTTAAAACGATTCAGCCAATCAGAATTAAGAACCATAATTGTCTCCCTTTCAGTTTTTGCGACTGTCAGTATATATGCTGCAGCAATAATAAAAACACGCACAACTTCTCTATTTTATTGTTTGGGGTATGTGTAGAATGTGTAACTATACTTTGCTGTATTTTTTTTTTGGGCTGGTGGATTTGATTTCGGCCAGGACGTTCAGAATTGCCGTTACCACCGGCTTTTAAAAGATGTTAAAATTATGCGTGCAAACGTTGTCCGTTAAAATTTGCGCATAGATTGTAATACCATCCACGTACCAGCGCACATATGCATTTGCGCTCACAATGTTAAGTATAGGATGTGCAACGTACATTACGCTCGCATAGGGTTCGCGCAGGTTCACCGGTGGTAGACGTTAATGTGAATTTTTTGCGCGGACGTTGTAATATGAAGTTCTGCACAAAGGGTTTTTCCCCTCGCGTCAATGCGCTTTTGCGCACGCGTTAATGTTTGCGTGAAGAAGTTAATGGAACCCAATGTTTCTAAACAAAAGCAAAAACCTGCCCAGGAAAACTCCATTGCCCCTAAATCATGTTTGTCAGGGGACAGATTAATTATACGAGTAGGTGGACAGTTGTGGGGCTGGCTCTATGCCCGAACTCCTAACTGTTTAAACACACCAGTGTCCATAAGCTATATGAGCACAACACTCCGGAGAGTGGTACCCAAGGCCAAGGCATGTTAATGGCTACTCTAGATGGCTGGACATTTAAAGGAGTCTCCATGTTTTGAAGAAGGAACTGGAAAACCCACACTAATATTTATATCCTATTCTAAGAGGTTCAACATTTTAACGGGAATAAACAGCCATGTATAACACTAGTTTAATCGGCTGAACCGAAAAATGGTCAAATTCCAGTTGAAAAAAATCTGTAAATTTTGTGGATTGAGCCAAATTAAATCAAACCCCATGTCAGTAACAAGTAGACGCTAAGGGTAAATATCGGCATGAGCTCTGTTATTGACTCTATCCCATGCCCCCGCGGCTGAATATCTTGGAGCCACTACGAGATGCTGGCATTGGCTCCTGGAGTCCATGGCAAGCTCACATAAGTTGTGTCACCGTAAAGCCATGGAAGGACACAGGTTACAACTATTTATTCTCAGGCTGCCACGGAATAGCTCACTGTTTTATAACTGCGCAATTATTAACGAGTCCTACACAAGTTCTAGGAGCGTTGCTGTATTGTAAGGAGCTCCCAATCCTGAGCTCCGAGCATAGCTCATGGCAAGGTCGGAATAGTGGCTTGAGCCATTAAGTTCATGTTTGGAGTTGTATAACAGCTCCAGTCAACAAATTAACAGCTGGGTAAGAGTAGAGACCATTACAGGCTGTGATGAATAGCTCTAAAAAGTGTCAGGAAGGTCACCTGATATGATTATCGTGCATGATTATCAATTAGATGTGTATACTCGACACAACACATTGTCTCCAATCTACCATCACCCTATTTATTACACATTTACATATGTAATGAGTGGCATGAGTTTAACATTCCCTGTTCAATAGGTGCATATATAATGACAATAGCTAAGTAATAATGTTCTTAAAGAGGTGACTCAATCAACGTAGACTTTACGGAAAGGTTACTTGAAGACCCCACATGTTGCAAAACCCAATGTCCATGTCTGTGTGAGACTGAGAGTCTCTTTCATTTTCCTCTAAGACAATTCATTTTGACATCAAGCTACAAACGTCTAATATACAATGTGTGAGACAAAACAGATCCACACAACACTGCTCGCAGCCCCACAGCCTGGAACAATAAACGCTTAAAGAGGCTGGATTACAAGCACTTTCATTTTACAGTATAATATTTATTACACTTATACACAGAGAGCTCCATTATACATCACAGGCAACAAACCGGACCAAGACCTCTATGGTTTCCTGTATACACAAGCAATATATATTACATGGAACACATAAAAGTAACTAGCTGTTTGGGATATCCTCTGTATATTAAAAAGGTCACAGAAAACACCATTCTACTCATGTCAAGCAACCTCCCTGTGAAATCCATCCTACATTGTTTCTTTACTGACATCTGTACTGCCTTGGGTATGATTGATATTCCTCACAATAAAGTGCCTCTCCCTGACATTCAAGAAGAGAGTAATTTCACAAATATCCAGTAACCCACACCCAAAGTAGAAACAATATATATATATTTATATATGTTAAAGGTAAAGTCCGAAATCTGAATAAACCTAGGATTACACGGGTAAAACGAACATTACCTAGGCAGCTTTGGGCAAAGCCATTGATAGAATAAAAAAAATCAGACGTTACCCAGATAATCTGTAAATTTACCAACCGCATAGGGGTGGGTAAAAGTTACAAGAAAACATATCCCACATCCAAAACAATTACCACCAAAACTTCATCCATGGTGGGGGCATATAGATCGTAGAGCTCCATATAATAGATTCTGGGTGTGATTCCAACAACTGAGCCATTAAGCTAACGGCTCCAACAGTTATATACAAGGGCTCAAGCCGTTAGCTGGATGGAGAGGCTACTCTGCAAAGAATACCAGTTCTCAGAATCTGATGTTAAGTGATTTTGCTTTTGCAAAATCACTTAACACTGAAAAATAAACAGATGAAAAAAGAGCACACTTACCCCTTGACTCGCGGTGCAGAAGGTGGTGTTGCGAGCCACTGCTTCCTCTCGCAGCATGCATCTGAGCAAATAGTTTCCAGTGTTCTTCTGCGGTTCTTGCACATACTGACAAACACCCTGCAGGTTCCCGATGGCCTCCATAATCCTATGGATGAAAACTGGGCTATGACATATTTTGGGCAGAACATCAGTTATCTTCAATGGTTCCATGCATTGACCCCTGGAGTCCATAGGACTATGGGAGCCGATATCAGCACCATAGTGTGGCACTTCTGCAACTATCTATGAGTGACGACAAAATATTTCGACTCGAGACACTAATAGGATGCCTGGGTCAGAACAGAGGCTTTAATATCAAGCTGTAAATGGATAACGACTCCTGCACAGTTAATCCATTTGTGAGCAGCTGTTAATGGCTGTGTCTAATCCGGAACCTTCAAGAAACATATGAGAAATACATGTTACCAATAAGGATAACAGATGCTAAAAACCTGTCATCTTTAATTCTTCGAACAGATTGGGGTGTATGCATGGAACCATTCAAGATAACTGATGTTCTGTCCAAAATATTCCATGACCCAGTATTCATCCAAGATGGGAGAAATGTAGGGCGGCCTTCAAGAGGGACAATATTTCACATAGACAGACAATACAACCAAGACGTAACCTGAATAATGGCCTCATTCCTACCCTCTAACCTTAGCACGACCCAAACTTCACACAATGAATTGCAGGAATTCACTCCCAACACATGTCTAGACTAAACTTCTTAAATTTTAAAGTGCAGGACATCCAGTCACTGTCATGGCCACTTTCTTCAACAAAACCTATTCTTCCTGTTATTATTTATGATTTAAGTATACATTTTACACTGCTTTTTATCATCGTGGCATCATCTGAATTTTGGGAAACATTTTTTATTAAGCTTTTTGAAGAAAACAAAGTGCAATCATCTACCAGTAAGCAGCAATAACACACACATATTAAGAAAATAATTACCAAAGGGCTGTGGTCTTCCATTGGCAAAAAGAACATAAGAAAAAGTAACTCTGCACTGTAGCATACATTATATGAAAAGATCAACTACCATAAATTAGGTTTTACAGCTTGAGAAACATCATTAGTTTTCACTTGAAAAATGGAAAAAAAAAATTAGAAAATATATATATATACATATCCATTGCATTTGGCTTAAATGTGGATAATTTTTGTCAAGTCACAAATCACTAGTTTAGTAGCTTTTCTTAAATTTTTAAGTATTTTCTACCTTCAATAATACAACGCACTGGTAGACCAATAGTGCGTGCAGGTTATTGTCCCCTCTGCTCACTAATTTCTTCCTATTTCCAGTGCTCATGTCCTTAAAAATTGTGGGAACTCGCCAAGATATACATCCCTAATTAGCAATTATCATCTCGCACATTATTATTATAATTATTATCCTTTATTTATATAGCACCACAAATTCAACAGTGCTTTACAAGATCAGTGTACAAGTAGTTGATACATTAGAATACCACACATGGACGATGACCTGATTCAGGAGAACCCTGTTCCCAAGGGAATTTACAATCTATGAGAAGTACAAGTATTTTGTGAGGTAGGCACATCCATATCGTTAGGTGTCTTGCCCAAGGAAACTCGCTGGTGGCATCTTCTGAGTGGGATCGGGTCGTCTTTCCATGATTGTAGCTAAGTGACCTGGTGGTTGGTTGAACCTACTTCTCATAAAGTCAAGACTTGCTTCTCCACAGTTGTGTTGGTGGGATGTGCTAAATGGTATTTTGACTTGCTTCTTCGTGGTCGAAGGGTAGAGACGTTAACACTGGACTCCGCAGCTGATATTGTGTGGTAGGCAAGCATGTACCAATAGGTGTCTTGCCCAAGGACACTTACCAGAGAGGTGCACTGGCCGGGACTCCACGATTATAGAGCAGTGGTGTTACCTCCACTCCATCCATCCAGCCGGTACATATAACGCAAACACACACCCAAATCTGATATTCTTATGTATGGAAAAGGATTTTAGCAAAAAATATATGCTAAATCTTATTTGTTGTGACTTAAAAGGGAAATATCTGATTCAACACCTGAATACAAGTAAGTTTCATAGTGTCTTGGAACCATGGGAACTCAGTTCCTTCTGCAAAAATAGTGGAGGAACTGCTTTCCCACACATTCCCCCTTGACTTGACCCCTGCCAATTTCAGATAATAAAATGATTTTAAAAAGGTTTTCTGCTCCTAGGGTGCCAATGCTAACATAAATGATTTGGGATCCCAATATATTCAAGAGTGACCCACTTGACCTCTCCAAGTCATTTGAGACTGCTCAATGACCAGCGAGGCTCTCTGTATTCTTCTTTACTGCTTTCCATTTTTGGATCCCCCACACGAGGTACATGGCAGGCCTCCGAAGTCGACTTTGGCATGGCAGAAGGCGTATAGATTAGCCTAAAAGGGTCAAGATTTCGAGACAATTCTAGTATTTCATTTTTGTTTGCCTTTTGTGTACGCATTTAACCCCTTCATTAGGAAGTGATTTTCCAAAAAAACATTGTAAGGAACCAGTGGTTTTTTGAAAAATCATTTTTGATTAACTATACAATAAGAAATAGAATCAGTAACCTGGATCGGCGCAAGTACTGCTCTCTGGGGTCCCGGGATCTCGTATATGTATATATATAATAAAAAAGAGACAATAATAGTGCAACACTGTTATACACAATGTACTATGAATGTATGTGGTATATACCCCACTTACAAGTGTAGAGCCGTACACTGGCTCTAAGTGAGTCCAGACATGCGGGTAATTGTCTTCAATTTCTTAGGTGACCCCCACCTTACAGCAAAGTTTTTCCTTTTTCTCTGTCCGAAGTTTAAACAGTAGAAGGGAAAACAGGAAGAAAATTCCTTGTGTAGATCCACAAATTAAGGTCACAATGTTATGTACAGTTGGAATCGTACTCACATTCTGTGGAGCTCACATAGCTCATGGATGTATGCCCATAGGTTTTTTTGGTAGGAGAAAAACCTAGATGAAAAACCACCGATGTTTACAGGAATCAACGAAGCAGGAATCAGGATTGGAGATGGAAAAATAAAATTTATTTAAAATATAATTAAAATCGCCACCAGAACGCGTTTCGCCGCATCAAGTAGCGGCTTCATCAGCTGGATGATTCCAGCTGATGAAGCCGCTACTTGATGCGGCGAAACGCGTTCTGGTGGCGATTTTAATTATATTTTAAATAAATTTTATTTTTCCATCTCCAATCCTGATTCCTGCTTCGTTGATTCCTGTAAACATCGGTGGTTTTTCATCTAGGTTTTTCTCCTACCAAAAAAACCTATGGGCATACATCCATGAGCTATGTGAGCTCCACAGAATGTGAGTACGATTCCAACTGTACATAACATTGTGACCTTAATTTGTGGATCTACACAAGGAATTTTCTTCCTGTTTTCCCTTCTACTGTTTAAACTTCGGACAGAGAAAAAGGAAAAACTTTGCTGTAAGGTGGGGGTCACCTAAGAAATTGAAGACAATTACCCGCATGTCTGGACCCACTTAGAGCCAGTGTACGGCTCTACACTTGTAAGTGGGGTATATACCACATACATTCATAGTACATTGTGTATAACAGTGTTGCACTATTATTGTCTCTTTTTTATTATATATATACATATACGAGATCCCGGGACCCCAGAGAGCAGTACTTGCGCCGATCCAGGTTACTGATTCTATTATTGTGTGCAATGGTATAGGGGAAACCACTATATCCTGAGATTGGCTATCTGGGCACCCTGGTGGTGGATGCATGTTGTGTGGCGCTGCACCATTCGTTGTTTATACAATAAGAAATGTTTGGGCATATTCTCAGTGTATTTTTTACTGTAATAACCTATTTGGCAAGCAGGTGGCGCCATCGACTGGCCAAATTGAGTTACTGCAGTTTGGTGGTTCCTTGCATTGGCTGCTGAAAGCCCGATATGTCAGGGTGTTCTTCAGCCGAATTTAAACAGTTTTAGCACCTTTGACATTATTCCCACAGGGCTAAAACTTTGGGGGCACCTTCTGCAGCCCAAAAGCAAACACATTTCATTTGCTTTGTCCTTCAGAGCTGCAGATCGAGATAACTCTACATCGGGACTTGATGGTGACTTTGAAGTCAAGAGTTATCTTGATCTCAGGAGTGAAGAGGTTAAAGCAAATTTGGTGTCAAAGTTGGGAAACGATGTCAATACTCTGTATTCATTATGGAGCAATCTAGCTCACAGCTAGTAACCTGTTCTCAACTCTCTAGGTTTCCTGTTGTCTACTGCCCATTTTAGGTGTCCAGCTGTCCGTTGTCCATTTCTGCGCCATTGATGTCCTCTTTGCCATGAGAACACTAAGGCTACGGATTACAAACATGTCAGTTATGGTGACACATACATCATGATGATAGTATAAGTGATGCCAAATGTCATGGAGGATGTAATCTATCAGAGATATTTGCCTAAACCTTCAAAATCCTGCATTTTCTTCATTTGTAAGACATAAAACCTTACTTAAACCCATAGTTTGCCACATCCCCCATCACCTTCATATGTTTATCCAATTGGTCACATCATCTTCGAGAATACATGACATATATTTCATTTACACATACATTTAATTAAGCCAAAGTTTAGCAAAACCCATTGCATAACCATTTCTGAAGGTTCTAAAAAAAATACAATTTAGTGATATTTTGAATCACAATTCCAACAATACCTATTGCGTGTTTAACACTTCAGATTCTGATGTGTGCCATTACAGACAAGTCTTGCAGCTGAGAAAATAATAAAGAGCCAGCAGAAACAAAAAGTAAACTCTTGACACAAGGTTTTGACATTTTTTTACCATAAATTAACCAGGGTATATATATTATAACCTTTCCTGGCAAATTCCTACCTGCATTATAAAACTTTGTGCAACTCTCTGGTGATTAAGTCACTTGGCAGCATTTCTACTAGAGTTACAATGGGCCCGCGAAGCAGGGACTGTGGAATCATAGTAACTCACACTTGTCAGAAGAAGAGATGGATTGCAGAAGAGACTAGGCAGCGAGATGATGTCACCCATTTCTGGCTTCATTTCACCAGGGCATAATTACATCTGCACTAAATGTTTCTTGAAGTGTTAGTATAACAGTTGGTTGCCTAATAAAGCTGTTTTGTTTGATAAATTGTTATTTTTTTTTGGAACCAAATAACTACCGCCCACAGTTAGGCAGCCATTAATTTCCTCCAGATTTTCCTTACTGTGAAAATGGTATGTACTCAGACTAGAACATTATTGAAATACCTCTCTAGCTACAGAAACAAAGGTGCTTCTTTTGTATAAGGTCATAGGCTATGTGCCTAGGGATACCCCCTCATCATGGACTCTAACCATCGGTGACGTGAATCCCTCTCTTCGGGGTAAACCAGTTGAGTTCCCCTTGTCCATACCTCTCTAGCTAGTTCTCAGAGGATGTGTTAGTTACGGTGACGTCTTGGGGTCCTATTCCACTGCTACCAGTAAGAGAAAAAATAGACAAAAGCCGATATCCCTCACTGGTTCCCTGAATCCAGGTATATTTCATCGTAGATGTTTTGTTAATAGTTTGTGTTGGAAAAATTGGGAGCCGCAGATATCGGCACCATGCACTGCTGCTGGTATCAGGTCCTGGAGAGCATAGGACTCCATGGAGCAAAGTGCAACACTGTTGCAACCTTTGCATGAGCTCACGAGAATGTTGTAGACAGGCCCATCTTTAATATTGATTGGACCCTGGGCAAACATTTTCTTGGGCCCCCTCACCCGAAAGCCTGCCCACCGCATTATTTTGCTCCCCACCCCCAACATCCCAAAAAAAACCACAAAAGCATCATGGATTTGTCTCAAAAAGCTTTAATAATGTAAACGCAAAGAACTGGCTCACAAACAAAAGTCCATAAGTTGATCTGTAACAGTACACACATGCCAATTCTAGCTTCATCTTTTCTCGTCATATATTTCTATTAACAGTTCTATGTTCTTTGGAGGAAAGGCATGTAAATATTTTAACTTTCAGTAATAAAGTGCAAATGAACAGTTTCACACTAATGAGTAATGTGCGGTGTCACGGGAGGGGCCAGCACCCTCAGCCAGGGACGGTGCAGTGACAGTGGTGGCTATGGACACTTAGGTGCGGTGGCACGCACCTAGTTTTGCAAGTACTTTTATTTAGATGTGATTATTGTGTGGTGTAATAAAGTGTCCCCGTTGGTTTATTGCGAAATGTATTTTCCCTTTGTCTGCCTTGCCCGCCGCCATTTTCCGATCACCCTGTGGCGCAGTTCAGAATCTTCGATTCGGAAAATGGCCGATTCGAACCATCCGGTTCGAATCGTAAAATGGCCGATTCGGACCATCCGGTCCGAATCAGCGACTCCCCGAATCGTAATGGCCAATGGGTCCTGGGAGGGCGGGCAAGGATTCCCATTGTATTGTAATTTTGTGTAAAGTTAATAAATGCTTGAGCTGTGCATAATAAAGCCAGATTTAGCAGTGCATCCAGCCTCGTCTGATGTGTTATTTCTCCGCCGTACTTCTTGTTCTGAGAATCCCTCGAGGTCTCAGGGTGCGGTGTTCCAGACGATCCGAACCGAACCGAGCGCTCTGCGCCTGCATCGAGTATCAGGGCAGAGGCGCAGCAGGTGAGATTCGGTTCCCAGACTGCCTGACGGAGATCCGATCCGAAGGACGCGGCCGTGTACCGCGCTTCGGTATTGCGGTAAGATCCGAATCCTCCGCTGATTCCGTCAGATCCGAAACTCCCTCCAACCCCGATCCGAAACTCCATCCACCCCCGATCCGACCCTCTATCCATCCCAGATCCGAAAAGTCCTCCACCCAAGATACGAAGAGTCACCCGCCCCCAGGATCGGAAACGTTTCCCGCATAAGATCCGAAACGTTTCCCCATAAGATCCGAACATTCCTCCGCGGCTGCCAGATCCGATCTCCACAGACGTCCCACACCCGCAAGGTCAGTGAACCAGCTGCTCGGGACGCTGAGTGCCGTATGGCTCAGTGGTCGGGCTGGTTCTAGGCAGGGGTCCCCTCCACCGCCCGCTAATCCCTTCCCGGGGTCACGCCAGGCCGCACGAGACGCCGAGTGCGCGCCACTCGGTAGTCGGGCCAGCGGTAAGCGACGGGGTCACGCAGATAGAGCACACCCGCAGGCGGAACAACATCCCATTCCGTCATACTGGTGGCAGCGGTGGGATAGCTCTCTGCAGGCCCTAGGGGGACCCTCATCATGATCGGGTACAGTGCCTACAAGCGGGACGTCCTGCGTGGGATGTTGGAAAACCGGGGAGGAACGCCGGGTAATAAGAACCGGAAAACCTTGATCAAGGTGCTGACCAGGATGGATCAGGACGGGGTGATGACGCCCGTCCCCAGCCCTGTCCACGCGGAGGTGGAGGAAGACGCTGGCATCAGAGAGTTGCGGCGTCAGATCGCCGTGCTCGGGGATGCAACAGCGACGGCGGATAGATGCAGAGTGATTCGGGAGTTCTACCGTGAAGTGGAGCAAGAGAAGGACCGCCAGCACGAGCTGCGGTTGGCAGAGCTCCGCGGAGCAGAGACTGAATATAGTAACCCTGAACCCTACCCCGTGGAACCCTGGGACGAGGCTTGCAGCTTGACTGGAGCTTCACCTTGGGAATCTGCAAACCCCAGTGATTGCCCTTGCGGGGCTCTCAGCTCGCCTGGAGCCTGTACTGAGGACGTCACTCATCCCAGCGACCCTCGGATGGAGACTCACAGCTCGCCTGGAGCTGCATCTGAGGACGCCACATTTCCCGTTGAGGAGCGGTGCTCCTGTGCTGGCACCTTCGCTGACATGAAGGTTGTGCTGGCAAGAAGGCTGCAGGGGGGCCTGGAGCGGGACCAGAGGTCCACAGAGGAACTTTGGTACGCGGCCCTGGACCATGAGCGGGACTGCCATGGTGTGTACATTCCCTCCGACGCTGTCGTCCATCGGGTGCAGTACGATGTGCGAGCAGCGTTCCTGCAAGGTCGGGCCCCAGCGGAGTGGAGGCCGAGCTCCGGAGTCTGGTGCAACAGGAGATCGCACTGGACGCCCGCTACCGCGCGCTCCGGTGGCTAACCGCCTCTCCGACAGTGCGGCCTATTGGAGCAGTTCCACTGCAGGGCTTCGCTACGGAGGCACGGGGCTGCTCTACGAGGGCATGGCCGCCGACCCGAGTTCGGAGAGGAGACCGAAGAACGGATGGAAGAGATCCTGGAGCGACGGGAACTGGAGCTCCCGTCAGACAGCAGGGACTCGGTGTTTGAGGAGCTGGAGTCCCTAGCAGAGCGAGAGTGGGAGCTCGAGGTGGCTTATCGAAGACTGTTGGACGGCATCCCGCGTCGAGCCTGAGCTCCCCGTGGTGGGACGGGTCGGCGGAGGAAGTCGACAGTCCTCAGGTTTGGGACCTATGGAGGCCGAGGCGGACCCATGGGTGCCCGTGGGGTTCCGGCAGAGGAAGTTACCCCCTTCACCCCGCAAGAGGACAGGGTGGCCGAGGCCACGGGTCCAGCGGGGGAGGAGACGGATGGTCTCCCCGGGATGGGTTGTGCGCAACCGTTGTTTGCCCGGGGGTGAAGTGACCATCCTTCCCCAAGGAGATCTCCAACCAGCGGAAGAGCTGGCTACGGGGCAGAGTGCCGCTGGCCTCTGCCCACCGCTTACAGTCTGCGGGAGGAGCAGACAGATGGTCTCCCCGGGATGGGTTGTGCGCAACCATCGATTGCCCCGGGGGTGAAGTGACCATCCTTCCCCAAGGAGATCTCCAACCAGCGGAAGAGCTGGCTACGGGGCAGAGTGCCGCTGGCCTCTGCCCACTACCCAAAATCTGCCAGGAGGAGCAGACAGATGGTTCCCCCGCGGGATGGGTTGTGCGCAACCATTGATTGCCCCGGGGGGGGAAGAAATCATCCTCCCGCCAGGAGGTCCTCACCCAGGTGAAGAGCTGGCCACGGGGCAGAGCGCCGCTGGCCTCTGCCCACCACTCACAGTCTGCCAGGTAGAGCAGACAGATGGTCCCCCCGGGCTGGGTTGTGCGCAACCGCTGATTGCCCCGGGGGGGGGGAAGAAACCATCTTCCCGCAAGGAGGCCCTCACTCAGCTGAAGAGCTGGCCCCGGGGCAGAGCGCCGCTGGCCTCTGCCCACCATCCACGGTCTGCCAGGTGGAGCAGACAGATGGTCCTCCCGGGCTGGGTTGTGCGCAACCGCTGATGGCCCCGGGGGGGGAAAGAAACCATCCTCCCGCAAGGAGATCCCCACCCAGCAGAAGAGCTGACACCAGGGCAGAGCGCCGCTGGCCTCTGCCCGTTTCTCCCAACTTGCCCCGAGGGGCAGAGCGAGGATGACCCCGTGCAACTGCTGTTGCATCCATTTGTCTCCTTCTTCGGCTGCCAGGAAGAGCAGCCAGGTTTGGCTCTATTTGTTCCCTCGGTTGCAGTGTCCGTACCTGGCCATCCAGCGGAAGAGCTGGCGACGGGGCAGAGCGCCGCTGGCCTCTGCCATTTTGGCAACCCTTGGGCTCGGGGCCTCACGCAGCCACGGTTCTGTCCCACGGCTGACCTGGGCACCCGGGGCGTGTGCATTTAGCACCCGGGTTCCCCGGTGAGCGCGATACCCTGGAGGGGACACAGGAGGTACTCCGGCCCAGACGTATGGCCTCTCGCCCAGCCGGGGTAACCCTAAGGACGTGGGGTCCCGACCAAGCTGGCACGGCCGCAAGGCCAAATGGAGAGGCCTGGTGACCCGGCCTCCCCAGACAGACTACGGGCCTGGGAGCACCGACTTCCCCGGTATGACCCGGTGGGGTCAGACCAGATGCGTCGAACTGGGGGAGGGGGAGGAGTGTCACGGGATGGCCCAGCACCCTCAGCCAGGGACGGTGCAGTGACAGTGGTGGCTATGGACACTTAGGTGCGGTGGCACGCACCTAGTTTTGCAAGTACTTTTATTTAGATGTGATTATTGTGTGGTGTAATAAAGTGTCCCCGTTGGTTTATTGCGAAATGTATTTTCCCTTGTCTGCCTTGCCCGCCGCCATTTTCCGATCACCCTGTGGCGCAGTTCAGAATCTTCGATTCGGAAAATGGCCGATTCGAACCATCCGGTTCGAATCGTAAAATGGCGATTCGGACCATCCGGTCCGAATCGGCGACTCCCCGAATCGTAATGGCCAATGGGTCCTGGGAGGGCGGGCAAGGATTCCCATTGTATTGTTTTTGTGTAAAGTTAATAAATGCTTGAGCTGTGCATAATAAAGCCAGATTTAGCAGTGCATCCAGCCTCGTCTGATGTGTTTTTTCCGCCGTACTTCTTGTTCTGAGAATCCCTCGAGGTCTCAGGGTGCGGTGTTCCAGACGATCCGAACCGAACCGAGCGCTCTGCGCCTGCATCGAGTATCAGGGCAGAGGCGCAGCGGGTGAGATTCGGTTCCCAGACTGCCTGACGGAGATCCGATCCGAAGGACGCGGCCGTGTACCGCGCTTCGGTATTGCGGTAAGATCCGAATCCTCCGCTGATTCCGTCAGATCCGAAACTCCCTCCAACCCCGATCCGAAACTCCATCCACCCCCGATCCGACCCTCTATCCATCCCAGATCCGAAAAGTCCTCCACCCAAGATACGAAGAGTCACCCGCCCCAGGATCGGAAACGTTTCCCGCATAAGATCCGAAACGTTTTCCCATAAGATCCGAACATTCCTCCGCGGCTGCCAGATCCGATCTCCACAGACGTCCCACACCCGCAAGGTCAGTGAACCAGCTGCTCGGGACGCTGAGTGCCGTATGGCTCAGTGGTCGGGCTGGTTCTAGGCAGGGGTCCCCTCCACCGCCCGCTAATCCCTTCCCGGGGTCACGCCAGGCCGCACGAGACGCTGAGTGCGCGCCACTCGGTAGTCGGGCCAGCGGTAAGCGACGGGGTCACGCAGATAGAGCACACCCGCAGGCGGAACAACATCCCATTCCGTCATATGCGGTGTGTGTATGAATGCATCACACAGCTCTGCGGCAATAAAACTCACAGTAACGTGCAGTGTGTATGAGCGTATCACAGAGCTCCACAGCTATAAAACTCACAGTAATGTGCAGTATGTGAGTGTCTCACAGACCTTGTCTAATTTAAAGGAACACTATTGAAAAGTAGTGTCCCTTTCGCCCTTAAATAATTGGGCAGAGGTTGCTGACAGCCTCTGCCCAATTATTTTTTATATTTCGCCCAGTTTTTCTCACCTTTTGTCCTACGCCGGGCGCAGCACCTGCTCTTTGGCTCAGGGACTCCTGCACGTTCCAGAAGCTTTTCCATGCAGTTTGAGCTTCCTCTGCTACTTTTTTAGTGTAGGAAGCACAAATTGCGCACCACTACAGGACTTGTGAACTTTATGTACACAAGTCCCGTACCAACAATGCAGAAAAATGAATCAGAGCTGTGCGCAGTTGTGATCCATCGCAGCCTGTCTGAGACTGGTCGCTAATGAGACTGGTCCCAGAGATAGTGACGTCAACATGCTCCCTGTGTGCCAACGTCACGCCATTTCTGAATAACATAAGGCACAGATTGAGAATGAGCTGATTGGAATAGCTCATTCTTCATCTGCTAGGAGCACATTAATGTTTCTCATACACAGTATAGGAGACTATACCGTACAGTAAGGAAGGAATCCTACAAAAAGACGCAAGCTGAGCTTTTGTTACAGATGGTACAGGACGAGTTAAAAGAGTTAGGCAGAGCGCTTGAGCCGTTATGCTGTACAACTGTGCTTAGCACCCAGGTTGTGATCTGGTGTCACTTTTCCAGCTGTGAGTCTATAGGAATAGATGTAGGCCTTACCCCTGTCTGGACCATTCATTCCTCTCCCGCCACTCCAGGATTTCCCTTTAGCCTGCCAGGTCTTTGACCACATGACCTGTCAGCTCTGGCCTGTTCCCTTAATAAGGAAGCCTCTCCCATTTCCCAGGGCTCTTTCATAAGGGTCACTTTGCTCCCTGTGGTTCTGCCTCTGAGTCTGTTTCTGCTTCCAGTATTTATCTCTGTGATTTTCCTTTGCATTGTATCATTCAGTTTATTTTTGGTTTCTAGTTTAGCTTGTATGTTTGTCCCTTCAGTCACCTTGTCTATTGTTTTATTTTGGTTTATCCTGATCAGTGTGTTTCTATGTGTGATATTGATATATCTGTGTATGACTCTGGTCTGGCTCTTTGACTTTTCTAATCATGTTAACACTTGTGCTCTTTGCTCTTGATATTTTCTGTGTACTGACTTTGGCTTCTATATTTTGACTTCCCTTTTTCGATTTTTCATTCTGTCCTGATTTCTGCTTGATTGTGTACTGTACCTGGCTTTTCTACAGACTACATCTCTGGCTTTGTCCCTCTTGTTCTGTCTTCGGTTCTGTATTTCACTCAGCTGTACCATACCCACCCTTAGAATAGAAGGCCATTTAAGGACCGTATTGTAGATTAGGGTTCCCTTTAGTGTGCTGTTAGGTGCCAATGCACTGTGGTTCTCTCTCTTAACCTTTGCCCGTCCTGTTGTTCTGTTCATCTTGTTTCCCTGCCCAGCTGTGTGGAGTCTTCACCTCCTTTTCTGCGAGTCATGCAGCCAGTGGCACTTCTGCCTAAAGGGCTATCTAACCCAAATATGGGCCCACCTTGGCTCACGCCAGGTGCCCCCGTTACACCTGGTCCTTGGATTTCTGTTTTGTCTCAATCGCAAGCAATCGCAATTGCTCCAATTCAAGAAACATATATAAAATGAAAAGTGTACACACAACAAAGCTACATTTTGTGCTATTTCTTTTCTTTTCATTAACATCCTTCTCATTTTTGTGTCAATTGGTAAACTAACCATTGTGTTTACAATGGGCCCTAATACATTCTTTGTGCACAATTTTGCGCGTGCGCAAAAGAGCATTAACGTGAAGGGCAAAACCCTTTGCGCTGAATGTCGTATAACGACGTTCGCGCACAAAATGCGCGTTAACGTTTAACTCAAGTGACCCTGCGTGAACCCTTCGCAAGCGCAATTCAGTGCACGCATCCTATACTTAACATTGTGAGCGCAAATGCGTGTGTGCACTGGTGCGCGCATGGTATTACAATCTTGGCGCAAAATTTAACGGACAACGTTTGCGCGCATAATTTTAACGTCTTTGAAAAGCTGGTGGTAACGGCAAATTGTAACAACCTGACCGTACCAAACTGCGGATTCACAACGGAGAACGTCGATGCGCACATTTTTTTTTACTAGATTCGTCAAAAATGATGGCCACTACCTTGTCTTCCGTCAGACCGTACGTCTGTTGTGCGCAGTCCGCACAGAAATGCCGGACTCGCGTCAAAACTGCCGGACTCGCGTTAAAAATTATATTTTGATTTCACTGGATCCGTCAAAAATGACAGCCACTACCTTGTCTTCCGTCAGAACGTACGTCTTTTGTGCGCAGTCTGCAAATTGACATTGCGCTCACTGGTTTCTGCGCGCATTTTTGCACATCGGTTTTACGAGCGCAATTTCCCGACGGATGAAAAAATGCTCGAGAGAAGTAATTCCAGCGGTGATTTTCGTGCGTTAACATTCAACGCGTCGCGAAAAAAAAACACGCGTTTAGCGTGCGTTTTTCCACTAAGAATGTAATAGGGCCCAATAACTTTTAAATCTTCTAACACATAATCTCTTGGATAGGTCAAGCATTGAAAAAATAAACCTTATATATGTTTTCTTAATTGAGTGAAATAACATCACATCGTCACTTTTAAAGGAAAAAAAAATCAGTTTACATTTTTTCATTTACTCACCCTTATCTTAAAATCAATAGCGTGTATTGTGAACAAACGGCCGCTTGTCTATTACTTTAAGGGAACAAGTAAATATTCCATCGTATGAATTTTACCATTACCTGTATGAGGAATATTTCACGGTCCCACGTCTTCTTGATGCATATATAAATATGCAAAGACTGACTGCCAAGCAAAGCGAACATTCCATTGCCAGTATTTCATCGGGTTTATAACACTCTTTTTAAAAGCCACCAGGGGATATGCATAAGTTTAAAAAGTGGTTTTATTGCAAAAAATGAGGCTTTTACATTGGAAAATTAATTTGCAAGTACGAAAGCACACATCATGTTGACTTTAATTTTCACTGAACATCTAGATTTACTGACCTGTGAGGTAAATATTGACTAAGATCTTGGCTAATAACTACTTCTCAGGTCAATAAATCTCTCAGCAGTGATCACTATTTATTTTATGTTCCTTCCTACTGACGCTTTCCTTGCACAAACCCAACACGCGTTAGGTGACAGGGCTTGTTAACGTGGGTGTAATCAAAATGTGATCTCATGTACACGGTATCGATAACGGTGAACATTGTCTGTTTGATGTATTGTTATTAAAGTAATTAACGGTAAATTAGTTATGGGTGACTGATTGAAGGATGAGGAGAACACATTTTACAAACAACCATTCCCCCAACAGCTACCCCTTCTTCCTAACCCCCAGAGAAACCCTAGTCACATTTATTCTCCATGAACATTTAATACTTTTGAGTGGGATATATATTTGTTTTATAAGTCCGTAAACAGGGGACTAGTCCTAAAAAAATAAGTGCAGGAGCTCTCCAAGGTTTCTACTCCTAAATTAACCATTGACATGTTGCACTTTACCCACCACTCCACATGCAAATTTCGTGTCGATGTTTAAACTTAAAGATAGGCTGGGTTTTAAATAGTCCTTATGATAATTATAACTTATATCATCAGTGGCGTCACTAGGGTTAGTGTCACCCGGTGCGGTAACGCATGGTGTCACCCCCCCCCCGAGTTTTACGGGTTTTTTTTTTTTTACTACTCTTACTCATAAATCAGTACTCCCATATAACACTGAATGCTCATAATACACGGCGCACATTACTGTGAGGTTTATTGCTGTGGAGCTCTCTCATATACTCACACACAAATTTTGGTGAACTGCCAGCAAGTACGGTTTCTTAGCATCTAATAGGCATTTTTAAAAAAAAATCTATTTTTTTTCTTTCTAATAGTGTTTTTTTTCTGTAACAGCCCTTTTTATTATCATTCAATTTTTTTAAGGGTGTCACCCTAGGGGGTGGTGCCACCCGGTGTGGGCCACACCCCCGCCCCCCCTATAGCGACACTAGTGTATATCATATATTTTGCGTTTCTTACTAAGGAAACATATGGGGCTAAATTCCAATCTTCGCGCAAACGTTTGCGCCGGCGCAAAAAAACATTAACACGAGGGGTAAAACCATTTGCGCCTAATCCCGTATTACATAGTCAGCATAACAACCGCGCGCAATCGTCTACCGCGGGTGAACCTGCGCAAACCCTGCGCGAGCTTACTGTACTGCGCGAGTCCTATACTTAACATTGTGAGCGCAAATGCGAATGTGCGCTGGTACGAGGATGGTATTACAATCTATTCGCGGTAATTACCGCATAGGCTTTGCGCGCATAATTTTAGCAACTCCTAAAAGCTGGTGTTAATGGAAAATCTGAAAGTCCTGGCCGACCCCCAAATACACCAGCCCAAAAAAAAAAATGCAGCAAAGTATAGTTACACATTCTACTCATACCAAACCAATAAAATGGAGAAGTTGTGTGTGCATGTATGTGTGCTGCAGCATACTGTATATGCTTAGATTGACTTTGGCAGGCGCAATTTCTTAAAGTGAGATAATTGTGGTTCTTAATTCTGATTGGCTGAATCGCTAGAAAAAAACTGTTTGCATACTGATTTTTGCATGAGACGGTATTGAGAGAGCATTTGGCCGCGTCCTGTTTGCGCGTGGTATTGATCGGCGGATGAAAAGACATGCAAGGATTGTAATTCCAGTGCAAACGTTTAACGCTTGGCGCAAACTTTTTCGCTGTGCGCGAGGGTTTTTGCACGAAGATTGTAATATAGCCCATGATTGGAACCTTGCAAAAGCTTCCCAGTGTGTGGATCGAAAGAGTGCTCCATTCCCTCTGAGAAAATAGTGGAGGAACTGTGTTCCCGTGTGTTCCTGCTTCATGTATAGACCATAACAAGGAAAAAAGGTTGTCATTTGCGCCTATTCCTAGGGCTCCATGCTAAACAAAACAAAGGTTTAAGTTTACTTGAATGGCCATTAAAGTGTTAAGCCCACCTGCCACGTCACAGCAACCCCTCCTGGTTCCTGTATTTACCTTCCTGAAAATCCATCTATCAACGCTTTTCAGCAGCACACCGATAAATTCTAATTGAATATCTAAAGCAGATATCTTCCTCTAAAAAGTATAGGCCGCGAGAGATGAAAACGAGAGAAATCTCTATGTATCCTTCCTGGTAAAATCCTTTATAAATAAATAAATAAATAAATAAATAAATAAATATGTAATAAAAAGTTTGATTGGGAATAAATTGCTGGTAAAACCTGAATTTGAATATCCCAAAAAGAAAAATGGACAAAATACGGCTGAAAAATAGGTGTTGATTTTGGCTGTTGGGTTGAATTAAAAGGCCTTTAATGTCATTTATTTAGCATTTGAAGGTTGTAAGGAGATTGATATCTACTCGCACGTTGTGGTGTATAGCCGTTCTCGTCTCTTTTAACCCCTTAGTACATTTACGCCCTGCATTAGGCGGGCTTTGACGCCGCAGGACGTAAATGTACGTCCTCGGCGTTTACAGCCCCCCTCCGGTAATACTCACCTCCTCCGGTCGCTCCCACGCTGCTCTGACTCCCGCTGGGAGCACACTGGGGCTCGTCTGCCATGCATCCCAGTAAACTGCTAGTGGGGTCTTTAGTATCGCCCACTGTCGCAAGGCATTCCTCCCTTGACATTGCACAAATGTCCCTCTGGGTCACATCGGTGGAGACCGCAGTCCCATCCACCGCTGTAGGGCAAAAATCCTCTGCTGCCCAAAGAGAGGAGGCATTCTGTACTATTGTCAGCTCCTCTGTCTGCTTCTCTGTGCAGAGCTTCTCATGGTGAGTCTGGCTTACCTGTTGACTGAGGTCTAGCAGTCTCTTGTACAATTTTTCCAGCTTCCACTCCTTGCTGGCTAACGACTCCAAGTCGTCTTGTATCCACCACATGTCGGAGAGGTTTAGCAGGTTTTCTCTGTACTCTGCAATCGCTTCCCATCTCCACTCCGTGTCATCTCCGAAATCTGGGTCTCTGAACATTCTCTCAAATAACAGTCCCGGGCCGCCGTAGCCAAAGCCTTCTGTCGGTCTGTTATTGTCCATGCTCTCAGTTCCCATCTGGACTACATACCATCGTAGGGCTTCGTAGCTCTCCTCCAGCCGTGTCTCTTCATAAACCAGACAAGCCAGATCAGTCAGCCAATTCTGGTTGCGTTGTTTATCCACCAACGCCTCACGCAATTCTATCCCCTCTTCAGGTACCTTGCTTGGGATGAGGGGAGGATCTTGTTCTGGCAGCGCTGCTCTCTGTCCAGCGCCTCGTGCCAGAGTAGCCAATGTGCTGTATCAGCCCAGTTCAGCTGACTCTCCTCTGTTGTAGGTCCACAATGGTTTGCCTGTACCTCTTGCAACCTCTCCCAGTACGCTGCTCCTGTGACTGCTGCCATCTTTCGCTTCTGCCACACCGTCTGGATATCGAATCCTGGTGATGCTTTGGATGTCCTTAGACTGTAGGAAGCGTCCCACATGCTGCCACCAATGTGACGAAATCCGCTACTCAGCAGGAGTAGATTCGCCATTAACTCCGTCCTTGCCTTGGAGCACTGGGAGGTAGCATGCCAGCCGAGGTGTCTGCCCTGGATGCATTGAAGGCGGCTGCTCAGAATCAGCCAGGGATCCGCTAAATGGAGTCTGTAATGCCGCTATTAAGAGGGCATCAATCCGCTGCTTGTCTCTGCTTGGATCCGAGAATACCGAGGCTCTGTGAGAATAGCCCTGTATCCCTCCCCAATCACTTAGTCGAGACAAAAGTGTAGGTTGAAGGAAAATCAGAGTGTATTTAGAATAGGAACAGACGGTGCTTATCTACAAAATACAGCCATGCACATTCAGACTTCCCGCCCACCCCAACAGTTGTGATTGGTTGGTTCCAAGACCACTGCAGGCTTCTTTCAGGTCCTCTTCAGTCTTCGCTTTGGTCCACTGGTTGTATGCAGATGAAGTCTTGACCCCACAGTGACCACATACAGTGATTTACATAACCCATTGTAAAGGGAATAAAATAGTGGGTGGCTGAGACAATGGTGACTCCCAACCTTTCAGACAGGTAAACAGATAACAGATACCCAAAGAGAAAGCACTTTTGCATAATCCACAAATTACTCAAACCTATTATACATTCTATACGAAGGAAAGCATTTGCCTCTAGCAGCAGGTAGTATCTTTAAAAATAAACACATTTAACTAAAGAAATATAAGTCTATTTAAAACTAAAAATGAGCAATTTGCAATACCTTTAAAACCACACAATATAACTGAACATAAAGTCTTTTGGAGTTTGAAGCGTGGAGAGCTACGTCAGTGACTGATACATTGTAGCAAGCATGTACTCCATGGTTACTAGCAGGATCGGTGCAGGGGAAAAACATGATTAATTAGAAGTCTAGCCAACAGTTTTACACTAAATCTAACAAGGGAATTAGTTCCTATAAATAAAGGGTAAACGAAATATAACAATATAAGAATGAAATTAAACTAAATAAATCCTGTGGCGGCCGATCCGTCACATAGCTCCCCCAGTCCCATGATGGCAAACCTGGTGAGACCCTCTACGGGTCCGCCTGGGGATGTCCAGGTGCAAGTGTCTTTAAAAAGTCTCAAGTTTGGGTTGCTGGGGCAATGCTTTGCCAACCCCCGATAGTCTTTCGGTCCATAGTCCGTAGGGAGGAGGCTGGCCCCCGACGTCTCCAAACATCCATCTGCACTGGCTCACTTTTCAACAGGCCATGCAGACCCTTGTGCTTGGTTCTCTGTCCCGGGGAAACAACACTCCCCAGTGCGATTTTGCGAGCCTTCCCTGTTCTATCTACCCTTTGCATGTGTGCCGCTTTGCCGGCACTGCCTCCTGGGGCAATGAACTGCTGCTTGGGGAGGTACCACCTCTACATTCTCCCACGGCCACAATTAGCCATGGGGAACATGTGCCAACTGCACCCTTTCCAGGTGCTTTGGTCAGCAGATGGATGGAATATGGGGAGACCAGTGCCTCCAGCAAAAGTGTTTGGGGATCTGGGCCAGCTACCCAGCATCCAGAGGGCACGTAGCTGGAAATCTCAGTCTCCACAGCAATCCCACAGTAGGCGTCCCCCACAACTCGGGGACAGAGTTCAGCAGCACACCGTTCCTGGAAAAAGGGGCCACCCCCACCCTCCTGCTGGGACGTAATCTGCTGGGGAGCAAGACCCGCCATCTCCACTCCCAGAATCACAACCCGCCTCTGGGAAGCGAGGCTGCCTGCCATCCCTCTAGTGACAACAATCTGCCGCTGGGGAGTGAGACCAACCGTATCCGCCCCTCCCGTGAGCATTACCTGCTGCTGGGGAGTGGTACCGCCAGTACTCTCTCCCTGGGTTGCCCGCTGCTGTTGTGGACTAAGACCGACTGCTTCCACTCCCGGAAATTCGTCTTGTGACTGGTGTAGGGATGAGATTGCTGTCCGTCCTCCGGTTTGCTTTGTTTTGTCCCCAATTTCTGGGACGGCAAGGGAGGGGTAAAGGTTAATGGTCCTCTGATGCGGTGCTAGTTTTTCAGCCGAAGTGGGGGACCGCTCCCCCATGTATGAATTATACTCCTTGATCCCTGCCGCTATCAGCCAGGGATCCGGGCCACTGGCCCCACATTCTTCCCGCTCCGTGGGAAGGACCACAGCATCTTCTGCATTGGGCCAGGCAGAGTCCGCTGCACTCTGCTCCTCCACCCGTCCGCGGTTGGGAGTGCTCTGTTGGGGTTCATGGTCTTTTGTCAATTGTTCCAGTAATTCTCCTGGATGGGCCTTAGTCTCACCCTTTGTCAACGGCCATGCCTCCTTCTCCCAGCTTCCTGGAGTAGCAAGTAGGGGGCTGAGGATAGCAGATCTCTGTCCTGATTCCACCACTTCCGCTGCGTTGGGGCACTGCTCCCCCATGCACAAATTGTAGTCTTTACGCGCTGAAGTGCCTACCAAGGCAAGCCAGGAATCTGGGCCAACTGCCTCACATATTCTGGGCTCCGTGGGAAGGACCGCAGCCTCTTCCTCTGCGGGCCATGACACCTCCACTGTATCCCGCTCCTCCACCCATCCGTGAGTGGGAGTGCTCCGTGGCTCCAGCAACTTGCCCGGGTGGGCCTTAATCTCACCCATCGTTGTCTGGCTTTCCTCTTTCCGCAGTGCCCCTCCGTCCCTATGGCTCTCCCTGGTGGAGACCGCAGTCCCATCCACCGTTGCTCTGTCACTGTCCTTGTTAAGCTTCTGAAATGTACCAGTACTCTGCTCCACTGCAGGCTTCACAGGAAATGTACTCGCCGTGTCCTTTGCCTTCTCCTTGTAAAACACGCTGTACTGTGGCTGCAGATACATTGCTTCCTCAGTAGCGTTCGAGACCTGGGAAATTCTCTGCTGTTGGGGAGAGGGGCCGACTGCCTCCTCGTCCTGGTGTTCCAAAATGGCCGCAGATCCTGGTCGCAGGTCGCCTCCACCGTGTCCTGTTGGCCACTCTGCTTCTACTGTTTCCATAGGGGTGAGAGCAAACGGGGAAGTACCATCAAACAACCTCCTGTATTCTTGCTCCAGATCCCATTCATAAGCGGCCAGCCAGTCCAGGCCACTGCTCAGTCCGAGATCTTCGAGGGGCTCAATCTCCCGAAACTCCCGGATTTCTGCCCATCTCAATTATGCTGTACTGCCGAAGGAGGGATCATCCTCGAGAGCGTCAAATATTAATCCCGGGCCGCCATAGTCATAGCCCTCTGTCGGATCGCTCCTCTCTAGTTTCGGACACAGGTTGGCGACATACCATTCCAGTGCACGGTACCCATCCTCCATCCATAGCTCCGTCTGGATCATGTTCTCCAATTGGGTCAGTCTTTCTACTACTGGTTGCACTCACAGGAATGGCACCCGCAAGTCCCATAGTCTCCAGTATCTCTCACCCCAGGTAGGAAGAATCTTGCCTAGGTAGTCCTGCTCGAGCTGTTGTGTGCCCCTCCAGAGCTGTTGACGAGCTGTGTCATTTTCCAACGAAACATCCTGATCAAGTTCACGATCTCTGTGCTGGTAGCTTCCCTGAGCTGGAGTTGCAACTTGGCCACTCGAAACTGACTGATCCCTTCCAAAATGCTTGGGATCACCTCTTCTGGAGGGTTAGCTCCAAACAGGGCCATCTTCCATTGTATCTCCTGCCGCCATTCTGCGACTTCTGAGTCCTCATAGAGGGCCATGCTCACCTTGTTGGACCTCGGTAATTCTGCCAAGGGGACTGCTTTGGACTTGATGCTGGTGCACTTTTTTTCTGAATTCCGAGCCAGCGTTGCTGTGTGGCTTTCTGCAAGGCTGGCTTTACCAAAGTCCATGCAGCTGGAAGGTCCCTTGTCAGGGGAAAGTCTTGAGAATCCCAGTGGTGGTTTGGAGTGGCTGGGACCGGGGTCAAGCCAGCGACTGTATTTCCCCCTGCTGGGCTGGTCTCAGATATCTCACTGGCTGTAGGGCTGCTCCTGGCTCTTGGAGTTTTGTGATGTCTGAGACCGGGGTCAAGCCAGTGGCTGTATCTCCCCCCGCTGGGCTGGTCTCAGAGATCCCACCGCTGTGCCACCAATGTAACAGATCTCTGTGCCCGGACAGGGTCACATCTGCCAAATGCTGCTTCCTCGCTGGACACCCAGTTTCTCCTCGTGACTCTCACACCTTTCTCTGGTACCTTAGCCACAGCTCAAGGCCCGGTGTATGTAGAGAGCCTGGCTAGCACCCCCAGGAATAAGCCGAAGCTGTAGACCTGGAGCCTTTCCTTGGAACAGCGGGCAGAAGATTTCTGGTTCCCCAAAACATGAGTCGTGACTTCAAGCTTGGTCAGAATAGAACTGACTGTTTATTCACAGAGAGGACAGATAGAGTCAAGGACCAGTACATTTGCATACAATCAAACAGACAACATCACAGATCAGATAACTACCCAGGGCCTACAAACAATGGAGAATGGGGAAAGGAGAAAGCACGTAAACAAAAGGAATTTCTTACTGAGAGAATTTACACAATAGCAGGTACTAATACAGAGATCTACACTATACAGGGAATAACACACAGACATCAGAAATCTTTAGTTAACTGGCATAACTATAAAACAGTGAAAACCAAAATATATTTAAAAGGTCCACCAGTTCCCCAATAGTCTCTTTCACGGGCCATAGTCTCTGGGCAGGAGGCTAGTGCACATCCCCCTCCAAGTCGCACAGTGACAGCGTATTCTGTCACAATACACAGATTGATTTTTGACAGGCGCTAAAACCGAACGGGAGACAATTGTGGTTCTTACTTCTCATTGGCTGAATCGCGTGAAAAAAAGTCTGCGCACCGATTTCTGCACGCAACGTTAATGCGCGTGTGTTTTTGCGCGTATTTTTTACGCGCAATATTTTTTGACGGATGAAAAAATGTGCTCGGATCGTAATACCTACGTTAATTTAGGTGCATTAACGTTTAACGCTGCGCAGCAAAAAAATTGCGCTGCGCGTACGAATTTGCACGGAGAATGTAATAGAGCCCTAGATTTACTAACAGGGTTATCCAAAGAGATTCGAAAAGTCACCGCACGTTCGGGGACTTTTCGTTCTCTTCAATTCGGTTCCTTTTGTCGATCCCATTTGGGTGACCCTGCAGTGTATTCAGCAAGCACCACAGGGTCCCCGATTTGCAGAAAAAAGCTGCCGCAAACCCGACGAAAATGAACCGCAAAACCCAGTGAATGCACGCCGAAAAGCCACAAAAACACCTGGATTAACCTGCCGAAAACCACGGAAAAAGCCCGAGCAGGAGCCGATCACACACAGCCAAAGCAGACGACACCGCAGACTAGGCAGTGAATAAATTAGCAAAATAGTTTGTGTGAATTTGTGAAAATGAAACGCTGTTTGCAAAGAAACTACTGAGTGAAAATGTCTGAAATTTGCATATGAGGCCCAGGGAATGATAATAAAAAGGACTGTTACAGAAAAAATAAGTAAACTTAAAAAAAAAATCTGACTTTTGAAAAAAAAAAAAAAATTAAGAAAAATGCTTAAAATATCCTAAAAAATCTATAAATAAAGAGACTCTTTACTGCAGAATTTTATAATGAACGGTTTATTAGATATTGAACTAAAACCGGAATATTTTTAACGTTGAAGTCTATGGGATTCTCCTGAATAAACTTGCCGAATTAAACCACCGAATGGCAGGGCATTAGGGGAACCTTTCACTGCTGGTTTGTGTTCTCTGAATAGCCGAAGCAATGCTTTTTTATGGGGATTTCACTGCCCTCAAACAGGCACCGATCAGGTACCGTATGTGCAGGCAATTCGCCAAGATTTGGCGAATTGCCTGCTCTCTGGATAGCCGAATGGCCAGGAAAGGTAACCGAACGCTGATTTTCAGCGTTCGGTTACCTTTCTCAAGCAATTCGGAGCTCTTTGAATAACCCTGTAAGGCTTACTTATAAAAAAAACCCTAGGCTTAGATGAGCAGCCCCACAGTCGTCCACCATCCTTCACATGAGATCGTATGGCTGACGGTGGCTGACAGAAGAGTCTCATTGAATACTGGGATCTTGATTATGAATTTTAAACACCTGTATATAAGGACTTTTCCTACAAGCGTTCCAATATGCTCATGGGAACTACAACAGGTATTATGATACATCCATTCTACCCACACCTCTACTGGACCTTCTTGTTAGAACAAAAATGCGCAATTTTACCAAAGTTTCCCAATTCTAAGTTGGCATCGGCGCATTTCTATCAGTAGCTAAAACATAAAATAATTGGCAAAGAGAAACATTTATTTTGGTATTCCTGCATTTTTAGAGCTGCGATGAGTTCTGTGCAGGCAAGAGGTACAAATGTACTCTATTATGAGGCAGCACTTGGCTGCGGAACGTGTCACTGGCAGATGCCGGATTTACATCTTTCTCTGGCATGATGTATCAGCTGGCTTCCAGATATCACTCAGTACAGGTCAAAATAACATCTGACTTGCCAATAGTTTGTGTGCCTACATACTGTCGTTAGTCAGAAATCTGCTATTTCAGGAGTGTCAAAAGTACATAAATATAACCACAGTGATTATATATGTCCTGCTTTGGCTGATGATCTAGCAAGTTGCTTTTCACTTGCGGCTTATTTGAAATTTGTTTTATTGGCCTTGACAGAATAGCTGAAGTGGCCACAAAATGCCTGCGCTGTGGAGTTCCTATGAATGAATCCGTTGACAGGAAACCTGAAAAATTGAAATCGAACATCATTTTTTTTTCCTTTTTAGTGCGGCGCGGTGATCCTTGGGTGGATTTAATGAAAAGTTACTTAAAATAATAGCTGCTTTATTCTTGATCTGCATTTACATATTCATGTCATTCCTGTTTGGATTGAGGTTTACAAACTGTTCTCCTG
Source organism: Leptobrachium leishanense (assembly GCA_009667805.1). NCBI lineage: Eukaryota > Metazoa > Chordata > Amphibia > Anura > Megophryidae > Leptobrachium > Leptobrachium leishanense. Next base: position 26,649,850 of record CM019073.1, on the reverse strand, counting down.
TGGAGATGAATAGGGCTGGATTCACACCTCACTTTCCCCCCAGGCATATGCTGTTTGATTTTCCTTCCATCAGAGCCTGGTGTCTCCTCCAGGATTGTATTCGGAAAAAAATAGTGCTGCCATAACATTTTTATTTTGGTAAATAACACTGACTATGGCATTATTCTACCGTTCTCTCTAGATCAGCTGCTTCTGCTGGTAAATCCGTCCTTGGGAACCTTTTATACACCAGGTAGATAGAGCTTACCCATCAATAAAGCTATGGTCTCACTGGAGGCCTGGACTACAAGAGACCACCCAAGTAGGCCTTGTGGTGTAGTGGAAATAGACAGGGTTCTACAGGCTCTTGCTAATTGTGTGATTTTATTGTGGTACAAAACCTACCACTGACAAATAATGTGGCTTTGGTTTTGGCTCACTCTCACCTGAATAATCCACAAGGTCCCTATATCTGCCACATAGGTACATCATGGTATAATTTAATCCATTGAAGAAACAGAAAATATTTAAGGTCAAACTCCTAGGAAAATTAAAAAGAAAAAGCAGTATATGACATATTTATTCTTAGACTTGCGCACTTGGAAATTTGTGTTTCATTTCGTTATGTTTTAGGCTAGGGTCAGACGAACGCATTTTCATGTTGTCTGTGAAAAAGTGCGTTCGAACGAATGGACGCATTTTTTCACGGAGTACGCGATAGCGGTCATACGATGCGCATTTGCATCCGTGATTTTGTACGGATCATCAATAAAACACTTTTTGCGTCTGGACGTTATGTTGGCCGGACATTAGCAGTGTCTGACGTCTCCAATTCACGCACACACGCCGCTAGCGAACGCAGCGCACTCTGTACAACCGTACTAGAGGTTTTACGTTCTCGACAAAATGCATTCGTTTTCCACTTGCATTGCGCAGCCGGACTTTTGTGCGACCGTACTTCGTATATTGGCCGTCATTGCCTGGCACTTGCTGCTACTACGGCCGTGATTAAGTGCGCCTGCACGCGCGTTCGCACTGCGCTCGTCTGACCCTAGCCTTATACATCCAGGTCAATTTTTTGTTAAGTTCGTATTTTTGTAAATTTTTCAGATCAGTCGTATTTCCGGATCATATTGGATCGATTCGATAATTCGTATATACAGTATGTTTCATTCGTATTTTCGGATCGCTCTTTTATTCAGATTTTCGGATTGATGCGAAAATATGGACGGAAAACAATTCTTGTTGTAGTGCCTATTAATTCTTCCTATCTTCCAAACCGCAGGTTTAAATTTTTTTATGAATATTTAATATATAATCAATATTTTGATTGCATAAAGCTAGTCAAATACCTCTCATAAAGCAATTTACATATATATATATATATATATATATATATACAGAGAGAGTTTGCAAGCTAGAGGGAATTTTTTTTCTTGTTATGTTTTATACATGAACTGGGCTGTTACTCCTGGCTGTTGCAGCCACTCTGGTGAGTACAGGCACGACGAAATTTTTTCTGTATGTATATATATTATGCTGTACCACCAGTTAGTCATTTTTGCTGCTGTTCCTTTTTCCATGTTTTTGTTTTCAACCCCAAATGGGAAGTGCTTGGTGCGTGTATAAATAAAACCCACCACTTTTCTGCCTCTCCTTAGCTGAAAAGCAGCAGGAGGGCATTCAGTTGCTCAGAGGAGCAGCTTTTGGTACATTGGTTAGGACTCACTCTACCAAGAGGTGCCTTGATGGGGCGAATGAGCTTACGCTTCAATGGCCATTTAAGCAAACTAAAACCTCTGACAGTGTTTTGTTGCACATGGAAATATCTAGAAATGAGCGCAGATTACATATTTTTTTTCTTGTTATGTTTTATAGATGGAAAGAGTTTTTGCAGCATAATTAGATAGACAGAGGGCCCTATTCCAATGTTGGTGTTAAATAGAAGACGCCTGCCATTTAATACCGGTATAACGACAGAGCCGCTTTCCCTGCAGCTCCAGTCGTAATCCTGATGAGGCGTTAAGATATAACACCAGCATCTCTAAGCACCGTGGGTTTTACCTGATCCAGGCAATCTCGAGGAAGCTCTAAAGGTGTGCACAGCCGAAAAATTTATTTAGTTTGAAAATAATTTTGTTTTCGTAATTTCGTTATGTTTCGGAATTTTGTTTCGTTTTGTTTTGATTCGATTCGAATTTCGGATCACTAGAAAAAAAATCTAATCCTGCTCAATTACTGTTAGATTAGGGTTAAACATGAGGGTTAAAAGGCAAGCTAGGGTTAAATATTGAGCTGTCTATTGGCCGGTGGTGCTGAATACAAAAGATTCAGGACCACAGCCAATTGACAGGGACGGGGTGCTTTGTGAAACAGTAATGAAACTGATTACTTTTCATAATTTCGTTTGTAGATTGGGATTGATTCAAAATTTAGGATCACTAAAAAAAAAACCAATAAATCCTGCTCTATTACTGTTAGATTAGGGTTAAACATGAGGGTTAGAAAGGAAAGCTAGGGTTAAATTACCGTTTCGCTGCAGTGTGCATAGAGGAATCATTCAATCAATGGTTCTCTTGTGAAACAGTATAACGAATCAATTTCGTTATATACTGTTTCATTTTTGTTCCAATTCGGATGAAACCAATTCGTTAATTTGGAAGTACTTCCGAATTACGAATTAATGAATTTTGGAACGAATTGAGATCCGCTACGAAATTAATGCACGCCTCTAGGAAGCTCTGCAACAATGAGATGCAGCCAGGTGGTGGAGTGATATGCGGAGGTACATTGGGAACTATTTGTTGCCAGTATAATTCTTCTGCAGAGCGAGGAAACAGTGGATCATGCTGCTCTCGCCACTGTGGGATCTAAGGTGAGCATGGGATTTTTTTGGGGGGGTTAAATCATTGTGTTAAGTGATAGTGCAATCACTTAACACCAGGGTCTGAAAGACACTACTCTTTTTAGAATGTAGCACTCACTCCCGGAGAAGCCGCTGAATAAACCTCGGGTTAGTCTCACCGCACTAGGGAATAAATATACACCAGCACTGTTGTGGATTTTATAGATTATATACTTTACTGATCCCAATAAAGTGACACATATAATGCAAATACGGTATATGCGGGAAAACACGCAGCGGCAAAAGAAAAAGGATTAACCCCCTCAGTTCTGGAGTGTAAGTCCCGTTAGTGTAATGCCTCAAAAAGGTGTACGTGTATTGATTTGTGTACCCGGGTACCGTATTCAACTGGCCAGTGAATGTAATAAGCAAATCTTCGACTAGTCAAGTTGGGGCCCTGTAGAATTGAACAATAAGGCAGCGTGCTGGAATATACTTGGACTTGCAGCCTGTAAGGCCTCTCACCCATCCGTTAGACAGTCCGTCCCACTGCCCGATCAAGGATGTCTCTCCACTTGTCCTCCGGAACTCTGTGCCACCGGATCCGCTCTCTTGCTCATCCGATCTCCAACTCGAGAACTACGGCCTACCGCCTGCACTCCCTATGGATCATCGCGGTCTCCTTACAAGGGGTCCAACTGGAACTGAAGTTCTGCGCAAACCTCTCCGCTGTAATGGGTATGCCTCCGCAAGTTACTGTCCCGATCTCCAGCGCCCTCGAGATAGCGTCTGCGCTCCGGCCTGGTCTCGATCTTTGGCAATCTCACTTGCGTCCTCTGTCTTTCGCTGCTCCGCTCACTCTGGCGCTCCTCCGCACGAGGCTGCTTACATCTTTCCTCTCTGTCCCACCCACTTCCTGTATCCGCCGCAAAGCCTGATGGATATTGTAGTTCGTTTAGGTCCCGCATTGTCCATATGGCTTTTGTCTCCCTCTGGTGGCTAAAACCGAGTAATTGCAGCAACACAGTTTTAAACAGCGCTACAAGAATAACAATGTCAGAAGCAGATGGGGGATGAGCTGGATGGAATAGCTCGTTCTCCATCTGCTGTGGCCACATTAGCGTCTCCCATACAAAGTATAGGAGACACTAGTACTGTACAGTAACCTGATGCTGCATTCGAGACGCAAGCTCAGATTTACATAAAAGAGCACAGCGCTTGAGCCATTCTCCTTAGCGGATCGAGCGTTCTGCATAATAGCAACATCGGAATAGGGCCCAGAGTGTTTGCAGACAGACTGACATATAGATATAGATTATATATTACATAAAAGCAGCTGTAGGGAGTAAGTAGATGAATTATATTGTTTAATGTAGCCTGGTCATTTTGGAATCTACTAAAGCATGTGTATCTGTTAAACACAGATATTTTCTGGGTTAGGTCTACATCTATTTGCACTACAAACACAGTATGATCCGCCATTTAGGCTAGGGTCAGACGAACGCATTTTTCGCGTCATCTGTGAAAAAGTGCGTTCGAACGAATGGACGTATTTTTTCACGGAATACGCGGTAGCGGTCATACGATGCACATTTTTGTCCGTGATTTTGTACGGATCATCAATAAAACAATTTTTGCGTCTGGACGTTATGTTGGCCGGACATTATCAGCGTCTGACGTCTCCTAATCACGCACACACGCCGCTAGCGGACGCGGCGCACTCTGTACGTCAGTACTAGCGGTATCACGTTCTCGAAAAAATGCGTTTGTTTGCCTCTTGCATTGCGCAGCCGCAATTTCTTTCTGGCCGTACTTTGTATATTGCCCGTCATTGGCCGTCATTTGCTGCTACTACGGCCGTAATAAAGTGCGGCTGCACGCGCGTTCGCACTGCGTTTGTCTGACCCTAGCCTTAGCTGTATATCCCTAACAGTCAATTCTGTGAAATGTTAATTAACAGATATGTTGTTGTCAACTCCTCATATAGCGAGAGCTGTATTTTAAACAAATTTAAAGGAGGAAATTCTAAACCTGTTTTTTTACGAAAAAAAAAAATGCTGGCCTGTGCCAGGACCATTTTAGGTGTTTATGTGTGGATGCCATTTGGTTTGACAGCCAGGTACACAGCATTAATTGACTCGGGGATGAAAATTTGTCGGTTACAGCTCAGCAGGTTTCCCTGCTTTAGCAAACAGGGACAGATTTTACAGTAAACACATAAAAGTATGAAAAATAAGTATAAATTATGAAATGTATGGGTGGTTGGTTGTTATGATTTATATTCAACGATCAGACGGAATATTGAAACAGATTCCTTATATTTCATTAAAGATATAAAAAATATTTCACGAAAGTATAAAAAAATACTTCTATTTAAATGAGTATTAAAAATTTTAATCCTTCAGTGCTTTAATTTTCACATAAATACAGCTGGTGATTCTTGCCAAGGGTTTGACTTTCTTCCTCCAGATCTCAATAGGTGAAGTTTTGTCCTTTGTACAGTCCTGCTATTGATCAAGTTATCAAGTTGCCAGAGTGCTGCTGACTACGGATGGGCTGCCTGTACGAAACGGTTCGAAGTTCGATTCGAATATTGGCTGTTCGAAAGTTCGCGAACTTCAAACTTTTCGGGAAGTTCGCGGAAAGTTCGAGAAAAAAAAGTTTTCAAAAAAATTCCAAAAAATGCTTAAAAGATCCTAAAAGAAAACAAAAAATAAAGAGGCTCTTTACTGCAGAATATCATAATAAACGGTTTATTAGATATTGAATTAAAACAGGAATATTTTTAACTTTGAAGCCTATGGGATTCATTTCCCAATCATTGTTGGTCAAACATTTCCCACTCATTGTTGGTCAAACATTTCCCACTCATTGTTGGTCAAACATTTCCCATGGCTTCAAATCACGTTTAAACATGAGCAAAAGCGGTAAAAATGAGCTCAGTGCATGTGTTTTTTTTAAAAAACAAATTTCATTGTTTCCTGTTCCCCAGGACAGTACCCGGACCCCCATACACCTTTTATGGCCAATATCTTGCATATATGCCCTCTTGGAGGGGACCTTCATTTTCGAATGTTCGAGCCCCATTGACATGCATGGTGTTCGAATTGTGTTCGAGTTCGCAGTCAAACTTTTTTGGTTGTTCGAGTTTGAATGCGAACCGAACAGGGGGTGTTCGGCCCATCACTACTGCTAACACTGACAAATACAAAATAATGCAAAATAAATTCCCTGTATCTCTATAAAGGCGCTTATTCTTAACTTGTACTTTCATACAAAATATATTTATAAATGCAGGTAAAAGGTAAGATAAGACCTGAAACAGCATCACAACACGTGCCCGGAAACAATAAAGGGTTATTCATTAACATCCTAATTTGCCGAGGAATTGCACCGAATGGTGATTTTCACCGTAAGCGCAATTTCAGGGAAATTGGTCTATTACTATCAATACATACAGGTGATTTAACAGCAAAATTCAGTGCATTTCTCCACAATTCACTGCGATTCGGCAGCACAGAAATGGTCCCTTAGAGAACTATCAACTTGTCTATTCACAGACCGCCGGAATGCAGCGAAATTTCAGCAAAATTACCTGATTTTCAGTGTTTCAATTCGACAGGTTGAAACAGGCGCATCCAATAGGTTTCAATTTAATAAATGCCATATCTTTTTTCTTTTGTTTTTTCAAAAGACCATTTATTCATTTTATTTTTTGCAAAAAAAAACTTTTTCTTTTTTAATTTTTTTAAAAGACCTTTACGTATTTTTTGTATTTTTTAAAATACTTTTTTATTTTTTCAACAAACTTTTATATTTTTTTACAGATCTTTATACCATTTTTTAAAGGACCTTTTTTTATTATTTGGACACATTTTTATTATTTTTTTATTGACTTAAACTCTCTATTAGGAGAAAAAAACAACTTTTTTTTTCTCAGTTCAGTGGAATTCGCCAAGGCCAATTCGGCCATTATTTCGCCGACATCCGATAACGGCTTCAGTGACTCTAGTTTCGGCAAATTATGGTGACCATTCAATAAATAGTAATTCACCGTATTTATTTTATTTTGGCAAAATTGAATCGCAATGAAACTAAAAAAATATACATGCATTTTAAATTATTTCCAAACACAGGCTTTGCTGGTTTTTCTAAAAGAGAAAACTCAAGAAACACAAATACGATTGCGAAGCACTGTTTAAAGGTATACGGATCCCTCTTTTGAGTTGTGCCCCCTTAGTTCCGTTACCACTGGTCCTGTATGCATAGCTCTGTGTCTCCACAGCTTCAATTGTAAATAGAGAAACATTATGGGTCTGTTTTTAATTAACTTTGCCAACTTTCCAAAACAGAATGATTACGTTTTGTGTACTTTACACGAATATAAATATTTTAAGATATTTTTAGAATAATCTTTCATGCTTCACCCTCTTGGGTGATTATCGTGGGACTTTAGCTGTCATCTAAACCTAATTTCTATTGTCTGCAAATTTACTACACAAGCATGTTATATATATTGAAGTTGATGGACATATATTCTAGGATACTCGAACTTTGCAGAATATATCAAAACACAGACATCAAAACACCTCTATTAAAAAATACTTTTTACATATTAAAAGTTATTAAGCTGATTTGCGGCTCTTTTATTTTCAAACAATAAGGCCAGAAGTAAATATTGATGATATATTAATTTGCAATGCTTAACAAACAACATTTGAGTGGCTATAAGGACTAAACTTCATAAAGTTTTTTTATATATTTGTGAGAAATACCCTCATAAATGTTTGTCGAAGTTGAGTGATACCTTCTTTGGTTTTCTATGTTACATGAAGTGGGCTGACCACCCTCATTGGTAAGCACATGAAACAACACCCCTCCCTGCTACAGGTGCTCCATTGCAGGATTCTAAGTGAACCTTGACTTGCAGGGAGCCCAGGAGGATATATATATATATATATATATATATTTCACACATATATGGGTTTAACCCAAATTAGAGGCCACAGTGAGAGTGAGGCCTTAGGTGGCTGCCTCTTCGGCCTAATCATAGAGCCACTTAATTACAGGACTTCCTAATTAGAGGGCCTCCTCTGAACTCACACTAACTTGAAAATAACTATTTGGCCTTTGGCCACTTAACTAGTTCTTCTCACCATAGAGGAGTCAAGGATCTCTACGTCAGCAGAAATGGGTAAGTCTGGAGACAGGCGTTACATTTTTTTTTTTTTTTAAATGATACCTTTGCAGCTGCTGCTATTTCAAAATTTGGTACTGCATTGACCTTTCTTGTTCCCAGTCAGTACCAAGGACAAGGAATGGGATACAGGTCTGGATTCACTAAAGGGGTTATTTAAAGAGCACCGACTTTTGTTCCCCGCATTTCGGGGAATCAAATTCCAAGACCAAATTCCAAGTAATTCAGCATTCACTGCAGGGTCCCTGAAGTGCAGGGAAAAGCAATTAAATTTGTTTGCTTTTAGGCTGCAGAAGTTGCCCCCAAAGTTTTAGCCCTGCGGGCATTATGCCCAAAGAGCTAAAACTGTGTAAAATCAGCTGAAGAATGTCCTGACACCGGATATTCAGCAGCCGATGCAGGGGGGGGGGGTCAGGCTGCAGCTGTACCAGCTGTAATCAATTTGACAGTAGATGGTGCCATCTACTGGCCAAATAGGTTTTTTACAGTAAGAAATGCAATGGGTATATGCCCACATATTTCTTACTGTATAATTAGTTTAAAATTATTTTACAAAAAAACAGTGGTTTCTGACAGTGTTTTTTTGGAAAATCAGTAGTGTAGGGGTTAAGAGATGGAGATTTTTTTTTACTTCATGCAGAGAAACGGCAGCGGCAATCAGCACAGATTGGCTATTTCGTACGGCTATTCACCGGCCTAAACATAAGCCATTTGTCACCTCATTATTTAGTGAATTCACCATACGCACACACAGCGGGCTGAGTTTTCCATTAAACTAATATTCCAATCTTCAAAACGCATATCTGAATAAAAGGTTGATGGCCCTTTTCTTGCTGCTTTTTTTCCCTCTCTTTTATATTAGTCCTCTCGACTTTTTGGCGAACTAAGCTGTTCCTGTTATTTATTTAATCAATTGTCACCCCATTGCTCAATTCACAGCTGATGCGGACTGTGTCTACTGCTGTATTTTATGAGTTTCCTAGATCATAAACTCTGTCATTCATTCCATTTCTCTTCACATATTTCTACGCGAGTTTGTTAGTTTAATGTTCTAAGTTGAACTATAATACCAATAGCTCTCTGGTGCCCCGGCAAAATGTAATTACGGGCCTAACTAGAGGGAAAAAAAATCAGACTTGGTGAGTTTTAAGTTTCATTTTCATTCTTTGCCATTTTAATTATTACAGATATAAACACAACTGTTCAATAGTAAAAGTGTCATTGCTCAGCTGGGCCTTCTGCATCGTCCATCATGATGGTAATTGCTTCCCATCATTATCTATCAGTGAAATCCTACTGATTTGTGTAATGCTAGAGATTTGGGAGCTGAATGGAGCCTAAAATACAACCCAATTTCTGAAATTTTTGGTCTCTGTACCCCAAATTTTATTTGGCTTTTTGTGTCCAGTCGAGGTTTACTTCATGGTTACTTCATGCTAGTATTCCACATGTGGACGTCTCACTCGCTAGGCCTCGACCAGTATCAGTACCAGACTATTTAAGAAGCATTGTAATTCAGCTCTATACACCACTGATGAAGCTCCTGTGAGCGAAATGCGTTTGAGGTTTACTCCATACTAGTTTTCTTTCTTTTATTATATATCCTGAATAAATTATTTTACTTTATTCACAACTACCTGGTTTAATTTGGAAGAACCATCTACCAGCACCACATCACCCCTGTGGTCCCCCAAATAGGGGAGGGGATCCGGTGCCCCTTTATTTCATCGGCTGACCTATGTTTGGTGCCTTTTGGATTAAATTGGCACCAAAATATGTGAGTATTACTTTATAGACTCTAGTGTTTAGCACATGTCTAAACAGTCTGCATATTGTTGTATTTTCTTGCTCTTTCTGAGGGCCTTTTCAAAGAAACTTCAAGTACTGAGGTAAACGATAACTTACCTCTGAAGACCTAACGCCACCTGTACTTGTGCTGGTAGCCATACTCTCCACAATCTAGACCAGTATCAGCTGCACATCCCTGGCGAGGCCTACTGAAGGCCAAAACATCCATCACGCTGTCATATTCCCCGTTCCGCTGTACCTGTGAGTTGCCTCCTGTAGGGGTCCCTCATTGCACCTCCAGCCTCTTTGGCATACTCCATGCCCCGCTGGTGCAACCACTGTCCGGGAGAGCTGTTGCCCCTCCCTGCCAAGGCGCCAGGAAAATCCAAAGGGGTTATTCAATAAGTGCCGAACTTGCCGCTGGCTTGCACCCAATGGTGGATTTCAACATATGATGCAATTTCGTGGCAATTCTTCTTTTTTCAGAAAGCTGTCAGTTTGCCAAATATTGGCGAGTTGCCAGTGAAATACGGTGTAGTCAGCGACCTTCGGCGGCAGTGAAATTGTCCCATAGAGAAGCAATGGTTATTCAGAAAATGTCCGATTTAACACTAAAGGTTGACAAAATACCTAGATTTCAGTATTCAGTTCGACAGGTTTTTTTTTTTTTTTTTTAACATATTCAAGTTTATTTTGAATTACAGGTATTACAAGGAAGATTTACATTGATGCATAGCAGTAACATGAGTAACAATACCTTTTGCAATATACAATATTCGGCAAGGCAAATAAAACGAAAAGGAAAAAAGAAAAAAGGGGAAAAGGGGAGAGGAACGGCAGAGTTAGTCAGATGGCATATGGAATACTTAAATATAAAGAAATATAAATATAAATATGAAGATGAGTATAAATACAGGCGATCAGTGGACGTTCCACCGACCATCGACCCGAATCACTATTGATCTATGGATTACGGCGAGAATGTGGCAATACATCAGACAACCAGTAGTACCATTTACGCGTATATATCTCATATCTATCGGCTGCTCGGGATGCCATCTCGTCAACACCACGGATGAATTCCACTTCATCTAGCCACATAGCAACAGGAGGTGTAACAGCCTGTCTCCAAAACCTGGGAATGGTCAACCTGGCCGCGTGTATCAGGCAGGGCATGACCGACTTTTTATAAGCCGAGATGGTGATAGATGTGTGGTGTAGAAGGTACAGTTCTGGAAGGAAAGGTGGGTGTGGTTCCACCACCATACATACATAGGCGTGTACACGAGACCAGAACGGCTGAATCAGAGGGCATGACCACCAGATGTGCAAATGGTCAGCGTCGGGCGCCTGGCAGCGCCAGCATAAACCACCACCCCCCCCACAATGTGTCGCAACCTATCTGGTGTACGGTACCAGCGGTACATGATCTTGTAGTTCACCTCCTGAATCCTAGTGGAAGGGGTGCAACAGTGCGCTAGTTCATATATCTTAAGCCATTCAGCATCCGTCAGAGCAATCTGAAGGGACGATTCCCATTTAGTACGGAAAAGAGTGGGGGGGTACGTAGTGACTGCAACATGCTATAAAGGAGGGATATACTGTGAGCGGGGGTCGTACCCCTTTTAATTATAATTTCAAAGGTGGTTGTTTGTCTGCAGTAGGCCTCCAGCGGTGCCAGAGAGCATAAGTAGTGTATTAGGCGATGCATATGGAATTTAGCGAGGAAGCCCATAGGCTGTAGGTATGGTAGCCGCTCAGCTGCTACCCTGCGCCCTTCCGCAACAAAATGGCCCGGCAGGGGGGAAGGTGGGCCCTCTAAAGGGGCGGTGGGCATCAGATGTCTGGAAAATACCGGTAAGTGTTGCAAAGGCATTAATGGCGATGGGAAGGGAGCTATGTCAGTTTGGGACTGCAATGAGCGCCAAACGCGTAGTGTAGCGCGTGTGGTGAAAAGAGTAGTAGGGAGCAGGGGAATCGCGCGCGGTGGTACCCATGGCACGGAAGCCAAGGCAGGACGGCAAAGTGTTTCTCAACCCCCACCCAAGCTTTAGGTGTTGACGTAGTTCCCCATTCCACTATCCGCTGTAGGTGTGAAGCTTGATAATATCGCTGAACATGCGGCATAGACATACCTCCTGCGGAGCGCGGGGTAGTGAGTAATCCAAGTTTGACCCGTGGTGGGCGGCCGTTCCAGACGTATGTCCGAAGCAGGCCATCCATAGTGCTAAAGAAAGACCTAGGTAAGGTAATGGGAATCGTCTGAAAGAGATACAGAATCTTAGGAAGGATAGACATCTTAATAGCGTTGATACGCCCGAACCAAGTTATGTGTGAGAGATCCCATGAGCGAAGGTCGCTCTCCACAGACCGCAACAACAGCCCATAATTATCCGTATAAAGATCTCCCGGGTTCCCAGACAAGTATGTTCCCAAGTATTTTAAAGGACCTTGGCACCATCTGAAGGGGAATGCGCTTTGCAGGCTACTTGCCAGCCTAGCCGGAACCGAGATTGGAAGAATCTCTGATTTGTCCATGTTCAATTTTAAGTTGCTGAGAGCGCCGTACTCTGCAAATAACCGCAAAAGGTTAGGAAGAGTGATAAGCGGTGAGCGGACAAAAAATAATAAGTCATCAGCGTATGCCGCTACGCGGTGCTCTGAGGCCCCGATCTCTAGCCCCGTGATGTCCGGAGCGCTGCGTACTGCCTGTAGAAATGGTTCCAGGGATAATGCGAACAAGAGGGGAGATAAGGGACACCCCTGTCTAGTCCCATTGGCTACGGGAAAAGCGTCAGAGAGAACCCCGTTAATATTAACGCGTGCGCAAGGATTGGTGTATAGGGCACGAATCCACAGCAGCATATGATCCCCAAATCCCATATGAGTTAATGTGCGGAACAGAAAATCCCATCTGACCCTGTCGAAAGCCTTGTCGCAGTCCGTGGAGAGCAACAAGAGTGGGTCAGCAGATGAGTGAGAAGCACCCTGAATTAGATTAATTGCCCTTACTGTACTATCCCGAGCCTCCCTCCCGGGAATGAATCCAGTCTGGTCAAGATGTACCAAACCGGGGACATACGGCTTGAGGCGTGTAGCTAAAATTTTTGCAAATAGTTTGATGTCTTGGTTAAGTAAGGAGATGGGTCTGTAATTACTGCAATAGTCAGGGTCCCTACCCGGTTTCGGGAGCAGGGTGATAGTGGCGGTCAATGTGGCAGGGTGTAGGTGATGGCCATGAGTCAATGAATTAAATGAAGAAAGCCAATAAGGCTGCAGGACATGCATAAGTTTTTTATAATATGGCAGAGAGAACCCATCTGGGCCAGGTGCCTTGCCCGAGGGGGTCTCCTTAACAGCTGTGAGAAGCTCCTCCTCGGAGATTGGGGACTCTAAGAGGCGCCTACCAGTCAGTGGTAATTTGCATTTTATATGTAATCGCAGATAATTCTCAATTTTCTGTGATAATGGTGCATTAATTGAGGTATTAGCGTCCAGATTATAAAGGGAACGGAAGTGATCACGAAAAACGCTTAACATGGCAGTTGGTAGTGTGACCTTCGTACCCGACTTGTCTATAGTACGTGAGATGTATGAGGCGCTCCGCTTTTTACGTAAGACCTTCGCGAGCAACCTGCCGCACTTGTTGCCATGTTCAAAGAACAATTTTTTAACATAAAAAAAAGATTTCTGTGCCTTAATGTCCAACAAAGAGTTTAGGTCCGCCCTAAGCGCAGTGAGTTGTGCATATATCTCCTCAGATTGGCATGATTTATGTGCTGTCTCCAATGAACGTATCTGCTGGATCAAATCATTCTGACGCTGGGCGCGTTCCCTCTTAATGCGGGCACCCTGTTTAATTAGATAACCTCTGGCTGTAGCCTTATGAGCCTCCCAAAGGAGCGGAGGAGTAATATCTGGGGTGTCATTCTCACTAAAATACCGAGCAACCTCTGCCTCTAAGCCCGCGAGTACTACTGCATCCTGTAGCAGCGTGTCGTTCAGCCTCCAGTGTGAAGCCTTTGGACGGTACAACGAGGAGCGGAGCTCCACGTCCACCGGACAGTGTCCGACCATGTCTGGTTTCCAATCCTAGCAGACTGTAGGAGGTGTGATTGCGCAAAGGGTAGTAGAATAAGATCAATACGGGAATATGACTTATGTAAGGCACTATGGTGCGTGTAGTCCCTTGAAGTAGGGTGAAGAGCCCTCCAACAATCAGTCAAACACAGATCCAATAAGGCCAGCCGAGTGGATCGTATAACAGTGAGCGGGACGCTAGACATCCCCCGGGACGTGTCCAGTTTGGGGTCTAGAGGAAGATTGAAGTCCCCGCCCACCACCAAAACACCCTCTTGGAAGTTAGCCACTTTATTCATGATGGTCCTAAGGGCCCTGTGCTGTCCGCGATTTGGGAGGTAGAGAGAGACAAAGGTGTAAAGTTGATCCCCAACATGACCCTTCACCATAATATATCTGCCGTCCTCATCTAAGGCGCAATCGAGCAGTTGAAACGGGACATGTTTAGCAAAAAGGATGGCAGTGCCCCTAATCTTGCCGGTTGTGCAATTACTGAAAAAGCCCAAGGGATAAGACGGGTTTTTAAATGATGGAGCGTGTGCGCTTGAGAAATGTGTCTCCTGTATGAGAGCCACGGATACCTGCGCTTTAGCGAAATCGCGCAAAGCGATATGTCTCTTTGTCGGGACATTAAGGCCCCCAGCATTAATGGATCGTATTAACAATGGTCTAGGACAGAAAGACATATTGAGACCAACGCGGAGAAAAACAATGCCGTAGTTGGGAGAAGGGTGGGATAGGAAAAGGGAAAATAAAACTTAACTTAACTGATATATAAAACCAGAAACAGAAGATCAAGTAGATCACAATGGGTGAACACCCCAGGCAGGGGAGGTTCCAACGCGACGCCTGTGGCGACGCAGGTGGGGTCCCCACCTAAACTACTCCAGCCGGAGTGGGCGAATTCCCAGGGGAGCGAGTCCCGAAATGACGAACAGTACACGTAAATGAAATGTAAAGAACTATCGAACCAATACGGTCCCCGCACATCTCGCCGTTGAACATAGACGTGCAACCAGGGAAGCGAAACATGGCCAAAAAAAAGAAGAAGAACCGCAACAAACGGACTCCGGAAACCAGAGGGCCCCATCCACTCCGCGACCAGACGTCCAAAGAGGTGTAGCGCAGCACAGCCTAGATAGATTCTGCGCGTCGTCTGGATTCAAGTTGATGAATAGCTGGGATGAACGAGTCAAATGAAGAACCATTGACGTCAGAGTCACGTAAAAACATGTTAAGACATTAGCTCAGGTATCTTGTGAGCAGTAGGGCGGAAGATTATCGTCACGGGAGGACTGTCGTATAGGGCGACGGGGGCGCCTGAGGGACGCTGAGGTCTTGGCAAGTCCGCTGTATAAAACTGGATCGGGTCTGGCCAGGCCGGAATGATATCAGGCGGTAGTTCCAGTAAGGTCAAAAAATTAGGCAGTTCCTCAGTATTGCGCACTGTGACGGGGCCATGCGGAGTGCGTACTTGAATACCCGAGGGGTAGAGCCATCTATATTGTAGGCCCCCCTGTTGCAGTGCTGCGGTGAGAGGTCGTAGGACACGTCTAGTGTGTAGGGTGAGCTGAGAAATATCCTGGTACAGTTCAACTTTCGCGCCCTCGAAGCGTATCGCCGATTTACCCCGCGCCTGTTCCATAATTCGTTCTTTCATGCCGAAGCGCGTTATACAGCAAATTATATCTCGTGGGGGGGCTCCAGGTGGACCTTTAGGCCTGAGCGCCCTGTGCCATCTCTCCATCTCTATCGGCGCTTCATGTGCATTGTGCAGCAGCATATTAAAAAGGCGAGTCAGCATGCAGCGGAGCTCCTCAGGGTCCTTCTCGGATTCAGGCAGGCCCCGTACCCTAATATTATGGCGTCTGCCTCTATTTTCTAAATCCTCAACCTGTCGCGCCAGTGCATGGAACAGGTGGTGATGCAGTGTCAATTGCGTGGAGTGTGCCTGTAAAGTGGACTTTTGGGCCTGCTGCCCCTCCTCCACCACCACGAGGCGCTGCGTGAGGCCCTGCAAATCCTGGCGTACCTGCTGAATCTCTCCTGAGAGAGAGAGGCGAAGATCTTTAGCCACCACGTTTAAGTCCTCCCTGGTAGGCAGTGAGCGGAGCAGTAGAGTGAGGTCCGGTGGCTGATCCCAGCCAGAGCCGGAGGAGGCTGGGGAGCATGGCGCCGCCGATGAAGATGCGGCCGCCATATTGGATTTTTCCGGCGCCGCTGGTGTGCCGCTTTGCGGTTGAAAAAAGTCCCTGATACCGGGCTGAGGTGGGCTAGGGCAGGCCTCCGAGGGTCCCGGAGTCTGGGGCTGTCGTCTGTTCCTACCCATGGTGCGGGCTAATGATGAGGTGCCCGTAATAAGCGAGGCCGATGCGGGAGCCTAGCTAACACGCGGCCATTCGGCTTCGGGTCCAGGACACGCCCCCCAGTTCGACAGGTTTAAACAGGCGAATCCCATAGGATTCAATGAAAAAAATTTAGTTTTTATTATCTTTTTATTCAAGCCTTTTTATTTATTTTTTTTAAGTATTTTTCTAGATTTTTTAGGAAAAAAATTGAATTCCCATTTTTTTAATGGCTTTTTTTATTCTGCAACAGACATTTTTATTATTTTTTATGGGTCTTTTTATTTGAATGCATTTTTATTGTTTTAAACGCCTTTTAAAAATTGTGGTGTTTTTTGTTTGTTTTTTTTTTCTCCAGTTCGGCGGCTGATCGGGTTTGTTCGGCATCGTTTGGAGGTCTGTTCTACATTCGGCGAACTGATCTCTGGCGTTCAGCGGCTCCTGTTCAGAGCACTTCGGGGACTCTATGGCGAATACTGAATTTACCGCAGGGTCGGGGAACTTGAATTGCCGACTCTCACCAAAGTACGCCAAATTTTTCCTGAAATTTCGGTGCTCTTTGAATAACCCCTTCAATGTTTTGCTGGCATAGTTAACGTTTTGCTGTGGTGGCAGCTCCATTGGTTCCTATGTTAACCCCGCCCGGCCTGGATGTTGTATTGCTCCAATAGAGCATCATTTAGATACAGCTTCCACTTTGAGAGCTGAGTGGGATCTAACCAAACACACAACAGAGCTTATCGAAGTGGTTATCCATTCTCAGAAATATATTCCATCTCAGTCATGTTGTATACATTAGGTGTTGAGTAAACTGTGTCTCATGAGGTAATTTTGAATGTATTTTATTTATATGTGCTACATTCTCACGCAAATTAAGCCTTTTACTACCAAGATTGAGTATACTCGATCATCAGTTGGTGCCCCAATATTGAGTAGACTCGATTTAATCTAACTCTGGAAGAACGCAAAGGAATTTTATTTATTGCAAATAGATTTTGTTTCCATATGGGCTCCAAAATGTGCCCAACATATATTAGCATTGCAAACATGACAGCCAAGGTGCCAAAACAGTTTAAACAACTTGGAATCTGTTTTTTTTTTTTCTTTTTCAAATAAAAACATCAAATATGTAATTTAAGGATGCAGAAGCACTTTTTGGCCAGCAGATGGCGCCATCTGTCTGTGAAATACTGCAATCGGTTTGAAAATGTGATGTGATGATTCATGTATTCACTGCGTGGCTGCTACAAATTTGTTTTCTATAAATCCGCTGGGTCCTGGCAGTAGCTTTATAGAAAATCACTTGGTAGTGAAGAAGGGGTTAAGGTAAGGATGACGAAAGATTGGATTTCCCCACAGGTTTTTTACTTTAATCTCTCAAGGTGCAGGTTGCCTCCTGTTTTCTTAAATGGACAGTGTTAAGGTTTCTAGTCTGCTCGTCCCAGCTGCTTGTAAAAGTTTTAAAAACAAGCCTAATCACATAAATAAATACATGTTCTCATGAGTTTCCCTCACTTGTAGTGTGTAATGTTACTGTGTGTTTATATATGAATGTGTGGGTGTAAGCACGTGCACTGAAGTATAGAAAATTAATGTGTGGAAATGCTCCGCTGCTCTTGTATGCCATATCCTCACTGCCCAATTTACTAGGCATGCATGTCCTTTGGTAAGCTTCCAGCACTGTCAGTACAGTGAAGATTGAAATGGGTTTACATTTTGGCATTTGGCGCATATTGCCAATCATAGAGCAGTTGAATATTGCACGCGCAGCCTGTGAAACGTACCCACTTTCTGGATGAGTTTGCATTTTCCTATGTTCGGAGAAGAGCAGCACGCTTTTACGTCCCTAATTCCGTGTTCTGGAAAAGGCTACACAAACTGTGCAATTTAATGAACAAACAAATGATACAAGCGCTGCCTTTTCCAAATTTTTCCATGTTTAACCTCTTCACTACCAAGTGATTTTTCAAAAAAAAAAAACACATTGTCAGGAACCAGTGTTTTTAAAAAAAAAAAAAAAAAAATTAATTATACTCTAAGACATTTAAAAATACTCCCAATGATTATTTTTTTTTACTGTACTAGCATATTTGACCAGTAGATAGTGCCATCTACTGGCCAAATTGAGTTGCAGTTGCAGTTTTTCACTGCAACAGTGTATCAGCTTGCTGAATGTCCGATGTCCGTCCGACATTCAGTTTGATGATGTTACACAGCTTTAACTCTTTGGGCATTATGCCCACAGGGCTAAAACTTTGGGGGCACCTTCTGGAGCCCAAAAGCAAACAAAATTAGTTTGCAGCAAACAAATTTCGTTTGCTTTTGGGTGGCAGAACAGCACATCAAGATATCTCAATATCGGGGCACCAGGTGGTGCCTTTGAAACCCGAGATATCTCGATAGTAGGTGAATGGGATTAAAGTTCATATTTGCTAGTGGAAAGGGATAGTTAGTCAGCTATAGGGAACTACTACTACTATACTACTATAACGTTGCGAGTTTATTTTATGAGGGATGCACCAATACTAGTATCGGTTTTCGGTGCTGATACCGGCATTTGCACGAGTACTTGGTACTCGTGCAAATGTTGCTGATACCTCTACTGACACCAGAAGCCATTACTGGGCTGGTTTGCCAGACGGTATCCGGGGGGGCTGGGGTGGCTGGCAGAATGCACTAACAGCATTTTTAGCCATGTCCCAGCGAGTGGCTGCTGGCTTGAGAGGGTTGGAACGTGGCCTCAAGTCGAGCTCTCGCAAAATCTCATAGTGTTCGCGAGATCTCTTGAACTCTGCAAATTCTCGCGAGAGCACAGCTGAAGCCGGTGGCCACTCGCCTGGCAGAATGCTCTTTGTGCATTCTTAGTGAATTAGTGCTTGCATTGGTGAAGAAACTGTTTTCATTTTTCTTTTCTTACGTTACTTTGGTAGTAGTTGGGAGGAGCTATCATTCACAATTTCTCATTTATAGCAGCGTTATGTTACGATTTTTAATTCTTTTTTCTCAGCTATTCCATTTAGCCCAAGCTCTGTCACTATCTTATGCATACCTGTCTATCCGTGTTTTTGGATTCGGCCGAATTTCCGAATCGGATCGGACCCGAAAACCGATAGATCCGAAAAGTTTTCCGAGCCGAAACGAAAAAATTTAGGATTTTTCGAATGGACTTGAAATGTGTCAAATCGAAATTTATTTTTGCTCTATTCATGATTTCGGTTCCATTCGGGATTTCGGTTCCATTTCGGTAATTCTGGACATCGTATATTTAACTATTATCGGTTATATCGCTGATTCTGTAAATTTTGTATTTGTAAATGCGTATCACTTGTTTCTTGTGGCATTCGGGTCAGTTTAGCGTTTTTTAAATCGTTTTGTTAATTTTTTTTGTTCCTTGTCTTTCATACCATTTTAATATGATTAAATAAAGTTGTGAAATGTATATTCAATTATTCATAAGAAAAAAAGGATCTTTATTTAATAAAAAAAACACGATAGAATCGCCAGAATTATCGTAGACACTTTGAAACGAGGAGAACAGACGTTCTGAAAAACTAAAATTTCCGAAATTTCCGAAAAGTCGATACAAAAAAACGAGCAAAGTGACCCGAAAATACGATAAATGGTCGATATTCCGAAGAAAAAATGTACACGAAAAACGAGCCGAACCGAACCGAATCGAAACAGAAATCGGTGGAAACGAGCCGAATCGAAAAGTTTAAACATCCGAACAAATCGAACCGAAAAAAAAATCGGTGCACAAGCCTACTTTATACAGCAGCAACAGATTCCTAATCTCCGTGCAAAGGCCCCTCTAGCAGACCAGATTTTAAGGATTTCCTTGGAGAAATATAGACTGAATCCAGCAATCACTGAGCAGCAAATCATATCACCTGTGCTGTGCTTCAGATATCCTGCAAACCTGGCCTGTTAGTGGCTCCTGAGGACTGGAGTTGAGAACCACTGATAAAGCAGTTCCAAATGTATTAAAGAAGTATAAGTAACTGAGACATACCTTAGTGCAGTACTTAGAATTTTAGTTTGATGATGTATATCTCCAGGGTTGGATTGTATTTTATGCTGCGAGATTCAGTCCTCGCCTCGAGATCCTCAGGATCCGTACATGCTGAGACCTGTGTGCTCTGAGGCCGTGGTCAGACGAGCGTTTTACAGAGCAGATGGAACGTCCGTGAGAGTGGACATTCCTTCCACTCTGACGCCCGCCTGGGCACCTCAGTGGGCGCAGTTAGTGCGCTCAACGCTGCAAGGCTCGATCCTCCTGTGGAGGAACGCGCTTTGCAGCCCCGTCTAACACATGACATAGCGCTTCGACGGGGAGGCTTTCAGCAAGGCCGCAGCACGCCTGCTGCAGGGCGAGCAAATCATGCGTGTGCTACAGCGTGTGGAATGCCCCATCGAAGCGTCAGAACTCTGCGACGGACGCCGGGAGGCACGTCAGTACGTGCACACATAGTGCGCTCATCTGACCCCGGCCTGATCAGTGTATTTCAGCATTCGTATCCATATTCCATTCATATCTGCCAAATAGCTTCGAATCAACAATGCGATCATGGTCCCGTTCGGAAATCCAATTTAATAGCTTGTTTTCACTGAACAAGAACTGATGTTTAAAAAGCTCTCTGGCACAGATGACCTTTCCAGCTGTGTGTTTCTGTGTTTATATTTTCTTGTGTATATTTCTAATGTCTCTGTTACAAGGTCCATGAAAGTTGTCGAACCTACTGGCCAAAAAGTTGCCTTTTTTTCCTCTTCTAGGTTCCGAGCTGAAAATAAAAGGAATCAACATTCAATACAAAAATGTTAAATCCTTGCACCGAAGTGAATAACGATTATATTACTTTATTGTTATTTAACCCATTCACTACCAACAGGTCTATTCAAAGAAAGGTGAAAATCTGTCATATTACGACGACGTTCGCGCACAAAATGCGCGTTAACGTCTAACGCGAGTGACCCTGCGCGAACCCTTTGCGAGCGCAATTTAGTGCGCGCATCCTATACTTAACATTGTGAGCGCAAATGCGTTTGTGCGCTGGTGCGCACATAGTATTACGATCTTAGCGCAAAATTTAATGGACAACGTTTGCGCGCATAATTTTAGCGTCTTTGAAAAGCTGGTGGTAACGGCAAATTGTAACAATCTGACCGTATCAAACTGCGGATTCACAACGGAGAACGTCGATGTGCACGTTTTTTTACTGGATCCGTCAAAAATGACGGCCACTACCTTGTCTTCTGCCAGAACGTACGTCTGTTGTGCGCAGTCCGCAAAAATGCGTTCCTCTGACGGACTCGCGTTAAAAATTGCACTCACTGATTTCTGCGCGCAGCTGTACTTTGCGCATATTTTTGCGCGTCGGTTTTACGAGTGCAATTTCCCGACGGATGAAAAAATGCGCGAGGAATGTTTCATGCGTTAACGTTTTACGCTTCGGGCAAAAAAAACACGCGTTTAGCGTGCATTTTTGCATTAAGAATGTAATAGGGCCCTAAATAAAGAGACTTTTGCTGCAAATTTAAAAAAATAAATGGTTTAATACATTTTTAATAAAAACAAGAATATTTTTTACATTGAAACCTACGAGATTCGCCTGATTAAACCTGCCGAATGAAAGCACCAAAAATCAGAGCATTTCACTGACATTTCGGTGCTGTTCGGCGTTCCCTGAATAGATTAACCGTTACTTCGGTGAGCTTTGGGGACCCTGCGGTGAATGCTGAAAGCGGTGGAATTTTGGTGCTCGTTGAATAACCCCTATAGTATATTTGAACATAAGTAAGAGGGTTATACATGGATTTGGAAGCTTAACATTATAACTGAAAAGCACACAGCCGATAGGTGCACGGGGGAATAAATTGTCACATAATCTGCTTAATGACATAGTTCCACTTTAGGAAAGGTGTTACTTGGCGCGCTGTGAAGTCTCTCTCTGTTTGCTTTATAAACAAAACATTTCAATTTTCCACCAGCAAATCTACCCAGGAGCTCAGCGAATGTGCAGCACAGCTGCCTGGTCTACAGATACAGAGGACGCAGAGCAAGACACACTGTTCTTCTGTTTGAAAGACATTGACACACGGGACACCATTAAACTACTGAAGATGCATAGTCTGCCACCTCTAATACCCTGAGGGCTCTATTACATTCTTCGCGCACTTTTTTGCACGCGTGCAAAAGCGCATTAACGCGAAGGCCAAAACCCTTCGCGCTGAACGTCGTATTACGACATTCGCGCATGCAATGTGTGTTAACGTCTAACGCAAGTGACCCTGCACGAACGCAAGTTCGTGTGCGCATTCCATACTTAACATTGTGAGCGCAAATGCGTTCTTCTGCTGGTATGCGGATGGTATTACAATCGATGCGCAACTTTTTACGAACGACGTTTGCGCGCATAATTTTAACGTCTTTTAAAAGCTGGTGGTAACTGTAAATCTGAACGTCCTGGCCGAAACCAAATACACCAGTCCGGAAAAAAATATATAGCACAGTATAGTTACACATTCTACACATACCCAAACAATAAAATAGAAAGTTTGTGCGAGTTTTTATTATTGCTGCAGCATATACTGTATACTCAGATTGATTTTGACAGGCGCAAACACTGAACGGGAGACAATTGTGGTTCTTAATTCTAATTGGCTGAATCGCATGAAAAAACAGTCTGCCCGCCGATTTCTGCACGCAACGTTAATTTGCGTTTGATTTTGCGCGTCTTTTTTACGCACAATATTTTTTGACGGATGAAAAGATGCGCTCGGATCCTAATACCAGCGTTAATTTACGCACGTTAATGTTTAACAATGCGTGCAAAAAAAATTGCGCGGAGAATTTGCGTGGAGAATGTGATAGAGCCTAAGGGTAACATGTTCTCACGCCTCCCTTCTGATCCCTGGCTCTTCCGGTTCTGCACATTTTAACATGTTCACTGCCAAGAGCGAGATAACTCAGGACTTCAAAGACACCATCAGGTACCGATATCGAGTTATCTCGACCTGTAGCTCTGAAGGACAAAAGCAAATGAAATTTGTTAGCTACAAATAAATGTATTTGCTTTTGGGCAGCAGAAGGTGCCCCCAAAGTTTTAGCACTGTGGGCATAATGCCCGAGGAGCTCAAACTGTTTAAAATCGGCTGAAGAATGTCCTGACATATCAGCCTTTCATCAGCCGATGCAGGGAACCACAAGCTGCAGCTCAAATTGCTGTCACACCATTTGGCCAGTAGATGGTGCCATCTGCCTGAGAAGTAGGTTATTACAGTAAGAAATATTTGGGAATATTCCCAGTGTTCTTACTGTATAATTAATTTAAAAATATTTTTTTTAAAACCCACTGATTCCTAACAATGTTTTTTGGGAAAATCACTTGGTAGTGAAGGGCTTAAGAACCAGTGTGCAAAACCCAGTGTGAGCCGATTGAATCCCACCAATGAGCTTAGGACAATGGCTGCTGGTGAAGCAAACATTTGAGGAGTTATTCAGAGAGAGACGATCTGGCCCCGAAATGCCACTGAACAGGGTATTTCTCCATACGGTGACATTTCGGGACCATTCGGCTATTCAGAGAGCAGGCAGTTCATCATCTGAGACTACGGCATAGGGGAAAGTACACTGCTGGTGTACGTTGGTTTCAAGCTTCACTGGTATGGACTGGGATTTATAAAGCTTTCCACCTTATGAGATACCATGGGCAGGAAATGGGTTAGTGCAGAGCTGTCAAACTCCAGCCCCCTCAGATATTTCTGAACTATAACTCTCAGGATTCCATGGCCATCTATTGCATTGACGGAATTCTGGGAATTGTAGGCATCAACATCTGGGGGGCCATGAGCTTGACAGCCGTGGGTTAGTGTGAGGAAAGCGGCTCACAAATTATAATAATTAGCCATACAGATAGCTCCCTCCCTGTCTCTCTCTGAGGAATCACGACGGGGCAAAATGAGTTTCAGGATTCTGCTAACAGTAAGCCATTGGTTTTTATTGATCTTTTTAATGTATTTTCCATATACAGTATTTTATTTTGATTTGCAAATAAATGTCGAGTTGAAGGAAGCCAAAGGGTTTTTTTTTGCATTCGTTAGGTGGTTTGGTGGATTTGAACAGAAAAATTCCATATGGAAACTGGGCAGAGCCAGTCAGGGCTCTACATCATGTAAAGACAATTTTAGCCTCTATTACCTGTATACAAGATTACACTATGGCCTGTTCTCTATCTTCCAGTCTGCATATATAAGAGTGACATCATACGAAAAGTTTAAGTCGAGAAATCCAGCTTTAGTGCAAAAATGTGAAGAGGTTCTTTATGGATCAGTCTCTGTTAAAACTCACGGGGAGCTACAAAACGAGCCGGTTGAGCGCTCTGCAATATGTGTGTGTTCGGGACTATATATTTTATAATAATCCAAGGAAATCTGTTATGCTACACCATAATATGTATATTTTTAAATCTGAATTTAACCAGTTAGGGCCACAGGGCGTATAGGTGGGCCTTGAAGTCGCGGGGTTGGCATAGCACGACCCGTTGGCTTCAGTGGGCCTTTGTGCTCTTGCCCACCAGTTGGCGTGAGCGTGAACTTAGGCCGTCCTCCTGCAGCCAATGATGCCCAACACATGTCCGCTGCGTAGGCGGGCCGGAGAAGGGGCCCACCGCAGCAGTTGGCCAGCCCTTCGGTGTTAACGCCCTGCCACTGTGCACAACCCACCCTGCAGCAAGGGGTTAATATGATGGAGCTATGAAAGCCAGTTGTATGAATTTGGTCCCTTGTGTGTGTTTATATATATATCTATAAGGGTTGTGGTGGAGGACAAAACGTGAGATAAGTGCAAGATAATGCACCTGGGACGTAAAAACCCAAGGGCTGAGTATAGAATATTTGATACAGTCATAACCTCAACATCTGAGGGTTGGGATTTAGGGGTTATTATTTCAGAGGATCTAAGGGTAAGTAGTCAATGTAAAAGAGCAGCAGGAAATGCTGGCAGAATGCTTGGTTGTGTAGGGAGAGGTATTAGCAGTAGGAAAAGGGAAGTGCTCATGCCACTGTACAGAGCACTGGTGAGACCTCACTTGGTGTACTGTGTGCAGTACTGGAGACCGTATCTCCAGAAGGATATAGACACCTTAGAGAGAGTTCAGAGAAGGGCTACTAAAATGGTGTACGGCTTGAAGGAGAAAAGTTACCAGGAAAGGCTTAATGATCTTAACATGTACAGCTTGGAAAAAAGACGAGACAGAGGAGATATGATAGAAACATTTAAATACGTAAAGAATCCACAAGGTAGAGGAAGGGAGTATATTTAAAAGGAAACAAAGCAGCAAAACAAGAGGACATAGTCTTAGATTAGAGGGGCAAAGGTTTAAAAGTAACATCAGGAAGCATTATTTTACTGAGAGGGTGGTGGATACATGGAACAGTCTTCCAGTTGAAGTGGTAGAGGCCAAAACAGTGATTGAATTTAAGCAAGCATGGGATAGGCATAAGGCTATCCTAAACAAAAGATAAATCCAGGTAAAGTATCCATGTAATTGGGCAGACTAGATGGGCCGAAAGGTTCTTATCTGCCGACATTTTTCTATGTTTCTATGAGATAAAAAGCCTCCACACTATATGTATATGTGTGTGTTTATTATTGCAGAAGCCACTTGCACATCACAGCAATTCAAAGAATTGCATCCCAGAGCTCCTGTGCCACATTCCCCATATGCAGCAAGGAATTCTGGGTAGGATATGCAAATGACCTCTTTCTCACTTTTATGCATCCTGGGTCTGTTATTACACATATATATCACACGGACGTGCTCTGAACCCCAATGATTTTTCTTTTGTTGTGTAAGGGTTTTGGGGGGAAACACTCAGGGCACTATTCCAAGGTTGGTGTAAACTTAACCAGTTGTTGCAAATGTAACAACTCCATAGACTTGAATGGTTCCGGTAAGTTTACAACATCTCTTACACCTTGGAATAGGGCTCCCAGTTGTTTTTCCTAACATCATATCTGCATTAAGGTCTACACAAAGCGCTTCACTGTTAAATCTATGATAACAAAATGATGTATTCTTTAATAACACGTGGTTCACATTACATCTCACAATGGTTGTTAAAATTACAATGTGTATTAACAAAAAAAGTTATAATAAAAAACAAGGACACTGCAGCTTTAAAAGCACCTGTAATAACAATATATCAGCGTTTGGCCTTGACAACATGAATTCTGGCGCAGCAAAGTTACAGCCCCCGTGAGGATGACTAGTGGCACCATGCCCATTATTCAGCACTTAAGAAACACCTCAATTCCAACCATCGCTCACTCAGCACCGCTGGCGTCTATATATACATAAACAGAGAAAGTGCTGGAAACAAGTAGAGAACACCTTGGGAGCAGTAACCAGGCTAAAAAGCACAAGCACGGTACTTTCGTTGCCCAATACAATTCAGATTAAAGGTGTACAATGTCTTTATTTGCTAAACAGTGCATCTTATGGTGTAACGTAAACTGTACTCAAAAAAAGTAAGCTAAATGGAAATCGTTTTTCTTTAGAAGCAGGTGGTTTGGCGTATTCACTCTGTCTGTTGTCAGCTCAATATATCACGACTGGTGGATAAACCAACGTTCTAATATTTGATTCTGTCGTGCTTCCTAATCTGTGTTGTACAGATGGAGTTGCTACATCCTGGACACATACAGGGTTATTCAAAGAGATCCGAATTGTGGCCGAAAGGTAACCGAACAGTGAAATTCAGCGTACGGTTAACTTTCCTGGCCATTTGACTATTCAGAGAGCAGGCAGTTTGTCAAATCCTGGCGAATTGCCTGCACATACGGTGCCTGTTCGAGGGCAGTGAATCCCCATAGAGAAGCAATTCTTCGTCTATTCAGAGAACAAAAACCAGCAGGGAAAAGTTGCCGAATTGCCCTGCTGTTCAGTCGTTTCATTCGACAGGTTTATTCAGGCGAATCCCATAGGCTTCAATGTTAAAAATATTCCCGTTTTAATGCAATATCTAATAAACCGTTGATTATAATATTCTGCAGTAAAAAGTCTCTTTGTGTATAGATTTGTTTGGATCTTTTAGGTATTTTTCCGTTTTTTTTATCTTTTTTTCTTTTTTCTGTAACAGCCCTTTTTATTATCATTCATTGGATCATATATGTAAATTTCAGATATTTTCGCTCAGTAGTTTCTTTGCAAACAGCGTTTCACTTTTCAAACATTCAAATGTACTGTTTTTTTTTTTCACTCCATTCGTCTGTGTTGTAGGGTTTTTCCGGCGGCTGCTCTGCGCTGTGATCGGCGGCTGCTCGGGTTTCTCCGGCGTGTTAGGCGGGGTTAATCCAGATGTTTTTGTGGGTTTCGGTGTGCGTTCGCCGGGTTTTGTGGTGAGTGTTCGTCGGGTTTGCAATGGGTTTTCCCTGCAATAAGCCGGCCCTGTGGTG
Source organism: Leptobrachium leishanense (assembly GCA_009667805.1). Classification (NCBI taxonomy): domain Eukaryota; kingdom Metazoa; phylum Chordata; class Amphibia; order Anura; family Megophryidae; genus Leptobrachium; species Leptobrachium leishanense. Next base: position 26,622,161 of record CM019073.1, on the reverse strand, counting down.
CTTGCTGAAAACACTGCAGGGTCGACGAAATGGGATCGCCAAATCGCGCCGAATTGAAGAGAAGGAAATGTCACCGAACGTGCGGTTTTCTCTTTGAATAATCCTGATAGAATTTATTGATGCTGATGGGCAGTGTATGAAAAATACCTTCCTGTAGCACGTAGAATCATAAAAAGGGTTATTCAGAAAGCGAAGAACTTGCCACCGAATTACACCGAACTGTGAATTTCACCATACGGTGCAATTTCATGGCATCTCGTCTATTCACTAAACTGTCAATTTGCCAAATACAGGTGAATTGACAGTGAAATAAAGTGCAGTTTGCCGCAGATCGCCACAATTTAACAGCAAAATTGTCTCATATAGAAGTAATGGTTAATCTATTAAAAGAATGCCGAACTGCACCGAAGTGTCAGTGAAATGCCCTGATTTGCGGTGTTTCAGTTCGACAAGTTTAAACAGGCGACTCCCATAGGATTCAAAGTAAAAAAAATATTGTTTCTATTTTTTTATTCAACCGATTATTCCTTTCATTTTCATCAAACCGTCTTTTTATTTATTCATTTTTTTAAAGACCTTTAAGTATTTTTTATATTTTTAGACAAAATTTTTGAATCCCAATTTTTTTTAAAAAAAAGCGTCTTTTTTTTATTCTGTAACAGACCTCTTTATTATTTTTTTAAAGGAACTTTTTATTATTTGGACACATTTTATTGCATTTTTATTGGTTGAAACACCTATTCGAAGAATAGCAGAGTTCCATTTTTTTGTTTTTTTTCTGCAGTTTGGCGGCATTCGGCGGTCAGTTTGGCTGTGTACTTCGGGGACCCTGCGGCGAATAGTGAATGGAATCTCCGAAGCGCATCAAAGTGCGCCAAACCAGAAAGCACAGAAATTTCACTGAAATTTCTGTGCTTTCTAAATAACCCCTAAAGGAATCCTGGGTGACCTGCCTTTATTTCCTCCCTGCAGCACATGAATTATACAAGTACCCTGGAGAGACATAAAACCCTCTGCAAATAGCATCCCCAATCCTCACTATAACAAAAGGTTCAAATAGATTGCTGCTGCATTACAACAATCAGGGAGAGGGCAGATTACAGGGAGAGCTCTGGGGTCAGGGCCGGCCCGTCCATGGAGCGGGGTGGAGCAGCCGCTCCAGGCAGCACTTTGTCAGGGGCAGCATTTTGCTGCTCTTTCAAAGTCCGCCATCCCGGACACGGCTGCAGGGCAGCGTTCTGTTGAAAACCAAGCTGTGCCTGCCCCTTCAGCACATGACTGCCCCTTTCAGCGGGCCGGTGCCTGCCCCTTTCAGCAGGCATGGAGGCCATCACCTTAAGTTTTACCAGCGATGCAGCCTGGCTGTGGTCTTTTCTGCAGCGCAGTGCACCTGTGAGACGGAACGCGGTGTTTAGAGCCTGTCATTTTGACACGTGCGGCAGGGCTCTGGTGGCGTAGGCAAGTGCGCTCCTTTAAATGAATCCCGGGGAACCATGAGGCTGCTGAGGAGGTAGGCCTGGCTTGATTTCATACCGGAGACTCTGTGTCCCCCCACCGTGTGTGTGTTATGGAGGTTCCCCTCCCGCCCATCCCTCCTCACAGGGACATGTTGGTGCCCCCTTAAAGCACTGCCAGCTCCTCTGTCCTGGTTGAGGGAAGGACTGGATAGACACCCTATCCCAGAGTCCTGAGGGAGCTGCCGATTGAGGGCAGCACGGGCCCAGATTGAAGCGAATCTGCAGCTCCCTTACAGCCCGAACAGCATGATGGGAGCTGTTAGTTGTTAATAGCTGGGGGATCTGCTTTTCACTGACCTGGCAAGGCCTGGGTGACGTTGCTAAGATAAATAAATCTAATTTTTACCTTTCCAAACTGAGGGGGGGGTTTAGTATGGAGCTGCCGGGGTTTGATGGGGGAATTACAGAAATAAATGGGAGGCGCATGTTTTAATGCCGCTTTATGGCTTTTAAACCCCCCAGTGTTCCCTGAATTATTAAATCATGGTGAAAAAACAAGCATTTTCCTAATTTCTTTCATACCGTCAGTGGGGCGCTTCCTATTTAGAGGAACACCCTGTGAAATATAATCGACAGTAACTCTGTGCCCTCCGGAGTCATTAATCCTCTGCGTCTCCCCGTTACCGGCTGTGTGTGTGTGTCTGTATGTGGAAGCGTGTGTATGTGACAGTATGCGGATGTGTGGGACAGTGGGCTGTGATATGTGGTGCTCTGTGATATGCTCATACACACCATGGTTTTTTTGGGGGGTGGGGGGGCAGCAATTCATCCTTCGCTCCAGGCAGCACAGTGGCTTGGGCTGGCCCTGTCTGGGGTCACTCACTGCTGTACAGGGATAAGATTCAGGGGATTGAAAATCCCTGTACAGTACAGATACAAGGTGTTACTGTAATTTCCATATACAGGCATTCTGTCACATACCGATATTATATTTATATTCTATTGGCATTTGTGGAGCTGCAATTGCTAATAATCTCATTATGATTTTCGCAGTTACTTTCTCTAACACAAAGGTCTTTTCTGCCTGTATGATAGTAATGCAGACCCTGTTTGAAATTGTGTAAGATAAAGGACACCATCTAGAGCTCAGAATCTTACATTTCAACACTATTTCTGTAACGGATAAACGAATACATGAAGAATTAAAAATGAGCAAACTAACAACATTATTTAAATTTTTTAACTATCTCTGAAAAAGAATTTCTGGGCGAAACTTCTATTTTACCCTATATTTAATTGTTAACTTCGCATTCCATGTTTCAAATAAATGTGATGATAACAGTTTTTACAACAAAAAATCGCTTGGTAGTGAAGGGGTTAAGCTACCCCTGACTTTAGGGATCAAGCTACTCAATTCTAACCATTATCGATCAACAGTATTTATTTAAAATCACCAAACCAATGGACAAAGACCACACAATGGTCGTATAATTTATTCAATGGGAGTCATCGTTCTAAGGGAGAGATAAACATATCTGAACAGAGGGCCCCTCTTGTCTCTAAAACACTGAGGTACAATATTATGTTACTATGGATTTATGGCTTTTGTGTCAGCCAACAATTACAACGGAGTAATTCCATATTATTATTATAATGAAATAATTCTCCATTAAATCTGATTCACTTATTTGCAGACTGACTATTCAGGTATTTAAAAATATTAAACGCCAACTTACAAAAACAAGCGCACCTGCTTAACAAACAGACAATTAGACCGTCCTAGTGACACTTGTTGAAAAAAGGTAAAGGCGCTTGATACCGTTTTTAATGAATAAAATCAGATTGTTTATTTTAGACGTAGCAGAGATTTATCGCACTTAAGGCTAAGGTCAGACTAACGCAGTATTAACGTGCGTTTAGCCGCACTAAATCACGGCCGCGCTATCAGCAAATTACATCCAATGCATACGAAGAACGTCCGCACAAAAGTGCGGCCGTGTAACGCAAGTGGCAAACGAATGTATTTTTTCGAGAACATCAAACCGCTAGTACTGACGTACATAGTGCGCTGCGTCCGCTAGAGGCGTGTTTACATGATTAGGAGACGTCAGACGCTGCTAATGTCCGGCCAACATAACGTCCAGACGCAAAGAGTGTTTTATTGATGATCCGTACAAAATCACGGACGAAAATGCGCATCGTATGACCGCTATCGCGTATTCCGTGAAAAAATACGTCCATTCGTTCGAACGCACTTTTTCACGGACAACGCGAAAAATGCGTTAGTCTGACCCTAGCCTTAACTACCAGAATTTGGTTATTATATGTATTTTAAAGTTAATTAATTTTAATATTATTATGAAGAAGGCAAGTTTTGCATTTTTAAATAGTTTTTGTATTATTTCATACTCTCTACTAGACATGTCAAAACACCGAATGGCCTAAATTCTGAATTGGCCGAGAACGATAACATTTTATTGAATCGAATTGAACAATCTTGGATCAATTCAAAATTTGTGCAACACTAGCCCTAACTCTAACACTAACCCTAGCCCTAACCTTAATTAGAACACAAACAGTTAACTTAACCCTAACAGTTATCCTAACACAAACAGAACCAGGAAACCTAACAGTATTCCTAGCCCTAACATTAACCCAAACCTCGAAGTAACCCTAAACCTAACTCTAACCCTAGCAAACAGTTGGGGATGTAGAGGGGTTATTGGGCGTAGTAAAAAGTGGGAGATCCTTCATAAGAATAGGAAATCACACTCGCTGATCTAAGGCCTGGGTCAGATGATAGTCTTTGAGAGTGGTAGGAATGTGCATGAGAGTGGACGTCCTTCCACTCTGACGCCCGTCTGGCCACCTCGCTGAGCTCACTTAGTGCGTTCAGAGCTGCAAGGCTGGATCCCCCTATGGAGGATTGCGCTTTGCAGCCTCATCCAACGTGCGTCTAGCGTTTTGACGGGGAGGCTTTCTGCACGTCCTTGTAGCGCGCAATTCATGCTCGTGCTACAGTGTGTGACCGGCCCCATGGAAGCATCACATCGCTGCGATGGACTCCGGGAGGCACAGCAGTAGGGGCGCACCTAGTGCGCTCGTCTGACAGTGGTCGAAAATGGAGACACAATTAAATCCCAAAATTGAATGTAGTTTAGTGTGACTCAAACAGAAGCAAAAGCAATGGCATGGAAAAATCCTATCCGTCTCCAGCACGCTTCAAATGTACATAAATAGTCAAAAGTGCAGAAGAACACATAAGTCCAATAAAAACTGGCCCCATAGCCAAATTCAAAGTGTTGAGCCTCGACCATGTGGCCGATGTTCCTAAGCCAGATGTAGTCAAACAAATGTCAGGATCGACCCATTTAACACTGTGAAAAACACGAGGAACACCAGAGGAACGCTTACGTTCTGCCCTTCAACAGATCAACGAGGGCAGTGATCCCACTTTCCCAATTACTAACGTGATGCCCAGATAGAGAAAACTGGATACAAACAAAACTGACACATGCACAAGCCATGATATGTCTATAACAATATACACATGAATTTAGCATAATGTTTACAACACCATTAACCTCTTGCCGCTAAGAGGGTTGCGTACCTTAAAACCGCAGGTCTGAATAGCTTGCACCATGACTCTCCAGCAACTTCTCCGATCCACTTCCCTCTCCGACGAACCGCACACGTCATCGGCGGTATAGTCAATGCTTACTGGTTTTAGAGATTCTTCTGGCAACAAGCAGAAGGGTTGTCAACCCATTATGACCAAGACGACCATTAGAAAATCTATTATCTAGACCAGGGATGTTCAAACTCTGGCCCCCCAGATGTCCTTGAACTGCAACTCCCATTCTTCTCCATCCATCTCTGCAGTCAGAAATTTCTGGGAGTTGTAGTTCAGGAACATTTGGGGGCCATAGTTTGGACATCCCTGATCTAGTCCAATGCCTCGATCATTCCTATGGAAGGTATTCTGGCAGGAAATGTAACAATGGCCTACTAAATAATATTTACAAATCATTTTAATCAAGTAAACTCAACTAACCCTTCTAAAATCAGCAGCTATTGGGTTAATATGTAGTAGTATAAAAAAATGTATTTAATGACAGTTCTCCATATTCTTCTATACGTAAAACAATTTAGATAAATGAATTATCTGTTCATTTCATAAACATTACAAGGATTATATCTCTAAACATCAATCACGTAAACCTAAAAGGTAAACTATTTTTATTACTCATACCACAAAAATGTTTGAATCCCCCATACTCAAGTGAAACAAAAACTGAGATTTTTGGTTCAGTAAAACGGAAATTAACGTTACAAGCCCAAGGCAAACCTCTAAGGTGGGAAAAATAAAATAATTTTATCACCCTGTGTTGAAATGTAAGACTCAAAGAGTCCTTCGTGTCTCAACCCTCATAAAAAATTCAGGAAAAATCTCAGAAACTTCCTCGTTACGGAGAAAGCAGTGACATAATTTAATAAATGAGTTTACTGCCGTGCAAGCATCTCCGTTCTACAAAAGGCTCTTTATCAAGGAATTCCCAGCAATAATAGGATGAAGATATCATGGGATGCTCCGTCGACTGCCTTGGAGATCCCATTGTAGGATTTAAATGTTTGTACAGCGATGATAAACAACGTATTAAGTGATGTCTGCATTTCCCAGAGTCTTTTTGTTGGGCGACATATGACATCGGCAAGTGGAAAAGATCACTCAATGTCCAGCTTACTTTTCAGCGTCAAGTGTGATGTGGAATAAGGAGAAACAATAAGACCACTGGTATTTCCTCTGCTTAAGATACGAGTTGTGGTCAGAGAGTTTGTTATAAATTACAAGAGACCGTTAGAAAAATAAATCATCTTTTTGAGCTTTAAAAAAGTATTCAAACACCTTCCTTACGTCTATTAATAGAGTCAGGAGACACGTTCGCCATGTTTACTGGAATGCATTCGAGCAGGGCTGTCAAACTCCGGCCCCCCGATGTTTCTTGTAACAGATCTCTGTACCCCAACAGGGTCACATCTGCCAATGCCACTTTCTTGCAGGACCCCCCCTTTGTTCTACCCAGGCAGACTCCTGTGCCTTCCTCCAGTCCTCGGACATAGCTCAAGGACCAGGACACATAGAGCCTGCTAGCATCCCCCAGAAAAAAGATGAGGCTGTAGATCTGGAGGTCTTTCAGGGTAGAAATGGAACTCACTTTTAATCAGGGAGACACATAGATTTATACGGTTACACAGGGGTCATTTCCATATACAAACTCACAACCTCTTCCAGTAGGACCTAATTATTCTGACACATAATTGCACAAACATTGACTTCTTGGAATGATAAATCTAATTCCATTAGGTCAGTTAGATTAGACAGTTACAGTGAACATTATTTAACTTTTCTAACAAGGAATGGACAAACAGAAAACTAATTACATTACCTACAGACAGCAGATTACAAACTATTCAGATAGAAACAGATAACAGGTACACAAAGACTAGACAATGCATTCTTACGTAATGACAGCTCCCACGAACATTCTGCACACAAGAGGGCAATGAAAATAATAACTAAACTCAGGCCTGTATCCCAAACCCATCTCCATCTTCCTTCCTGAGGAAGTGACTTGGGCCACGAAACGTGTCGAGTATTACATATTTTAATTGTTTTAATAAATCACTTTTGTGTGTGAAAGCAAGAGTGATTCGTATTTCACCCTACATCCAAGGGAGGAAAGATTTTGAGCATCCCGAAAATCAAGCAGCACGAAGGACCTGTCTCTCCGGTGACGTATTGATCCATTGATGGAATCCAGAGGAGGGTAACATCTTGATATACGATACGCTTCAATTATGTTTGTGTCTAGTGAGTGCGACTTGTAGGAGGCTCATAACAAAATACTCGTGTGGAAACTGTATCACACTATTCTTGTTTTCATGTATCTAGGTGGTGCTCCCAATTGTGTCATACACATTCTTTCTGTACATTTCTGTTTGAGCGTATAAGGGAGGAGCGCTCCGGGAGCCCAGGAAAAGATATGTATATACATTTTTTATTGGTACCAAGATCTTACACAGCATTGGTTTTCGGCTATTCAGAGAGCTGAAAGTTCTCAAAAATCTGGAGAAATGTTGGTGAAATACAGTGCAGTTCAGCGCAGATTTCCGCAATTCGACTATCTTTCAGGGGCAGTGAAATTGTCCCATAATCCCATAATGGTTAGTCTATTCAGAGAACACCGAACATCGCCAGAATGTTGGCGAAATGCCCAGATTTTTGAATGTTCGTTGGCTATTTTCAGTGCCGTTCGACGGTCAGTTCGGCAGATCGTTGGGTGTCCTCGGCAGTGTTCAGTGGGGTGAGGGGTGATTGGCAGCATTCGCTGGTCTTTGGCGGATCCCGTTCGGCATCCTGAATTCACTGCAGGGTCAGCGAACTGAAATCACCGAAGCGCACCGGCGAGAGCTCGCTTTCTGAATAACCCCTATAGACTATGGAGTTTGTAAATGCTAAGGGGAAAACTACAACAGCGGCATGAAAGCACATTGGAACTATAGCATTTAGGGTGTGTGTTCGTGTTGTGGTTTTATTGGTCTTAATGCTCAATGGTTTGTGGTTTTTAATGACGTCGATTTATTGGAATGCAAGGTCAGGTCAGCACTGGAGATAAGGCTACTTCAAGTTGCCAAAGACATCCTAAGGTCATTTTAAAGGTCAGCAGAAGTGTTTTGGTAAAGCTCCACGATTGTGCTGAATTGATCACGGAAGCATAAGGGGATGGGGGTTTGACATGTTCATAATTTTGTGGTGTTGAAGCTTTAAATTAAGATAAGCCTTTTGTGAAACAGTGTAGCCCAGCGCAGCTCCCAAATAAAAACACAATACGTAAATTGTGTAAGAGAGCGTGGAAAAGCTTTAGGGACTTCCGAGTTCGGGAGTCCCTGAAGCCGAAGAGGAGGAGCCGAGTACATCGAGGGAGAATATGTGAGTAAAATCACCTCTAAATAGCAAAAATATGTGTAAAAAATAATTGGGCTGAGGCTGTCAGCAGCATCTGCCCAATTTTTTAAGGGCAAAAAAAGGGAAGCCTATTTTTAATGGCTTATCCATTTAATCTTAGTCCTAAATATAACAGGACGTAAGAATAAGCCAATCTGAACTCATATGGTAGAGGTTTTATTTAATTATGGCTACATTAGTATTTTTTATATTAATGTAACATGAGAATTTACTGCAAACCAAGTAAATTTTTTTAAAATAAAATAAGATATAAAATCCTATTTGTCTCACGTACTGTACATTTTAGTACATTCCTTGGAAATAATTGTATAAGGTACAGTGATTCATTTATTTTAACACTTGAAGTTGTCGTTACAGAAAAAAAAAAATCCAACACTAATATTAGGATCGTCCTTTATTAAGGTAAAGTAAACTGAAGATTATGGGTTTTAAAGGTCAGCCTATAGATTGCATTCAATCAGAGCAACCGATGAAATGTGCATAACCTCACCGACTCCTGCCTTCGGATCGGTGCGCAAAATTGTACGCACGCAGAAAAAAGGTGAGAAAAGAACTCCTGAACTCGAAATCTTAATTACAACAAAAAGAAAACATTTACCCAAAATATTTCATAAGATACTTTACGAATAAGAAAATAATAAAAATAAAAAAATGCCATATTTTGTCTTCGGTGCTGTAACGCAGCCAAGAATAATTTGTGGCAGGAAAGTTTGAGCATGTGTAAAAATGAAATCAAAATAGAGGAATTTCTAAAGCACTTTGAAAAGTTTGAGAGTGAAGTTAAACAGAAAGGAAGGTATTCAGATGTAAAAATAAACCTCTTCTTAGTCCTGACACTTTTGATTTCTCACCTCAGGGTGACATCTGGGTCTAGGAGGGCCACCTGTCACTTAATTGTGCTGGAATCGTTTGATACACTTCAGTTCTGTCTGCAGTCGCCGGTCATCTTGAAACATCACAGCAATCCCTCAAATTTAAAGGTAACTTATAAGAGGATTATTTGACAAAAAGGAACATATTTCTTTCAGCATTCTGTACTGACAGCATGCAATGCAAATCAAAGAAACGAGCTCTGACAGGAGACAAATCTACAACTTTTGTAGCAGAATGTGGCCTAGAATTGATGCTGTGAGACATTTTTACAAGAGGGAAATGTCACTAATCTATGGTTTTTGGGGTATTTTTTTTTTTAGAGGAAATGTCACAAATATCTGGTTTCTGGGGATTTCTTTTTCTATTTCTTTCTAGGAACACCCACTTATCAAATCAGATGTTAAATTATGTATCTCATATTTTTTGACATTGTCAGCATAAATATTATTCCTTATTATTTGCCGAATGTTAAAATTGTATTGACCCTGTCAATTAAATCTGCTCTATTGCACCTGTATACCTAATAACTATGTGGGGTCTAGCTCTAACACCATAACAGTAGAAGAAAAGTGAAAACTAACACGATGCTCATGAGATTTCTAGCCTCTTTTTTTTTTTACTCCTTCACTAACATTAATGACTATACTCATTCTTCAAAAGCACCTGCTGGCGCCTGAGATCGTGCAAACTCAATCTGGTCTGATTCTGAGGCAAACAAAAATATGTTTCCAAATGGGCTTCAGAATGTCCCATTAAAATTCCAGCACATTGAATGTGAAACGACAGCTGAATCAGAAACTATAATGTACAAGTAATAGCACTTCTTTCGTTCGGCGCACGTTGGTACGATTCGGCGATTCCAGTTCGCCAACCCTGTCATGAATTCACTATTCACCGCAGGGTCCCTGAAGTGCACCGATTGTGAGCTGTCAAAGACCGCCGTCGAGCAGACTGCCGAAGACAGCCAAGTAACCCACTGAAAGGCGCAATTCAAGTTCGCCGATCCTGTGGTAAATTCACTGTTCACCATAGGGTCCCAGAAGTGCGCTGAATGTGGAGCCGCCGAAGACCACTGCCAACTACCGAGCTGACCTCCGAACGCCACTGAACATCACTGAACTGACCGCCAAACACCACTGAAGACCCCCGAACTGTCCGCCGAAAACCGCCGGACTGCAGAAAAAAAGACGTAACTCTGTTATTTTTTAAAAGGTGTTTAAAACAATAAAAAAATGCATGAAAGTGTGTGGAAATAATAAAAGAGGTCCTATAAAAAATAATAAAAAGGCATTAACAAAAATGGGAATCAAAAATCTTGCCTAAAAATACCAAAGAAATTCTAAAAAATACTAATAAATAAATAAATAAATAAAAAGTTTTTTTTGCTGAAACTGAAAAGAATAAATGGTTGATTAAAAAAATAATAAAAACGATAATATTTTTTTACATTGAATCATATGGGATTCACCTGTTTAAACCTGTCGAAATGAACCACCGAAAGGCTAGGGTCAGACGAACGCATTTTTCACGTTGTCCGTGAAAATGTGCGTTCGAAGAATGGACGTATTTTTTCACGGAATACGCAATAGCGGTCATACTATGCGCAGTTTCATCCGTGATTTTGTACGGATCATCAATAAAACACTTCTTGCATCTGGACGTTATGTTGGCCGGACATTAGCAGCGTCTGATGTCTCCAATTCACGCACACACGCCGCTAGCGGACGCAGCGCACTCTGTACGTCAGTACTAGTGGTTTAACGTTCTCGAAAAAATGCGTTCATTTTCCACTTGCGTTGCGCAGCCGGACTTTTGTGCGACCGTACTTCGTATATTGGCCGTCATTGCCCGTCATTTGCTGCTAGCACGGCCGTGATTAAGTGCGCCAGAACGCGCGTTCGCACTGCCTCAGTCTGACCCTAGCCTAAATCAATGCGTTTTACTGATATTTCGGTGCAGTTCGGCGTTCTATGAATAGATTAACCATTACTTCTCTATGGGACAATTTCACTGCCACCGAATTGCGGCGAACTGCGCCATATTTAGCTGTCAATTTGCCAGCATTTGGCGAATTGCCAGCTTTCTGAATAGACGAACTGCCATGAAATTGCACTGTGTGGTAACATTCAACGTTCGGTGCAATTCGGTGGCAAGTTTGGTGCTTATTGAATAACCTACATAGGGTTACATTACACACTTGGTGCTTATGATAGCGCTCACCTGAGTGACCATTAACGTTAGCCCAGTTAGCCAACGCAAATTACAATCCAAACGCTAACGGCCTTAGAAACCCGTTTGCGTTTGATACCTTGCGCTTTTCAGCGCAAGGTTACTGTACTTTGCGCTCCCTATACTTAACATGGGGAGTGCAAAGTGTTATTTGGCGTAGGTATTACAAAGTCCTAATGCTGATTAACGTCTGGCTGCGGTTAGCAAAAATTCAAACAAGGCCTGGACCTGGTGCTAACGGATTCTGCTGCTGCACCAGCCTGAACCCCCCCCCCCCAGAAATAACCAGATACTCACCTACTATCCCACGGCGAGGACCGCAGCTCCATCCACCTCCTCCGTCTGGCGGAAGCAGGGAGAGACTGGGGGGAAAAGTCCCCCAGTCTCTCCCTGCGGATCACTACGCCGACCTGCCAGATCTCGCGAGGTGAGATCTGACAGGTCATGTGACCGGCAAAGGAGAAATTCAATAGAGTCCTATGGACTCCATCAAGTGGATGCTCGCGGCGGCGCTTAGCGCTGCCGCCGCATCCCAGGGCTAGCGCCCGGTAACAATGCAGGCTGTTTTTTAAGAGCCTGCATTGTAATGTCCCGTTAAAATGGGGGCGCTAGGGAGAAAACTGCGGGCGCAGTTTTTTCTCCCTAGCGCCCCATTTTCGCGGGAGGATTGTAATGGAGCCCATAGCGTACAGCAGTATTTCCCAAACCATTCCTCAGGACCCGCTGACAGGCCAGGTTTGCAGGATATCTGAAGCACAGCACAGGTGATATAATTTGAAGTTCAGTGCTTGCAGGATTCAGTCTGCTTTTCCCCAAGGTGATCCTTAAAATCTGACCTGTTAGAGTTGGGAACCACTGCTTTACTGTACACAAATACAGATTTTTTTTTGTAGCAATGGGAAAACTCATTTGCCCAGATTTAAATAAACACTATTTAAAAATTATTCAAATTACACTCTTGAAGGCATTTGGTTAAAAGCAAAAAAAACTTAGGTAGAAAAGTATACTGAAAAAAAGAAACAGACCAAATAACGGGTCATTGAACTGTGGTTAAAAACACTCAAACACAGAGGAGATGAGAGTTCAGCAAACAGCGCTGAGTGTCTACACTTACACAGCAAACAAACTGACATCACGACGAGACAGACACATCTCAATCCAAACAGCCAGCAGAAAGCTGTGAAAATGACATAATTTATGAAAGATAAAAAGGTATTGACAAACAAACACTGATAAATGTGTCTAAAAAGCAAATGTAGACAAAAGCAAAAAATCAATTAGTAAAAGGAAAATATATAACATTAAGGAAATGTAGGACACACTGTCAGGAAATGCTAGAAAACACAAATCATTCCAAAACACAAAACCACAAACAAATACACTTTCAAAATAGTCAAATAAAATAAAAAAAATAAAGACTGAGGAAGCTGACAGACTAACAGCGAAACGCGTCTCAGGATGGCACAGTACCGGAATTATATTTGTATAGATTTTATTAGTCTATTATTAAAGTGTATTTGTTTTTATGTCGTGGGGTGAGGTGTCCCCCAGAATTGCTCATAATGTTATATTCATTGAACCTAAGGTGAAAGGCGCTATAACAGTGATAGCGAATAGGGATGAGCTGTACACCCCCGTGTTCGGTTCGCATTCGAACTCGAACAATTTCAAAAGTTCGAGTTCAAACGCGAACACGAACCGAACTCAATGCAAGTCAATGGGAGTCAAAAGTTCGGTTTTTAGAGTGCCCTGCAAGAGGGCATATATGCAAGATATTTGCCATAAAAGGTGTATGGGGGTCCGGGTAGTGCCCTGGGGGACAGGAAACAAGGACAAAAAGTTTTAAAAAAGACGTTTTTAAAGGAACAGTGAGTTTTCCCTAAAATAAGGGTTAAAAATAAAAACGAAAAATTCCTTCAAATATCGTGCCTAGGAGGTCCCCATAACCTGCCCGTGAAGTGGCGGATTTGTAGGATGTATAGAAATATCGCCATCAGAGACCCACACACGACACCTAGCCACCCTTAAGGGGTTAAAATGCACAGGGACTGGCTACTATCCTGTTAGATGAGGGAATGTATTATATGTATAAAGCAAGGTATATATGACAATGGATAGTCAGAGACTCTAGGGACTCAGCTTGTACGCTATATGATAGACATTTTCACATTGCGTTGTGTTACTAATGCAGAAGCAGCAAGCCCTTCCATCATGCTTTGCACCAAAACTATAGATCTAACACAATAATAATTGTATGCTCACACAGGCCCTTCGGGAGAGGTACGTGACATACAGATACTGGAATATTACGTTTAAATCTAAGGAGTGTGATAAAGATTTTATTAAGCCCTTGATGACAAATGTAACATCTACATCATTAATGATTGGCTTTACAGAGCCCTGGTCCTTAAGGGGTTAAACAGCATATCAGAGGAAAATGTAGTAGAAATGAACACTTCTTAGAATTCAGAAGCTCAGTGTTCATATATGTGCAGGAGCCACATCCAGTCTGTAGGCAATGTATCAAATTCATGAGACCAGACTAATTAGAAGCACATGTTATTTCCAAACACTAATTAACACCTGTTGTTTACTGCCGTTTGAGAGTCCTGCTGTAAGCACATGTCATTTAGAGGTGAGAATCTTTGCACCTAGACATTAGGCAGACTGTAAAGCATGCTTTCCTTGTAAGCTAGAAAATCCACATCACCCATTGCAGCATTTTAAAGATGAAACACACAGGCAGCGCAAAAAATCCTATGCAAGCCTCAAGCGCTCTAAGCACATGTAATTTTGAGGTGTGAAAGTTTCTGAAAAATGTACACGTGTGCAAATATTTTAAATAAAGCCAGAATAATTTTATGACAGTCACATTTGTCTGACAAACAGATAACACATTACGCTGCAGCATGTGTTGACATATGTTGGTAGATGTATGTAACGTGTGTTATGTGTATGTAACATGTTTATGCTATTATACATACCGCTTCTTGACGACGTACACAGTCTGTCCATTGCTAATCATCGCCCACATGCGTGCCTTCTTGCCCTGGGTATTTTTTTAATTCAATATCTAATAAACCGTTGCTTATAATATTCTGCAGTAAAGAGTCTCATTATTTAGATTTTTTAGTATTTTTTTAAGCATTTTTTTTATACTTTTTTAAAAAAAAAATGTTTCGAACTCGAACCGAACACGCCAAAAAGTTCGAAGTTCGCAAACTTTCGAACTGCCAATGTTCGAGTCGAACTCCGAACTGATCGAACTGAACAGCTCATCCCTAAGGCTAGGGTCAGACTAGCGCGTTTTTAACGTGCGTTTAGGCGCACTTTATCACGGCCGCAGTAGCAGCAAATGACGCGCAATGACGGCCAATATACGAAGCACGGCCACGCAACGCAAGTGGAAAATGAACGCATTTTTTCGAGAACGCAGAACCGCTAGTACTGACATACAGAGTGTGCTGCGGCGGCATAGCGGCGTGTGTGTGTGATTAGGAGACGTCAGACGCTGCTCATGTCCGGCCAACATAACGTCCAGACACCCAAAGTTTCCTGGTTTGGATCCGTAACAAATCACGCACGAAAATGCGCATCGTATGACCGTTTTTGCGCATTCCGTGAAAAAATACGTCAATGCGTTCGGACGCACTTTTTGACGGTCGCTGCAAATAATGCGTTCATTTGACCCTAGCCTTATAGCTAACCTCGGCACTTCAGATATTTTGAAACTACATGTCCCATGATGCTCCGACAGCTTTTCCCATCTAAGCATCATGGAACATGTAGTTTTGAAACATCTAGGGTCCAAGTTTCGCTATCACTGCTCTGGAAAGTGTAAGGGTACTGTAGATACTCGAGTATACCGCTAGATTTTGGTGAAAAAATTTACCTTAAAATTGGAGGGGTCGCGTTATATTCGAGACATCTGCATTGTGTGTTAAAAAAATTAATTGCCTTGCTCTGGATCCCAAGTCTCCTGGAAGTTCCGGTAGTCTCGCTGAAGTGAATGCGGGCTCCCTGATGCTTGCAAACACTTCAGGAACTACCGGATTCGGGAGAGGTGGGATCCATCATGGCCAGAGGGCACGCTCGGTATAAGCCAATCATTCACCTCGCTCGCCTCCGCCGGCCATCGCTAGTAAAGAAGACGGATGGACATTTGCTCATACTTAGTAACAACTGTAATGATTCTAGAGCAGAGCACCCTGGCCTGAGGGGCAGCCTGACTGTGTTGAGAGAAACTGGAAGTATATTAATTGTTTACCGGTACAGTATAATTTTGTTCCTCGCGTTATATTCGAGTCTTGAGTATTCTCTCATTTCCATAATAAATCTCTATCCATCGTGTTATATTCGGGTCGCGCTATACTCGAGTATCTACGGTATATATTTTATTGGTTGTATGTGTTTTATAGCTGGAAGATCGTTTCACTATTGCTTTACGTTTGTCTCTTTGGGGTATTATTATGAATAGAAGATGCCATATTTGACCAGCGGATTATTTCCATCTTGAGATGGGGAGAGGTACCGCTTGCCTTTAAAGTGGGAACTTGTTGTAAAGACGCTCTAACGAGGATAAGAACAATTATAAAAATAATCTGAATTCCGTTTTGGATACTTTATGACACCACACCATTGGGGAATATTTTTTCTCCTGTTTTTTGGAGGTTGAAAGATACAATTGCAAAAGAAAATTAATAACAAGATTGTGGAAATATACTGTAGCGGAACTTCTCAAAAAGCTCTGGACTATTAACACTGGAACCGATGACGATTTCGAGAACGGCTAAGACTGTGGAGATTGGGAAGTATTTTGATGATAGATTAACATTATTTTTCCATTTTTCCTTTTTCATATTTGATATCATTATTGGAATAAGAATATATTTGCAAAGCGATGGAATTTATTATGGGCATTTTTTCTGTTTTCAAATGTATGCTCTTGGCGGCTGTGATAAGCAAATATGAGCCACTGAGTCCTTTTATTACAATTCCAGCCACAAATCTGCATCACCTATCTGTGCAGGTAAGTACTACACCTGCAGGACGTATCTACACATGCTCATCTGCACCTTCTGATGCAATACTTATCTATGCATGCTCCTCTAACACAGCAGTACTTATCTGCGCATGCTTCTCTGCACCTGCAGTATTTATCTGTGTATGCTCATTTCCAGTTGCAGTACTAATCCTTGCATGCTCCGCTACACCTGCAATACTTATCTGTGAATGCTCATCTGCACCTTCTGTTGTAGTACTAATCTGTGCATGCTCCTCTGACCCAGCAGTACTAATCTGTGTATGCTCCACTGACCCAGCAGTACTAATCTATGCAAGCTCCTCTACAGGTGCAGTACTTATCTGTGTATGCTCATTTGCAGTTGCAGTACTTATCCTTGCATGCTCCGCTACACCTGCAATACTTATCTGTGAATGCTCATCTGCACCTTCTGTTGAAGTACTAATCTGTGCATGCTCCTCTGACCCAGCAGTACTAATCTGTGCATGCTCCTCTGACCCAGCAGTACTAATCTGTGCATGCTCCTCTGACCCAGCAGTACTAATCTGTGCATGCTACTCTGCAACTGCAGATTGCAGTACTTATCTGCGCTTGCTCCTCAGCACCACCTGCAATACTTATCCGTGTATACTCCTCAGCACCTGCAATACTTATCCGTGCATGCTCCTCAGCACCTGCTAGACTTATCCGTGCATGCTCCTCAGCACCTGCTATACTTATCCGTGCATGCTCCTCAGCACCTGCAATACTTATCCGTGCATGCTCCTCAGCACCTGCTAGATTTATCCGTGCATGCTCCTCAGCACCTGCAATACTTATCCGTGCATACTCCTCAGCACCTGCAATACTTATCCGTGCATGCTCCTCAGCACCTGCAATACTTATCCGTGCATGCTCCTCAGCACCTGCAATACTTATCCGTGCATGCTCCTCAACACCTGCAATACTTATCCGTGCATGCTCCTCAGCACCTGCAATATTTATCCGTGCATGCTCCTCAGCTCAGCACCTGCGATACTTATCCGTGTATACTCCTCAGCACCTGCTAGACTTATCCGTGCATGCTCCTCAGCACCTGCAATACTTATCCGTGTATACTCCTCAGCACCTGCTAGACTTATCCGTGCATACTCCTCAGCACCTGCAATACTTATTCGTGCATACTCCTCAGCACCTGCAATACTTATTCGTGCATACTCCTCAGCACCTGCAATAATTATCCGTGCATGCTCCTCATCATCTGCAATACTTATCCGTGCATGCTCCTCAGCACCTGCAGTTGCAGTACTTATCTGTGCATGCTCATCGCTCATCTGTACCTGCAGATGCAATATTTATCTGTGTATGTCCCTCTGCACTTGCAGCACTTATATGTGCATGCTCCTCAGTACCTTCAATACGTATCTGTGCATGCTCCTCAGTACCTGCAATACTTATCTGTGCATACTCCTCAGTACCTGCAATACTTATCTGTGCATACTCCTCAGTACCTGCAATACTTATCTGTGCATACTCCTCAGTACCTGCAATACTTATCTGTGCATGCTCCTTAGTACCTGCAATACTTATCTGTGCATGCTCCTCAGTACCTGCAATACTTATCTGTGCATGCTCCTCAGTACCTGCAATACTTATCTGTGCATACTCCTCACTACCTGCAATACTTATCTGTGCATACTCCTCAGTACCTGCAATACTTATCTGTGCATGCTCCTTAGTACCTGCAATACTTATCTGTGCATGCTCCTTAGTACCTGCAATACCTTTCTCTGCATGCACCTCTGCGCTGATAAGTACTTCATTGCAAGGGCATATATGGACTTAGTTGTACTGAGAGTGTTGGTCAGAAGGGCTTTTTTTACTAGAAAGTTTAGGTTTTGTTCATATTGTTTAAAAAACACTCCCCTTAAAAATTCATTTTGCTTGGCTGTAACAAAGACTGGTAATAAGGAAATGTTACTGCCTCAGTATCACCATCCATCCATCCCAGTCACTGCCTCAGTATCACCATCCATCCCATCCTCAGTATCACCATCCATCCATCCATCCATCCCGGTCATTGCCTCAGTATCACCATCCATCCATCCCAGTCACTGCCTCAGTATCACCATCCATCCCGGTCATTGCCTCAGTATCACCATCCATCCATCCCAGTCACTGCCTCAGTATCACCATCCATCCCGGTCACTGCCTCAGTATCACCATCCATCCCGGTCACTGCCTCAGTATCACCATCCATCCATCCCATTCACTGCCTCAGTATCACAATCCATCCCAGTCACTGCCTCAGTATCACCATCCATCCATCCCAGTCACTGCCTCAGTATCACAATCCATCCCAGTCACTGCCTCAGTATCACCATCCATCCATCCCAGTCACTGCCTCAGTATCACCATCATCCATCTCGGGCCGAGAAAGATGTTGGTTATTGTTTGTGAACTGAAGCCTCCAACCCTTCTCAAACCACTTAAAAACAAAGACACAAGCGAGCGAAAGCAACAGACAACAAGCATCCTAACTCCTATGTTAAGCTTTCCCGGTTGGGATGATGATAGTTTGATATGATGATCGGTATTTTTGCTACAGGCTGCTGCTGTCTCTATAGAATTGTTGGCATTTCTGTGAAAGAACATATTTCTTAATTATGCTACTGTGATGCTGCAAATCATTCATTATAGTCAGACGCTTTAAGAGTGTTGCATTCTTTATTCCACTGAAACCAGATTATCTATGGAATTTACCGTCACTCCTACCTCCATAACATCACCTTTATATTCAGTGAGAATAAAAAATAGCTATAAATTCACTTGGTTGGAAGAAAAGGCATGTGGATGTTGACCTTTTGCACTGGGGCTCATCAATTCACTGCCATTAATTGCAACGTGAGCAATTACGATCAGACAATCTGAAGACTTAACTTTTTGCGTGAAAGATTGACAATAAAAAATGCTTATGCCTGATATAAATGATAAATCCCCTCCTGCTCTCTATGGATAAAATGTTTAGTCTCTGGCTAGTGATACATTAATTTGATGGATGAAACATTTTATTAGGACTGATCATATCTCTAAAGTACATCAGATTTCTCTCTCCAAGGGTACCTAGCACTGTTGACTTTTATAATATCCGTAAATCCGCCACGTCTGAGAGTTACTCTATAAAACAGCATAATGTAGAAATTCAGTACTTCTCCCCACAGCATATCAATAGTAAATGTATGTAATCTGCTTTTATTAATGGATGCTCCTGAGGAATGTCAGCTCATTGAGGCAGCATTAAAAAACCTTGAGGTATCGAGAACTGCAACTTCACCAAATAACATGTGCCATAAGGTGGTTGATGAGGCCTAACGGCACTATTAATCTTCTAACACTTCACACTCAGCTTATGAAATACCGTAGGGCATCACTTTTCATGTGCTATTTGGGCTTGTTTTAGGGTCAGGATTAGGGTTACTGGTATTTGTGCTTGTTCTAGGATTACAGTTAGGTTCACATTCTAGGATTATGGTTAGGGTTAGTATTTCTGTTTGTTCTAGGATTACGGTTAAATTCATGGTTAGGGTTACTATTTTGGTTTGTTTTAGTGTTAGAGTGAGGGTTATGGTTGCTATTTGTGCTTTTTATCAGATTAGGGTTAGGGTCAGGGTTACTATTTGTGCTTGTTCTAGGGTAAGGGTTACTATTTGTGCTTGTTCTAGGGTTAGGGTCACAATTTGGGTTTGTTTAAGAGTAAGAGTCAGAGTTAGGGTTATTATTTGTGCTTGTTCTATGGTTAGTGTCAGGATTAGGATTATTATTGGGTTTGTTTAGGGTTAGAGTCAGGGTTAGGGTTACTATTTGTGATAGTTCTAGGATTGGAGTCAGGGTTACTATTTGGGATTGTTTTAGGATTAGCATTAGGGTTACTATTTGGGTTTGTTTTAGGGTTAGAGTCAGATTTAGGGCTACTATTTGGGTTTGTTTTAGGGTTAGAGTCAGGGATAGGGTTACTATTTGGGTTTGTTCTGGGTTAGAGTCAGGGATAGGGTTACTATTTGGGTTTGTTCTGGGTTAGAGTCAGGTTTAGGGTTACTATTTGGGTTTGTTTTAGGGTTAGAGTCAGGGTTAGGGTTACTATTTGGGTTTGTTTTAGGGTTAGTGTCAGGGTTAGGGTTACTATTTGGGTTTGGGGGGGCAGCAATTTATTCTTGGTTCCAGGAAGTACAGTGGCTTGGGCCTGCCCTGATAAATATAGAGGGTTATTTAGAAAGCACCGGCAAATTTCGGCGCTGTCTCATTCGGAACACTTCAGTGCGCTTCAGCAATTCAAGTTCGCCGACCCTGTGGTGAATTCACTGTAGGATCCCAGAAGTGCGCCGAATATGGAGCCGTCGAGGACCACTTCCCACTACCGAGTTGACTGCTGAACGCCACCAAACAGCACCAAACTGACTACCGAACTCCACTGAAGAGCAGCAAATTGGCCGCCAAACTGCAGGGCAAAAAAAAATGGAACTCTGCTATTCTTTAAAAGGTGTTTAAAACAATAAAAATGCATGAAGATGTGTGCAGGAGATGTAGGCAGGGGCCCGGTTATGGAGAGCTTTGTATGTGAGCACCAATATTTTGAAATGGATTCTAAAGGAAACAGGGAGCCAGTGTAGAGATTCACATTGGGGAGAGGTGTGAGAGGTGCGGGAGGTGAGTTGGATGAGTCTGGCACAGGCATTCATTACTGACTGCAGAGGAATAATCTGGGATCTCTTAAGGCCAGAGAGAGGAAGGTTGCAATAGTCAAGGCAGGAGATAATAAGAGCTTGGAAGTGCATTTTAGTAGAGTCTGGATTAAGAAAGGGATGGATGCTTGCAATGTTTTATAGGTGGAAGTATCAAGATTTGGTTAGAGACCATAGGCGTGCGCAGCCTATTGCATTAGGGTGTGCACCCAAAAGCTCAAAACACACACATATATATATATATCACATACATACATACATACATACATACATACATACATACGACACACACACACCATTACTATGTGTATGCTTCAGGGGTTAAGCAACCTTCGATACCCAGACGTTTTGAAACTACATTTCCAATGAGTCTCATCTATCTTAATTATTGGCCGAGCAACATAGGAGATATAGTTCCAAATGAGCTAGAGGACCAATGACCCCGGTATACATCATGTCACCTCAAAATGCTAGATCAAAAAATTTAAATTTGGATTTTGATCACATGCAGCATGTAAATTTATTTTACCACATTTTTTCATCCAAAAGATTGTTAGTTAGCGCGGGCGCACCATATTAAAATCCAAACGCTAATCTGTTAGAAAACCCGTTACCGTTTGGAATCTTGCGCTTTTCAGCTCCCTATACTTAACATGGGGAGTGGAAAGTGTTAATCAGCATTAGCATTACAATCTACTAGCGCTGATTACCGTCCGGTTGCGGTTACTGAACATTTACTCACAACCAGGACCTGGTGCTAATGGATTCCACTTCTGCAGAATCAGTCAGCAACAGCTGAACCCCCCCCCCCAAAAATCAGATACTCACCTCTCATCCCGCAAAAAAGAACGACTGCTCCATTCACCTCTTCTGGCCGCCAGGAGCAGAGGGAGACTGGGAGAAAAAGTCCCTCAGTCTCACTCTGGGAATCACTATATCGACCTGACGGATCTCACAAAGACTTCAACGACGTGCCGAGTACATCCTCTACACACAAACATGAAACCAGAGGATGCGCTCAGCACGTCGTCAGCAGCAAAGTGGTTAAATGTTAAAAAGGAGTGAAATTTGAGTAGAGTGGCCCATTTAACCTCTTGCTGACTTGTACCAATACAGTCTCCTACCTGTACCTCACGATGCTGCCAAGACGCTCGCTGTAATTCTTTTTGTGGAGTGCAGGCAGCAGATATTGTGGTGATTTCTGTGCACAATACAATCCTTTATGGTACAAGACAAGGGGGCAACACCGGACAAGGAAACAGGTGCAGAATTTTACGCAAAGCAGCCTGTTTAAAGACAGATACATGCATTTATACACACAGCCATACGTTCACATACATAACTATA
The DNA here is from genome assembly GCA_009667805.1 of Leptobrachium leishanense. Lineage (NCBI taxonomy): Eukaryota > Metazoa > Chordata > Amphibia > Anura > Megophryidae > Leptobrachium > Leptobrachium leishanense. The sequence continues at coordinate 26,599,487 of CM019073.1, read as the reverse complement.
TATCCTCCTCCCTACACCCTGGGGGTATGTAGCAATAAAGCCCACATTAATGTGCAGTGTGAATGAGCATATCCCAGAAACCACAACAATAAAACTCACAGTAATGTACAGTGTGTATGAGCGTATCAGAGATTCGCAGCAATAACACCTTCAGTAATATACAGCGTGTATGAGTGTAACAGAGCTCCACAGCAATAAAACTCAGCAATGTGCAGCGTGTATGAGTGTATCAGAGCTCCACAGCAATAAAACTCAGCAATGTGCAGCGTGTAAGAGCGTATCACAGAATCCACAGCAATAAAACCAAGCAATGTGAATGAGCGTATCAGAGAATCCACAGCAATAAAACTCAGCAGTATGCAGTGTATGTGTATCACAGAATCCACAGGCATAAAACTCAGCAGTATGCAGTGTGTATCACAGAATCCACAGGCATCAAACTCAGCAGTATATGTGTATCACAGAATCCACAGGCATAAAACTCAGCAGTATTTGTGTATCACAGAATCCACAGCCATAAAACTCAGCAGTATGCAGTGTATGTGTATCACAGAATCCACAGCCATAAAACTCAGCAGTATTGTGTATCACAGAATCCACAGCCATAAAACTCAGCAGTATTTGTGTATCACAGAATCCACAGCCATAAAACTCAGCAGTATTTGTGTATCACAGAATCCACAGCCATAAAACTCAGCAGTATATGTGTATCACAGAATCCACAGCCATAAAACTCAGCAGTATTTGTGTATCACAGAATCCACAGCCATAAAACTCAGCAGTATATGTGTATCACAGAATCCATAGCCATAAAACTCACACAAATACTGCTGAGTTTTATGGCTATGGATTCTGTGATACACATATACTGCTGAGTTTTATGGCTGTGGATTCTGTGATACACATATACTGCTGAGTTTTATGGCTGTGGATTCTGTGATACACATATACTGCTGAGTTCTATGGCTGTGGATTCTGTGATACACATATACTGCTGAGTTTTATGGCTGTGGATTCTGTGATACACAAATACTGCTGAGTTTTATGGCTGTGGATTCTGTGATACACATATACTGCTGAGTTTTATGGCTGTGGATTCTGTGATACACAAATACTGCTATCACAGAATCCACAGCCATAAAACTCAGCAGTATATGTGTATCACAGAATCCACAGCCATAAAACTGTTTAAATATTTAAAATACACTATTAAAAAATATTTTTCATATATGAAAATTGCCCCCTCTCCTGCTCACCTTTGTTTGTTTTTTTTTTGCTTGCAGGGAGGGGGTTGAATATGTATCATTGGTGGTCCAGTGGCACAGATGGGGGGGAGGTCAAAGAGAGGTAACCCGGCTGGCCGCATCTGATGGATAGCCGCCGGGACCCCTCATTTCCGCGGGCCTGGCAGCCTCCGCTTCCCTGGTGGTCCCTGTGGTTCGTGGGGTGCTGCACTGCGCTCTGTGCATGGCGCACAGACCGCACAGCACATCCCTCACTGACACGAGCGGCCGGCGATCTCTGATGACCTGTCACCTGACCGCCGGCGCTTACTGTCTGTGTCAGAGCGCCGGCGGTCAGGTGACAGGTCATCAGAGATCGCCGGCCGCTCGTGTCAGTGAGGGATGTGCTGTGCGGTCTGTGCGCCATGCACAGAGCGCAGTGCAGCACCCCACGAACCACAGGGACCACCAGGGAAGCGGAGGCTGCCGCCAGGCCCGCGGAGACGAGGGGTCCCGGCGGCTATCCATCGGATGCGGCCAGCCGGGACCCAGAATGTGCCGCGGGCCGGCATTAGGGTGTGCCTAGGCACACCCGGCACACCCCGTGCGCACGCCTATGTTAGAGACTGAATGTGAGGAGAAAAAGATAGATTGGAGTCCAACAGGACCCCGAAGCAACGAGCTTGAGAGGTAGAAGTAATGGTGGCCCCAATCACCTTAAGGGAAATGGGCACAGGAATCGAGGTCTTAAAGGGAGGGAAGATAAAAAGTTCAGTTTTTGAGAGGTTGAACTTGAGGAAATGGTAAGTCATCCAGTCCGAGACAGCCAATAGGCAGGCAGTAACACGGTCCAGCACGGGAGGAGAGAGATCGGGAGAGGAAAGGTAGATTTGAGTGTCGTCAGCATAGAGACAATATTGAAGTCCATAGGAAGAGATGAGGTTGCCCAGAGAGGCAGTATAGATTGAGAAAAGTAGGGGACCCAGAACAGAGCCTTGAGGTATCCCAACTGAAAGAGGAACAGGTGGTGAAGAGGCACCAGCAAAGGAGACACTGAAGGAGTGAAGCAAAAGATAGGAAGAGAACCAGGAGAGAGCGGTGTCACTGAGGCCAAGCTGACGCAGTGTGAGGAGCAGAGGAGGATGGTCAACAGTGTTGAATGCAGCGGAAAGGTCAAGAAGAATAAGGAGGGAGAAGTGACCTATGGTTTTAGCGGCAGTTAAATCATTGGTCACCTTGGTCAGAGCAGTCTCAGTAGAGCGCTGGGAGCAGAAGCCAGACTGGTGGAGGTTGAGTAGAGAGTTAGCAGCAAGAAAATTGGTGAGTCAAAGCAGGGACGGTGACTGGTAGAACAGACTGAGTATGGTGTGAGGGGATGGGATCAAGTGGGCAGGTGGACGGACAGGAGGACATCAGAACTTCTGAGACATCCTCCTCCGAGACCGGAGAAAAAGAAGACATAGTAGAAGAGGGGGCAGGGAGTGAGGGAGTCAGTAGGGTAGAATGGTTAAAAGAGGAGGGCAGTGAAGAAATTTCTTGTATAAGTTTAGTGAACGTATCAGTGAAGAAGTTAGCAAAGCTTACAGCAGTGAGGTCTGTGGAAGGTTGAGTGAAAGTGGGGCGCATTAACAGATTGAAAGTATGAAACATACGTCTGGAATCGTGGGAGAAAGATGAGATAAGGGATTAGAAGTAAGTTTGTTTAGTGAATAGTGAAGGATAAAGCGAGACTATAGAAACGGAGCATGAATTTGTAGTGGAGGAAGTCAGCTGAGTGTGAGACTTCCTCCAACCGTGTTCAGCTGCTCTGATATCACTACCGATATCGAGATATCTCGGGCTTCAAAGGCACCATCTGTTGCCCCGATATCGAAATATCTTGATATGCTGATCTGCAGCCCAAAAGCAAGTGAAGTTCGTTTGCTTTTGGGCTGCAGAAGGCGCCCCCAAAGTTTTATGCTTGGCCCATAGGGTATATCAGTACTTATTTAAGCTGAGGTGGAGGGCAAAAAATGAGACTACAAGCCTCCACACTGCAAATAATAACAGGCCAAGCATCAGACTGCAACCGGTCATGCCTAGCTCCTGCTGATGAGGGTCCAATAAACCCAAAACAGCGCTGTCCAGGAGAGGCTGTGACCAGTTGCATAAACCTGATCTCTCCTAAATAAGCCATCTAGTATGGTGTGGCATTGATTGGAGGGTTCTTTGTAAGAAGCAGACCCAGGATGGAAAAAAATTTGAAATTGCAGACGTCATTTGCATGTCTTACCCAGAATTCTGTGCTGCATATGAGGAATGTAGCACATGAGCTCTGGGATGGAGTTCTTTGAATTGCTGTGATGTGTAAATGGCCTCTGCAATAATAAACGTATATATATATATATATATATATATATATATACACACACAACGTCCAAGGCGCCCTGCACTCTGAATGTAGCAAATAAGTGTATACTTGCTCCAATGACCAGTTTGACTGTGAAACTGGATATGTTGCTAAGGTTTAGATGCACACGGAGACTTGGCTGTGTATAAATCTAGAAAATGCTTTATTACATCAAATAATCAAATGATTATTTGATGCAATAAAGCATTTTCTAGATTTATATACAGCCATGTCTCTGAGCGTCTGAACCTTCGCTATATATATATATATAATGGTAATAATAGATAGTGATATGTTTATATTATCATAGGAAATATCAGCTCGATTTTAATGTGTTAAAATTATACCTAAATATTTTACAGTATTTCTTTTCTTTTCAATTTCCCATGCAGAATGTTCAATGCTATATTGAAATCGTATATATTCACTTCAGTGGGAATTAATACGTGTCGCTTGCTTTAATCTATTTTACATTTGTAATTTCAACATGATTGGAGGGATTCCTCACTCGAACATAACGTTGTCGTCTTGTAGGCAGCACCACCTAGCAATCAGCACAGGAAAAGCAATCATTAAAAGGCAATGTAAGGTGAAAATAAATGACAAATCATTTATAAAGGGCTGTACAAGAGGTATGAAAATAACAAAGACAAACCTGAAACAAAGAGAACGACAGGAAAATAAGACATAATGAAATGTATTGTTCACCAAGCAGTATTATTTCATCACGTAAATATGGAGTAATCAAATCATGCTAAATAATACATTGAAAATGTCAATATGGAAGTAAAATAATATTCACATAACTATATATCATGGATGTCAAACTCACAGCTCCCCCGATGTTGATTCCTACAATTACCAGAAATCTTTGAATCCAATAGATGGCCAGGGAATCATGGAAGTTGTAATTCAAAAACATCTGGGGGGGGGTCAGAGTTTGACAGCCCTGATACATATCTTATATTTATTTACAAGACTTTTAGAAATTAATGAGTTTATCACATACAAGCCATTTAACTACGGGAGCGATTCATTTCACTGAAATTTCAGTGTTTCTGCACTACGTGTCGCATGATGCTCAGCCAGCCTTATATGTGACTAAGCATCAAGGGATATGTAGTTCCGAAAAATCTGGGGTGCCAAGGATCGCCACCACTGGTCTATCAAAACAGAACGAAACAGAGCTGTATGGGCATTTCCTCCTGGCAAGGCATGTGCCCAAAAATTTGTTTGTCTACAGATTCCCTGGGAAAAAAGTGAGGGAACTCACCCAAGAATTCCACAACCCCCATTACCTGAAGAAAAAAAAGGATATATATATATATGTATATATATATACACAGGGCTTTTTTTCAGGGGGTACTCGGGGTACTCAGTACCGGCACCTCACCACTCAGTACCGGCACCTCACCACCAGCCAGAACCAACAGGAGGGAGCATGATGCTCCTCCTTCTTCCTGCAGACCCCCAGAATTATATATACACAGACCCCTCAGAATTATTATACACAAGCCCCCAGAATTATATACACAGGCACAGACCCCTCAGAATTATGTATACACAGGCACAGACCCCCAGCATTATATATACACACAGGCACAGGCCCCCAGAATTATATACACAGGCACAGACCTCCCGAATTATATATACACAGGCACAGACCCCTCAGAATTATATATATCCATTCCAGACACAGACCCCCAGAATTATTTTCCCAGGGACTGACCCCCAGAATTATATATACCCAGGCACAGACTCCCCAGAATTATATACCCAGGCGCAGACCCCCAGAATTATATATACACAGGCCCAGACCCCTCAGAATTATATACCGTCAGGTCCAGAAATATTGGGACATAGACACAATTCTAACATCTTTGGCTCTATACACCACCACAATGGAGTTGGAATGAAACAAACACAATGTGCTTTAACTGCAGACTGTCATCTTTAATTTGAGGGTATGTACATACAACTCAGGTGAACGGGGTAGGACTTACAGCAGTTGGCAGATGTGCCTCCCACTTGTTAAGGGACCAAAAGTAATGGGACAATTGACTTCTCAGTTGTTCCATGGCCAGGTGTGTGATATTCCCTCATTACCCCAATTACAATGTGCAGATAAAAGGCCCAGAGTTAATTTCAAGTGTGCTATTTGCATTTGGAATCTGTTGCTGTCAACTCTAAAGATGAGATCCAAAGAGCTGTCACTATCAGTGAAGGAAGCCATCATTAGGCTGAAGAAACAAAACAAACCCATCAGAGAGATAGCAAGAACATTAGGCGTGGCCAAAACAACTGTTTGGAGCATTCTCAAAAAGAAGGAACGTACCGTGAGCTCAGCAACACCAAAAGACCCGGGAGACCACGGAAAACAACTGTGGTGGATGACCGAAGAATTCTTTCCCTGGTGAAGAAAACACCCTTCACAACAGTTGGCCAGATCAAGAACACTCTCCAGGAGGTAGGTGTATGTGTGTCAAAGTCAACAATCAAGAGAAGACTTCACCAGAGTGAATACAGAGGGTTTACCGCAAGATGTAAACCATTGGTGAGCCTCAAAAATAGGATGGCCAGATTAGAGTTTGCCAAACAACACCTAACAAAGCATTCACAGTTCTGGAACAAGATCCTATGGACAGATGAGACCAAGATCAATTTGTACCAGAGTGATAAGAAGAGAAGAGTATGGAGAAGGAAAGGAACTGCTCATGATCCTAAGCATACCACCTCATCAGTGAAGCATGGTGGTGGTAGTGTCATGGCGTGAGCATGTATGGCTGCCAATGGAACTGGTTCTCTTGTAATTATTGATGATGTGACTGCTGACAAAAGCAGCAGGATGAATTCTGAAGTGTTTGGGGCAATATTATCTGCTCACATTCAGCCAAATGCTGCAGAACTCATTGGACGGCACTTTACAGTGCAGATGGACAATGACTCAAAGCAAACTGCAAAAGCAACCAAAGAGTTTTTGAAGGGGCAGAAGTGGAATGTTATGCAATGGCCAAGTCAATCACCTGACCTGAATCCCATTGAGCATGCATTTCACTTGCTGAAGACAAAACTTAAGGGAAAATTGCTCAAGAACAAGCAGGAACTGAAGATAGTTGCAGTAGAGGCCTGGCAGAGCATCACCAGGGATGAAACCCAGCGTCTGCTGATGTCTATGCGTTCCAGACTTCAGGCTGTGATTGACTGCAAAGGATTTGCAACCAAGTATTAATTAGGGAAAGTTTGATTTATGATTATTATTCTGTCCCATTACTTTTGGTCCCTTAAAAAGTGGGAGGCACATCTGCAAACTGCTGTAAGTCCTACACCGTTCACCTGAGTTGGATGTACATACCCTCAAATTAAAGCTGACAGTCTGCAGTTAAAGCACATTGTGTTTGTTTCATTCCAACTCCATTGTGGTGGTGTATAGAGCCAAAGAGGTTAGAATTGTGTCGATATCCCAATATTTCTTGCCCTGACTGTATATCCAGACACCCCCCCCCCAGAATTATATACCCAGGGACAGACCCCAGAATTATATATACCCAGGCACAGACCCCAGAATTATATATACAAAGGCAAGGCCCCCAGAATTTAATATACCCAGGTTTTCCTTTAGCGTCTCCGTTTTAGCACCAGATTACGGGGCGGCGCTGATTCAGCAGTTGTTTTGGAAATACATTTCCCATGATGCTCGGCCACATAGGCTGGTGGAGACTCAAGGGAGATGTAGTTCCAAAACATTAGCCAAGGTTGCTGACCCCTGCTTTATGCAAAGCTCACAGTCTCAACACGTTTAAGAGAATATCTGTGGTTAGTTTCAGTTTTCCTCTATCTAACGGAACATTTTCTACTAAATTCAGATTTTTAAGTGATTTTAATTTGTTTTTGCAGCAATCTGTAATGTAGATAAAGAGGACTGTGTGGAAAAGCTATAATAACGAGCAGTATATGTTAGTTTAAGACCTGTATGCAAGAATGTTATCCGATAAAGCAATCAGTACAATGTTTTTTTAGGTGCAATCAAGCACCAGGGATGCAGAGGAGCATTAAACACTATTGACCTTTTTTTTAATAATTACTAGATTATTGTAAATGCTAATAATGGAAAAATAAATAACAGCAAGTCATGTGTTACACGGTACAAGTTATTTAAAATAAATATTCTGCTTTATTCTTTAATTATAAGCATGTTATGGCCCTGCGAAATATTATCTGGGAGAGGCTGATTTGGTTCGACTTTAAGGACGTGAATCATCTTACCCAACATTTCAGATTTCACATGTAGTGACTAATCAGAGACTTTCTGACAGCTTCCTAACATCATATCACGTTCATTGTGGATAAATAGAGGAAAACACAAGAAGTTACTGTGAGCGCCACTGTTACAGGTTGCAGCTGCCTTGGGGAGCACTGGCTGCTATGTCAGTAACAGATTAACCCCTTAACTACCGATATCGAGATATCTCGGGCTTCAAAGGCACTATCTGGTGCTCCAATATCGAGATATTTCGGTATGCAGCTCTGAAGCCCAAAAGCAAATGAAGTTCATTTGCTGCAAACAAATTTTGCTGCAGAAGGTGCCCCCAAAGTTTTAGCCCTGTGGGCATAATGCCCGAAGAGTTAAAACTGTAAAATCAACTGCTCAAAGCTCTGAAATATCGGACTTTCAGCAGCCGATGCAGGGAGAAGTAGTAGAAAATCGACCAGCCGCTCAAACCTCTAACTCGATTTGGCAATAGATGGCGCCATCTACTGGCCAAAAATAGGTTATTTACAGTAAGAAATACAAAGAGTATAAACTCAAATAATTCTTACTTTAAAATTAATTAAAAATTATTGTACAAAAAACACTGGTTTCTGACAATGTTTTTTTGATAAATCACTTGGCAGTGAAGGAGTTAAACAATTGTAAGTTATACAATGCAGGGATCCCAAATCTCCCTGAAGTGAATGCGGGCTCCCTGACACCAACAAACACTTCTGAAACTCCTTTATTCAGGAGAGGTGGGATCCCTAAGCCAGTGGCTGCGCGGGCAGCAGGGAGGCAAAGTAAGTTTAAAACCTCTGAATTGGCCCCAAATTGGATCATGTCTTTTATTCAAAGGAAACCAAATTGCACCGAAATATCGTCTAAAATGCCCTGATTCTCAGAGTTTCACTTTGGCAGGTTTAAACAGGTGAATCCCATAGATTTCAATGTAAAACAGTAATATCTTTTTTTAATTTTTCTTAATTTTTTGCGAAAACCCTTTTTTATATTTTTAAAAAGACCCCCAGGGCCTGCTGTCCTTGGTACTGAATAGGTTTCAGCACCAAAGACCGGGGGATTGCATATCCTTTTTTTTACCCTAATCTAACAGGGTTATTCAGAGAGCGGTGAAAAGCAGGAGAATGACTGGAGAATGGAAAATTCTAGGTCAGAATAGCCGATTTGGAAAGTGAGATGAATGGGAGAATTTTTCTGGTTTGGATATTTTGATCTAGAATTTTCCATTCTCCAGTCATTCTCCTGCTTTTCACCGCTCTCTGAATAACCCTGTTTGTAATTAATTCATCCATTTCACATTCTGACATAACTAATAAAAATGAAATAACTAATAAAAATTAAATAAGCAATAAAACAACGAAACTTGAAACACTAGTAACTAACTAATAAAAACGGAATACGAATTGATCCGAAATACGAATTACCAATAAAAATGGAATAACAAATCAATCCAAAATACTAATTACCGATAGTCCAAATTAACGAATCGATCTGAAATATGAATCACGGTAACATAACAAATGCACCAAAACGAATTGAAAAACAGAACGAATCGATCCAAAACAAAACAATTTTTTTCGTTGTGTACATGTCTAAAAAATATCAAGTACAAATTTTAGGAACTGCAAACCATTTATATACGCAGTCCACCCATTTTCAGGGGCTCAAATGTAATTGGACAAATGAATATAATCATAAATAAAATGTTAATTTTTAATATTTTGTTGAGAATCCTTTACTGGCAATCACTGCCTGAAGTCTGGAACCCATGGACATTACCAAAGACTTGGTTTCTTCCTTTCTGATGCTTTGCCATGCTCTAAATACAGCTGTCTACAGTTGTTCTTTGTTTGTGGGTCTTTCTGCCTTTAGTTTTGCCTTCAGCAAGTGAAATGCTGCTCACTTGGGTCGAGATCAAATGATTGACATGGCTATTGCAGAATATTCCACTTATTTTCCTTCAAAACTCCTGGGTTGCTTTTGCAGTGTGTTTTGGATCATTGCTCATCTGTACTGTGAAGCCCAGTCCAAATAACATTGCTGCATTTGGCTGAATCTGGGCTGACAGTATATCTCTAAACACTGTTCAATTCATCTGGCTGCTTCTGTCTTCTGTCACGTCATCAATAAACACCAATGACCCAGTGCCACTAGCAGCCATGCATGCCCATGCCATCACGCTGCCTTCACCATGTTTTACAGATGATGTTGTGTGCTTTGGATCATGAGCTGTTCCAAGACTTATCTAAACTTTTTTCTTCCCTTCATTCTGGTACAGATTAATCTTAGTTTCATCCGTCCAAAGAATGTTTTCCAGAACTGGTCTGGCTTTTTTAGATGTTTTTTGACAAAGTCTAATCTGGCTTTTCTATTCTTCAGGCTTATGAATGGATTGCACTTTGTGGTTATCCCTCTGAGTTGGCGCTCGTGAAGTCTTCTCTTGATTGTAGACTTTGATATTGATACACCCACCTCCTGGAGAGTGTCCATCACTTGTCTGAATGTGGTGAAAGGGTTTTTCTTTATCATAGAGAGGATCCTGCAATCATCCACCACTGTTATCTTCCATCAGAGTCCAGGCCTTTTTATGTTGCTGAGCTCACCAGTGTGTTCTTCTTTCCTCAGAATGTACCAAACTGTTGATTTGGCCGCTCCTAATGTTGTCGCTATCTCTCTGATGGATTTGTTTTGTTTCTGAAGCCTTACAATGGCCTGTATCACTTGCATGGACAGGGCCTATGAACGCATGATGTAGGTTCACAGCAATAGATTCCAAATGCAAATACCACACTTAGAATCAACTCCAGACCTTTTACCTGCTTAATTGATGAAGAAATAATGAAGGAGTAGCCACACCTGGCCATGAAACAGCTTTTTGGTTCAATAATCCAATTACTTTTGGTCCCTTGAAAATGGGGGGTTGGCTCCTCTTAAGAGCGGTAATTCCTAAACTTCTTCTTACAATTTGGATGTACGTACTCTCAAATTAAACCTGAGAGGGTGCACTTTCAGTCCATCTATTATTTAACTATAGCTTGAATATGTTTTGGTAAATACCTGAAAAAACTAAATTTGTGCCTGTGTCCAAATATATATGGACCTAAATGTCGCTACTCAGGATTAATGATTTTGGACTTAATCTGCTGAATCTTTAAACCTGACGGGTTTACAATGATGTCCAATCAAACAGCATGAACACATGGTATCAATGAAAAAACATGATGGAAAAAATGATTTTAAATATTGTGCTGGAAAAATGTGAGCCTTAACTATTCAAAATGGCAGTGTGTCTAAGCTAGCTTAATCATCAGGTTTTTTTTCTTTGAGATTTCTGCTTTCCATATCAAATATCCATTTAGACAGCATGAGTGTCTCTAGGGACCATTAAATATCAACTGTGGATGTGTGAGCATACCTGATAAATGGGAATATGTTTTCATGTTGTCGAAAACAGTCTAAACACAATGGAATATCTCAGAGCTATCGTTGACTTTCTAGCTTCATGCTCTTGTGGTGATCATCAAAATAAACAGACTTTGAGCTTTTGGGAGGCCATGGGTGTGACTGCTGATAAGTCTAATGCCTAAAAAAATAAGTCAATCAATACTACCCTAAATGAGTTTATACTTCTGGTCTTCTTTAGGCACTGATTAATGATTTTGAGGACCTCTGTTTAAAACCCATATGAAAGATATGGTTTGAGACTGTCAACTCAACATTGGATTATTGAATTTATGGTTTAGTACATGATCGTGTTTTGAGTCTGTATTTCGTAAAAGTTGCTAAAACTGAAAGCAGGGGTATATATTCAAAGATTGAAAGACAATTAGATTCTTGACAGAGACATGTCCCAAATGTGCCCCAGCTATTATTAATAAAGGGCCGCCACCACCACCAAAAAATGAAATGTTCTTATTTTATGTTGGCGATAAGAAAATATTTTGCTCCATATAGGGCATCCTTTCTTTAAAATATTTTTTGTAAACTGCCCCCCCCCCGTAGTATCTTTACAGCACTTGCTCCTCTCTGTGTGGCTTTGGGCATAGAATCGAGTTTATAGGTCAGTACTCAAAAAAACTCACCCACAAGGATTGCATTATGTGGAATGTATGCAAAGGACATCACCAGAGGGGTAGATTAAATTGCTGGTAGCCCACCATCAGTTATCACTCAGCTGCCATCTCTTACCTCGGGTAGCCTAGACAACCCTCTGCACCCTTGTCTAAACATTCCGTCCAAAACTCCATTTCCTCCTCACTACTGTTCTATCCTATACCACAGCTGTTAAGCGAGACTTACAAGATTTTGGTAAATGTTGCCTCATGGGAAAAATCCACAAAAGGGAAACAGGAGATAAAAAAAACACAAATTTTATTTTTCCTTTTATACATACAATTACTTCAAAGAAAAAACCCAGCAGCATGCATTTTATAATGTGTGCTTTTTATGATCTAGTTACAGCTTATGTTAGTGGTAGTGTTCCTTTAATTAGCATTGTATTCAATAACACATTCATGTTCCATCCCTGGTCCTCAGGTCACCCTAACAGACCAGGTTTGCCAGATATCTGAAGCACAGCACAAGTGATATGATTTGTTTCTCAATGATTGCAGGATTCAGTCTGCGTTTCCCAAGGAAACCTCTCCTTAACCTCTTAACGCCGCAGGGTATAATATGCCGTCCCCGCAGCAGATGGGACTGAATGCCGTGGAGCGGCATAGCACGTCCTGCTGGCATTTATGGGCTGCGACAGGCCCGCCCAAAAGTTGGCACGCTTCACTCACTGCCAAGAGGTGGCCTGAACTCAGGCCATCCCCCTGCAGCCAATGACGCGCCGTGCATCTGGCCGGAGGAAGGGCCCGCTGGAGAAACCAGGAAGTAGGCCATACTAGTACACCCCGCCAGCATTAACGCACGACCTGTCTGGCAGTAAGGGGCTAATATCTGCCCTGTGAGAAGAACATGATGACCAGGGTTAGGAACCACTGCCGTAGAGCATAAGATGGGGTTGACAGAGAGGCATGCAGTCAAATTTCAACCGCCGATCATCTTAAAATTCCACAGTCGCCACTGGTCATACATGTAACTCGCTACTTCCTTTGACTTCCTGGGTTGGATTGTTGTTGCTGCTCGTCAGTGAAATTGTAGCAATTTTTGCAGAACCTTATCAGCTAAAGCCTGACAGTTTTTGAATGAGAATTTTTTTTTTTTTCCCCTCAAATTTATACAAATCTATTATCTTTAAATCTGTTATAAATGACTGATCCCAGGCAGCATGTCTTCCTCTTTCCAAGTAACTGCCATATTACATTGCGGATGAGGAGGATTTTGGTGCCAACAGGTCAACACTGATATTAACAAAGTTATCTCTTGTGCTGACAAGATTATTCATTATTTATTTTCTCAATGCTAAACACCCCTAGCATCATCTGCGAAGTGACACACTGTTTATCGAGGTTGGCTATTAGTTCTAAACACCAAATTTGTAGACATTAACCCTAACGATGCCGACTTCCAGCCGCACATCTCAAAGAAGCAGGGGCGACTGGCAGAACATCAGAACATTTACTGGAGGGTCATAGGCTCAGTTTCCTAAACTACTTACTAGAGTAAAAATTCTCCAGCATCAAGAACAACGTATAATATCAGCCTTTGTATAAAAGAGAACAGAGATTATTGTGTTGGTTTGTTCTTCCTCACAAAATTAAAAATGAAAACGATGGCAACCAACTCATCTTAAAATCAATAAGCAAAAAGTTCTACAAAAAGGCACTATTTTAACCTATAGAACGAGGCTGCAAAAAAATGTGTCATTATTAACCTCTTCATTACCGAGTGATGTTCCAAAAAACTCGGTCAAGAACCAGTGAATTTTGAAAAATCATTTTTAATTGAATAAACGGTAAGAATTTTTTTGAATGTTTACAATTTATTTCTTACAATAATAAAATGTTTGGTAGGCGGATGTCGCTATCTCCTGGCCAAATGGTGTTGCTGCAGTTCTGAGCTTCGTGCAGGATCAGCTGGGGGAAAGTCAGAGACATTCCTCCTCTGGTTTTAAACAGTGTTAGCACTTCGGTGCTAAAACTTTAGAGGTTATTCACTAACCTCCAAGTTGGCCCTGAAATGCACTGGATAATCAATTTTGCTGTTCGGTGCAATTTCTTACCAATTCGTCTATTCACTAAGCTGTCTATTCGCCAAATACTGGCGAATTGACAGCAAAATACGGTGTAGCTCAGCGGTGTTTGGCAACACCGAAATTGCCCCGTAGAAGACTATCAAGTCTTCTATTAACAGAACACAGAACTGCACCGAATTTCCAGCGAAATGCCCTGATATTCGGTGTTTCAGTTTGACAGGATTAAATAGGCGAATCTCATAGGTTTCAATGTAATACCATAATATCTTTTTAAATTAGATTTTAAAGACTGTTTATTGGTTTAATTTTCAGCAAAATCACTTTTTTATTTTTTATTTTTCAGAACACCTTTTTGGATTTTTTAGACTAAATTTTTGTTTTCCTTATTTTTTAAAAGACTTTTTTTATTTTGTATCAGATCCTTTTTATTATTTGGACACATTTTTATAATTTTTTATTTTTTTTACTGATTTATACTCCTATTAGGAGAATAGGAGACTTTTTTTTTTCTTTTGTCAGTTCGGCGGAATTCTCCAATGCCAATTCGGCGGTTATCGCCGACGTCTACTAACTGCTTAGGCGACTCCATTTTTGGCAGAATAGGGTGACCATTCCCCAAATAGCGAATTCACCGATTTTTTGCAAAATGGAATCGCCGAAATGAAAAGCACCGAAATTGCACGCAATTTCAGAGCTTTGTGAATAGACCCTTCTGAGTGCATGTCCAGGAGCCCAAACACAAATGAAATTAATTTGCAACAAACACATTTCACTTACAATGATATAGAATAACCCCAGATCGTGCTAACACAAGAGAGGGATTAAGAATTCAAGAACAAAAACGTTGTTTTTTTTATGATCCCATAATCCCCTGCGTCATAGCACAATCCCATTAGCAGCTTCTAAGCACTGAAGAAAGGGTTATTGCCTTGAAAAACCAGAACATCATTGGCGTTGTTGATAAACCACTAGGGTTGATGCAATGATGAAAAAAAGTCTGAGTTTCCCAAAAGAAAATTCACGCAGTGGCAGGAGACACTTCATCAACGAATCTTCTGTCGATGTTTCGTTTTCCCTCCCAGGCACTCCAAAGTTCATCGTCCTTGCAACAATGGTAACTGGCATTTTTTTTTGCAGAAAATATTTTACAAGGAAGGATACATTGAGATTTCTCTCGTTTTCTAGTGTGTCCTGGGTGGTGAGTATGACCCGTTAGGTGTCTTGCCCAAGGACAATTACTGGAGAGGTGCTCTTGCCGGGATTCGAACCTGTGTCCCCACGGTCACTTGTTTTGTGAACAACCCTCTCTTTCTCATGAGTGGCGGAGGTCTGGGAGCAATATTGGTTGTCTCCATGGGTACTAAAACATATAAAATAAAAAATACAAAGCATGTATTTGCATGCGTGCACTGCCCCCGCCCACGCTGGCTTTCGTGTTCGGCGCTCAGAGCGCTGCTATCCGTGACGTCATCACCAGGCTCCTGAAGTCGGCGCTCGCGGAAGGTGTACGGCAATGTCAGACGATCTAAAGAAAAGGTTAGAGTTTCCAAACTCCCTCATTCAGACACAGGCCGTGGCTCACCTCGTTGCCTCTGTGCTGAAAGAAAATGGTCCCGCGCAGAAGATCATGCAAGCTTCAAACCAGACTCCTGCATTGAATGTCCTTTGGGAAAAGTGCTGTGAAGACCATGTGGTCGTGCGGACGGCCTGTTGTGAAGCACTTGTGGCTCTGGTGGAGCAGGGTCATGTGGATTTCAGCTATGTCCTCAATGGAGTCCTTAATATCTTCCCTTCTGCTAGAAACGTACAAGGCTTGGTAAAATGTGCTTGGCGTCTTTTGGACATTCAGGCCAAAAATTCTGAAAAAAATGGAGAAGAGAACTTAAATTCCATATACAGAATCTGGAACCCCCCACACCCATTTATGAACATGCTGGAGAACAGACCCGATTGCTGGCCAGCGCCCCTACAGCAGATGTATGCCGTCTCCCAGCAGGGTTCAGAACGGGACAGGCCATCGACTATATGCCTGCTGTCCCCCTTTCTAAGGTACCTGTTTTGCGAGTCATCACAAGCGCCAGAGTACTCCACCTTTCTAATTTGTCTCCGGAAACCTATACTTGAGTCTTTTATCTCAAGTGATTCCAGCAAACCTTCAGCATCTGAAGAACAAGTTCTTCGTCTTTTCTTAGACATGATCAGCTACATGCAGGTTACAAATTCCATGCATGTCACTGAAGTCACTCTAGTCCTGAAAGATTTGTGTACAAGTCTTCTTCAGCATCACTTGGATTTCTGGCGAAAAGAGCTCTCCGTCTTGTCTTTGCAAGTCCTGTGTGCCTGTGAAATCAGCTTCAAGATGACCGGAGACTGCTCGCTACCAGTCCAGGTTCTGACGGAAAATGCAGATCTCCTAAAAGAGAGTTTCCCTAAAGAGCAGGCTCTCCTTGGGCTCAGTTTGCTGTTGATGCAATCTCCTGCCAGTCAGCAGAAAATCATACTGAATCTTGTTTTTAAAATCCTGTTGAGCTCCGAGGACCGGAAGGCCCTGTCACGGTTCCCGGGTCC
The DNA here is from genome assembly GCA_009667805.1 of Leptobrachium leishanense. NCBI lineage: Eukaryota > Metazoa > Chordata > Amphibia > Anura > Megophryidae > Leptobrachium > Leptobrachium leishanense. The sequence continues at coordinate 26,582,895 of CM019073.1, read as the reverse complement.
CACCACGCAGCCCTTAAAGCCCAACACTCCACAGAGCCAAAAAGCTACCAACAGAGTAGCCGTAGAACAATCCCTAACTTTCTGGTCCTTAAAAATTGGCCAGGTATAAGTATACTAGCTAGACAGAAAGGGTTAATCAAAGACAATGTCGTAATACAAAACCAGGTCAGCAACACGGGGGTAGTCAGACGAGCCAGAATCAGGAATACAGAGTATAGAATAGTCAAATGGAATAGCCGGGTCGATATCAGTGCAGTAGCGTAGTACAAGGAAAATAGTCTAGGGCAACGGAAGGCAGAATGGTCAGAAAACAAGCAGAGGTCAATAACAGGTTAAATCACAAGAGAATTCAGGTACAGGGAGCTCAGGTATGGATAACCACGATCTGGCACTGCTTAGAAGGAACTGTGGGTTTTTAAAAGACCTTCACCAGACCACGCCCCCCTCTCAAGTTACGCCTCATGCAGCCACCTCCCTGCCTGTCTCTATGTAAACCGGGCGTTGGTCAGCGAGCAGCATCAGACATGCTGCCTTCAAGCACACTGGAGAGGCTGGAAGCCCCCAACGTTACAGGCCCCAGCTGTAGCCCAGGTTTTGGTAATGCCTTTGCTCCATGTCTTAGCTTCCTTGGCATTGACTAACTGCTTTTTGGAGGAAGGTGAAGTCACCTCCCTGGAACAGATGGCCTTGGGTCTTCTGGATAAAGTGCAGGAGGTGGACCACAATGCCAGTGTGACTTCAAACCTCCAGATATACAGCCTCTTCTTATTTCTGGAGGATGCTAGCAGGCTCTCTACGTGACCCGGTCCTTAAGCTTTGTCTGAGGACTGGAGGGAGGCACAGGAGTCTGGCTGGGGAGAACACGGGGGTCCGGCAAGGAAGCTGCATTGACAGATGTGACCCTGTCGGGAATCCTGCAGACCTATCCCCTCCTATTACAACCTGGCACTATTCGGTGGCTCTCACCTTGAGCATGCTGAACAAGCTCGGAGAAGACAGCACTGTTACACATGACTGGTTGTCTTCTGTGTCTTCCACACTGCCTATGACCACACATGTCCCTGCGCACGTCACATTGCTGCTGGGTTACTTTTTAATCCACCAATCTGGAGATGGCCTACACAAAGTGTTAAATGCCACCAAAGAAGTGGCCAAGACAGATTCTTCTCAGGTTCCATATTTAGTTCCTAGCTTGATGTTCAGGCTTGGACAGCCTTTGGATCCACGGCTGTACTGTGACATTTTGTACACCTTGCCATCTCTGGGCACTCACACGGTATGTGTACCGCAGATCCTACGAGCATTACAGATGCTGGCCTGGGCAGCACTTCCAAGCTTCAGCCAATCACCCTTCGACTAATGACTTCTTTATGGGAGAAACAGGACAGAGTATACTCAGAGCTACAAAAATGGATGGCTATGCCAGACACTCTGTCTTTGTCTATCGGTAAAAAAACACAGTGGGAGAAGATGTTGGCAAAATCAGCAACAATTCGAGATATTTGTAGGCAAAGGCCATACCAACACGGAGCAGACATGCTGACTGCAATCACTCAATTTTTTTGGGCAGACTAGATGGGCCAAAAGGTTCTTTTCTGCCGACATTTTCTGTGTTTCTATGGTGTCCTGTAACCATGTATTGTTAACAACCCTCCCATGGATTGTTATTGGAAGGTGGCATTTAGATCCATCATGTCTTTCTCAGAAGATACATTACTCTAAAACCATGAGAAGTCCTTCAAAGGGAGATAAATTCTATAGTACCGCTTTTATTAGAGAATGACATGCTCACACCAGAAGCATTATCACCTTCTAGCTTTACCCTTCCTAATTAGAGTCTGATAAACACGACCCCAGAGGTTAAGTGCTTAGAAGATAAGAAAGTGCTTATAACAGGAGAGATCTATTTGAGTCACGTTTAACCTAAGTCTCTGTCTTTATTATAAACAAAGTGCAATGCAGGTTATTGGTAATTATTCACAGAACTTTACTTCTGCACTGGTAATTTTACAGCTACCAGATGTGATAATGCACATCTCTACCAGAGAGTATGATCATAAAGGCAAGATAAGAGGCCATCACATCGAAAGCATTGGAATGTTACCATCATTTGTGTCTGTAGAACATATCTTCAGGTATGTATAAAATATCCATATACCCAGTTTGAAGGTTGAAAGAAGGGCTTTTTTTATTCACTGTATGAACCACAATGGCTTTTTTGACATTACGTACAATACTTTACCCAGCCCTCCCCCAAAAAGGTTTAAATTAAAGTGATTCGATCATAGCCAAAAAATGACTTTAGCTCATTTAAAAGTTCACCAAATCTGCCTATACATTGTGTTAGCCAAACTGCTGAGAGATGGATAGTTTTTTCAAAATGGATTAAAAAGAAATTCCATGAGAGTCCTGTTTGCTATCAGAGCTGCGGCATGCCGCATGACGTGTTTCCCTAGGGAGTGACTTATGACTCTCACAGCAGCAGGGGAGCACTCCTCCAGAGCTGCCCTCCGTCTGAACTCAAAATCCTTTGAGAGTCTTTGCAGCCGCCTTTAGAAAAGTAGTGGGCTGCCATCCATAATTTGTGTGTGTGTGTCTTTATATATGTGTGTGTTTGCAATGCAGTTAAGGCTTCCCTGCGTCTGTCGCAGCTTTGGACAGGGAGGGCCACACGGGGCAGTGAGCACACGAATTGCAGGCGCTACCATCGTGATTTCAGCCTCTGTCAAAAAGCTACGACGGTCGCTGACAGGGCTACAAACCGCGATCCTCCATAGGCGGATCTTGCTTTTGTACCGCTGAGCGCACTAATTGCTCTCAGGAAGGTGGCCAGACGGGTGCCAGAGTGGAAGGAACATCCACTCTCACGGACGTTCCTTCCACACTGAAACGCTTGTGTGACCTCGGCCTAAACAGTGGGATGAGGAATAAAATGAGACCTGATATGTGAGAGTTAAAATTACATTCATGCTATTTGAAAACCCCCCTCACCTGGAAAAGGGTGACTCCCACAAGCGGATAAAGATGGCTGCCTCCATGAGAAGAGGTGTCAGGTTAAGAACTAAAAATAAACTCCCAAAACTCCAGTGAAAGTTGTAAAATAAAAAGAATTACTGGCTTAATTAAGTTACATCAAAACACATATCGAAAAACTCTACAAAAGATGGGGGTGCATTTTAAGAAAATACAACGTTCATGCAGCGCAGCCCTAAACTAACAAACTTTGTGTAGATTATGAAGTTTATTTCTGAACATATTGTTGAAGTAAAAGAGTTAATGACCTTTACGAGAGATCTGATCATCAGATCAGTGACTGACTAATGTCTTTTGTGGTTTTCGATGGGACAGTCGCCATCATAGTCTACATTTCTAATGCTAAACCTAAATTTATTGTTGTCCTCTTGAATTCAGAGAGGATTATGTATCCTGCAATAGATCTTCAAGAATTCCTTTGCTAAATATGGTCCTAAGCTATGAAACTAAATTCATTAGGCCTTGTGGGGTGAACGCCCTTAAACGCTAGGAACAACACTTGTTGTTAAGTAAATCTTAGCTGAATACACGTTTCAAGTTTAAAACAAAATAAGCTTGTAATTTTTTGGGTGTTTTTTTTTATTTTTTTTTTACTTTCTTCCTCTTGTATTCCAGTTTTACAGGAAGTGTTTACACCCTATTTCCACAACGTTAATCCAATCGAGTCAAGCTGTGTTTGTAATTTACACGGTTGTTTTTTGCCACTTGGGAAAAGTAAGTAAAATATACATGAAAACAGAGAATGTGAGATGAGGTGGGGGGGGGGGTGTAACAGTGCAGGCAGAAAGGAAATATTTTCTGCGCAAGAGAAAACATTGACAGAATTAATTTAGAAATTTCCAACGGACAAAGGAAAGCCCACTGGTTGTCAAACTGAATAGTGGTTATTACTTTGTATCGGGAAAATGCTTATAGCGTTTTCCAGCTAGTTGGCAAGAGGTGGGATTATGACACGGATGGGAGAATAGGTCAGAACATGGGAGATCCAGTGAGAAATCAACATTAGAATTTAAAGTTGGAAGATACGATGGTTGTGAATTAAATATAGAATTAGCATTTTGGAACGGTAGATCTGCTTTGTTTCTACATCTATAGGCATTGGCATCATTAACCTAAACACGCTGTCCAAGGCGTTCTATGCAGGGCGGGATTAACATAGGGGCAGATGGAGCAGCAGCTCCAGGCCCATGCCTCAGAATAGGCCCAGAGAAAGGATAACTATGTCTGCATTTAGACACATGTATCTCCAACTACATAGCAGCTACAGGGTCCAGTCAGGTATCACTGGAAAGGCCAGAGCATGGCCTTTCCAATGATACCAATCATGACCAGAGTTTAAGTAAAATAAATAAAATAATAAATATTTAGTTTTTCTTTCATACAGTAATATTTTTTACTTTTCAATTATAAAGTAAACAATCATGCTGCACTAACTAACCTTCACATTTCTCATGTCACTAACAAGAGTGGAGGTGATGGTACAATCCATTGTTATGAATTGTTGCATCAAAAAGCTAAACCGCCGCACTGCAGCGAAGAGCACTGCGGAAGATTGCAATCATTTAACCACACAGTATCTGCCTGGTTAGATATAGCCATATCTGCACTATTAAGTAACCAAAAATATGTTTTCATTTAACTAAATTACAAAAAAAGCTCACCAAAATATTCAGCTCCAGGCCCATAGAGATCTTAATCCGGGCCTGGTTCTATGGCTTGGATGAATTGCGGATATGAGAAACTCCAATGTTCTTAGAAAACATAAACCTGGAAAGATTTCATTCCATGTCCTCGATTCTGGCCTTGAACAGCCAACAAAACGGGGTTATGGACATACTATACATACCGGGCTGGAGGTGCTCAACATGCACATAGCACGAAGTCCAAACTATCAGGGTTATTCAAAGAGATCGGAACGGCTGCCGAAAGGGAACCGAACGCTGAAATTCAGTGTACAGTTACCTTTCCTGGCCACTCAGCTATTCAGAGAGCAGGCAATTCGCCATATCCTGGCGAATTGCCTGCACAAAAAAAATAAAGAACCAAAAAATGGAACATGCAATCATAAACAACCTTTATAGGGTCAATACTCCTGGATAAGGAACCAGGGCTTCATAGAAGTACAGTGGCTAAAAATAGCAAAACATATCACAGCGTAACACTGTTTAAGTTTTAATACAAATTTTAAAAACCAACAAAGGAACCACTCACAAAGGAAGTGGCACACAATGCATTAAAAGTGTGCAAAACAGCATATTAAATCACACCATCCAGATAGTCACAGCATCACCGGAAGTCGTTGTCCTAGGATGTGGTCTCAGTGGAGGAACCTGTCCAGGATAACCTCCGTTTCGGAAGGTCCAGCTATCGGGCAGCAGCAAAGCCTCACGAGTCAGCAAATAGACGACCTTAGTTCATCACATCCAGAAGGGACAGCAAGCGACCAGGGGGTTGGACAGAATAAACGACAACTGGCAAGTCAGCATGACGCGTTTCGTCTCCTGACTTACTCATCGAAGGCAGTGAAATCCCCATAGAGAAGCAATGCTTCGTCTATTCGGAGAACAAAAGCCAGCAGTGAAAAATTGCCGAATTGCCCTGCCATTCGGTGGTTTAATTCGGCAGGTTTATTCAGACGAATCCCATAGGTTTCAATGTTAAAAATATTCCTGTTTTAATTCAATATCTAATAAACCGTTCATTATAATATTCTGCAGTAAAAGAGTCTCTTTATTTATAGATTTTTTAGGATCTTTTACGCTTTTTTTGGGATTTTTTTTCAAAACTTTTCTTCTTTTTTCTGTAACAGCCCTTTTTATTATCATTCCCTGGACCTCATATGCAAATTTCAGACATTTTCGCTCAGTAGTTTCTTTGCAAACAGCGTTTCACTTTTCAAACATTCAAGCATACGTTTTTTTTTTCTCACTCCATTCGTCTGCGGTGTCGGCTTTTTCCGGCGGCTGCTCTGCGCTGTGATCGGCTCCTATTCAGGTTTCTCCGGCGTATTCAGTGTGGTTAATCCAGATGTTTTTGCGGGTTTTCGGTGTGCCTTCGCCGGGTTTTGTGGTGAGATTTAGGCGGGTTTGCGGTGACTTTTCCCTGCAATTAGGGGACCCTGTGGTGCTTGCTGAATACACCGCAGGGTTGCTGAAATGGGATCGCCAAATCGAACCAAATTGAGGAGAACGAAAAGTCACAGAACGTGCGGTGACGTTTCAATTCTCTTTGAATAACCCTGTATGTAATTGTACTATACCATAGATACTTGATGGAGAAAGCCACAGGACTGCACAGTTATTTTTTAATAATTCTATTTTTTATTGTGGAGTCTCTGGAACATCTTAACCCCTTCCCGACATAGGTAGTACTATGATGTCCTCACGGCGGGTGGGTGTAAACGCCGCGGGGTGGTATGGCACACCCCGCTGGCTCCCTATACAGCCTCCATTCTGTTTCCAATCCGCGCACTTCGAGTGCGTCATTGGCTGCCGCAGGACTAGGCGATCCTGCAGCAGCCAATGAACAGCTCAGCCTGCCGGTACAGGAGGAAGGTCAAAGGATGGCTTCAGAGCCTGGGGACTTTGAGGACCGCCTTGCTTCGGTCAGTTCTCCGGTAGCAAGGGGTTAAGCAAATTGCACAGCTCTAGTAACTTGCGTCATTTACATTCTACAAATAAATCCCCTACAGTTTGCGTGTTGCCATTTCAAGTCAGATTCCTTTTAAAGCTATGATTGTTGAAAAAATTGTTGCAGAGGAGATTAAATCTCTTCAAAGTTGATTCGAGAGGAAGCTTGTGAAGAAAAATCATGAATTTTGTCTTGCAAAGTCATAAAGGCACTCGTTTGCGATCAGAGGGAAGCAATGTCTGTGTGTCCATATGGAAGGGTTGAAATGAAGCCACACGCCGGCAAACCCGCATATCGGGTCATAATGAGGTTAGGTTATCACAGCATGGAACAAACTCATGCATGCAAAAATCAGATGAGTTATGATGGTAAAAAATACAATGGATTCGTTTTACAACTGCCCGATAAAATAATACGCATATTTTAATTATTTTTGTACCGACATAGAAATGTTTTCCACTTTTAATTCTGCAAAATGTTCTTTGGAAGAACAAGTGTGAGCCAACACCCAGAAAAATAATCTTTCCATGAAAGTAGACAGTAGAAGCATTTGAAAGCACTTTGGACGTGATCTCATGCTCCATTTGAGATTGCCTTGATTAAATAAATTGAAATGTTCTTTCCTTTAATTTTGTATCTGACTCCTTACCTTGAATGGATGGTGTTACTAATACAGGTTGACCCCCCCCTTATCTGGAATTCTAAAATCCAGAAGAATCCCAAACCTGAAGTTTCTAAGGCATCTGGATTTTAGTATTTGTGGTCTAATGGTGTTCTGGGTAGCTACTGCTGCTTGAGCACCAAAGCATTGCAGTAGACTGAGACACACGCTGGGAACTAGGGATGTGCGTTTTGGGTTTCGGAATTTCGGAATTTTTTCGAAATTTCCCGATTTGTGTATTTGGATTCGGACAATTTTCCCAAAATTTTCGGATCCGAAAACCGCAGATCCGAACAAATTTTCGAGCTCAAACAAAAACTTTCGGAATTTTCGAATGGATTAGAAATGTGTAAAATCGAAATTCATTTTCGTTCCATTCGTGATTTCGGCTCCATTCCTGATTTTGGTTCCATTTCAGTAATTTCGGACATCGTACAGTTATATCGCTGATTCTGTAATTTTGTATCATTCCCATCTCAATGTATCCTTCCTGGAAAACCAGAGAAATCTCAATGTATCCTTCCAGGGAAACCAGAGAAATCTCAATGTATCCTTCTTGTAAAACCAGAGAAATCTCAATGTATTCTTCCCGGGAAACCAGAGAAATCTCAATGTATCCTTCTTGTAAAACATGAGAAATCTCAATGTATCCTTCTTGTAAAACATGAGAAATCTCAATGTATCCTTTCCGGGAAACCAGAGAAATATCAATGTATCCGTCTTGTAAAACATGAGAAATCTCAATGTATCCTTCCCGGGAAACCAGAGAAATCTCAATGTATCCTTCCCGGGAAACCAGAGAAATCTCAATGTATCCTTCTTGTAAAACATGAGAAATCTCAATGTATCCTTCTTGTAAAACATGAGAAATCCCAATGTATCCTTCCTGGGAAACCAGAGAAATATCAATGTATCCTTCTTGTAAAACATGAGAAATCTCAATGTATCCTTCCCGGGAAACCAGAGAAATCTCAATGTATTCTTCCCGGGAAACCAGAGAAATCTCAATGTATCCTTCTTGTAAAACATGAGAAATCTCAATGTATCCTTCTTGTAAAACATGGGAAATCTCAATGTATCCTTCCCGGGAAAGCAGAGAAATCTCAATGTATCCTTCTTGTAAAACATGGGAAATCTCAATGTATCCTTCTTGTAAAACATGAGAAATCTCAATGTATCCTTCTTGTAAAACATGAGAAATCCCAATGTATCCTTCCTGGGAAACCAGAGAAATATCAATGTATCCTTCTTGTAAAACATGAGAAATCTCAATGTATCCTTCCCGGGAAACCAGAGAAATCTCAATGTATTCTTCCCGGGAAACCAGAGAAATCTCAATGTATCCTTCTTGTAAAACATGAGAAATCTCAATGTATCCTTCTTGTAAAACATGGGAAATCTCAATGTATCCTTCCCGGGAAAGCAGAGAAATCTCAATGTATCCTTCTTGTAAAACATGGGAAATCTCAATGTAACCTTCTTGTAAAACATAAGAAATCTCAATGGCAGAATTATCATATCGACAGAATTATCGTATCGACAGAATTATCGTATCGACAGAATTATCGTATCGACAGAAATATCGGATCCGAAAAACCATTAGTTTACGTCAAAACGAATAGACACTTTGAAACGAGAAGAACAGACATTCCAAAAAACACGAAAATTTCCGAAATCACGAAAAAAAATTAGATACGAAAAATGAACCGAAATGAACCGAACTGAAACTGAAGTCGGCCGAAACGAGCCGAAACGAAAATTTACAAGAAACGAACGAACCGAACTGAATCGAATCGAACCGAAAAAAAAATCGGTGCACAAGTCTACTGGGAACCTCTGTGCAACACCATTGTGTGTCCTGTCAGTAACGCTGAATCTGAGTGGCATGTTTTTGGGGTAACCTCGCACTGCGCTCCCAAGGTTTGTACACACTGGTGGCTCCTACAGGAAGGATATTGCGACTTTTCAGCACAATCTCTATATTCTGAAACATCGTATTCTAGGGGATTCTCAAATCTGGAAGAGTCTACAATCCGGAATGCTCCGGGTCCTGAGCATTCCAGATAAGGGGTGCTACACCTGTATGAAAAATGGATGTGTATTCTAGGCAAAGGTGGCTCTATAAAGAAAACAAGGAAGTTCCCGTGGTGCTTAGGGGGAGATACGCTAGGATAAACCTGGATCTCTGCAATTAAAGTGATTGCTCCCAAAACACCACTATATAAAATACAAGAAAAATTACATATAGTGCAGCGCTCACACGTGTATCACCAATCGTGTTTACAAATAAAAAATTGCAAACCTTTACGGATCATAGACCAATATTTGTGCATATAATGGAACAATATAGATTGTCTCAAACGTGTTCCAATCATTGATGTGTCAGATGAAAAAAAGTCAAAGAGAGATATGTGCCACATAGAGTGAAACTGATTACTTTTCGTGGACAAACAGAAGTATAGTAGAGATTTTTCACTCACATTTCCCTGAGCGTACTCGCTCAAGGTAATCCACTTGTGGTATTCAGGGCATACCCATTAGGGATGAGCCGAACACTCCCCAAGTTCGGTTCGAGCCAAACCCGAACTTTCCATTTGTTCGGGACCGAACCCGAACCCGAACCCCCATGCAAGTCAATGGGGCTGAAAATTTGTTTTTTTAGACTGCCCTCCAAGAGGGCATATATGCTACATATTTGCCATAAAAGGTGTATGGGGGTCCGGGTAGTGCCCTGGGGGACAGGAAACAAGGACAAAAAGTTTTAAAAAAAACGTTTTTAACCACTTCGCTGCTGAGGACGCGCTCAGCGCGTCCTCAGCAGTCCCGCTGGTATGCGGAGGACGCGCTGAGCGCGTCCTCCCATTGGGGTCAGCGTTCGGCCGGGTTCCGGCCGATCGCTGGCCCCTCCGGTGCGGGCTGACATCCTGGATGTCAGCCCGGCATCCGGACCAGCAGCCGCCAGAATTAGGTGTCATCGCGGGGGCGCGATGACACCTAATTCAGGCGCCCCCCCCCGCATGTGCGGAGGAGGCGCCTGAAAGGGAGGGGGGGAGGTCCTTCGGACCTCTCTCCCTCCCGATCGGCGGCTCTGCGGGGGTTAACCCAGGCATCATTTGGAAGGGCACAGCCTGCCCTTCCAAATGATGCCTGGCATTAACCCCTGGGGAGCTGGATCGCGAATCGGCGCTGAAAAGCGCCGGTTCGCGATCCTTTCCCGGAGCTGGCCGACATCTTGGATGTCGGCCAAGCCTCCGGGAACTCCCCAGAGGACTGGCGTCATCGTGCGTAGCACGATGACGCCAGTCCTAGAGTTAACCCCTAACTGCCACCAACTGTGGAGATAGGGAGTTCCAATGAACTCCCTATCTCCCGATCCGTGGCAGCTAGGGGTTAAATTTTGGTATCGTTGGATCGGCCAGAGCATGGCCGTTCCAACGATACCAAACATGAAAGTGAAAAATTTTGTAAAAAAAAAAAGAATGAAAAATAAAAATAAAACAAAATTAAAAAACAAAATTAAAAAAAAAAAAATAAACACTTTTTTTTTATTTTTTTTGGTTTGTTAATGCAGCAATATTGTTCGCATTTCAATTATAATGTGAACAATGATGCTGCACTAACGATTTTTGTATGCGGTGCGTTTGTTAAAAATAGTGTCATTTTCCCCAAAAAAAAATGTAACGAGACCCCATCTCTAATTATTTTAACAAGCGCACCCCATACAAAATATAACCGCAATTGCTCGCATGTTAAAATGTGGAAAAAAACACTTTACACATTGTAAATTATTGAAAATACATATTTTATTGCATTTTTTGTTATAATATACAGACATGACATAACGTATACATATAATAATGACATATTATGAATCTACCGAGTCTGACGGAAAGAACGATATATAATATGTCTGGGTCATATACTAAAATAAGCCTTCAAAACACGTTTAAACATGATGCGCAAAACAGGTAAAAATGACCTCAGCATAGGGGCGGGAAAAGCCTCAGCAGCGAAAGGGTTAAAGGGACAGTGAGTCTTCCATGAAAAAAGGGTTAAAAATAAAAAATGAAAAATTCCTTCAAATATCGTGCCTAGGAGGTCCCTATAACCTGCCCGTGAAGTGGCGGATTTCTAGGATGTATAGAAACACTTAAAAACAAATAAATGACGTTTCATATGACGGTAAAAGCTTTTCCTTTAATCTATCCATAAACAACTGCTTGGGGTGGCACCCTGTATGAAAAGACATTTTAGGACGCGCAGAAAAAGTTTAGTGTTTTTTTGGGCTAAATTATTGTGAAACTTATGCAGGCTTTGGATGAAAGTAACAATAGGTGCTTTAAAATTGGGCTTTTAGCGTCGGCAACAGTGCCGTCACACCGTAACCCCTCTGAGGATATGAATCTGATACAGGCGTCAATGCAGTGCACCCAGATATTGTGCCTTTAGTGCCAGGCATGCAAGTACTATCATACAGTAACCCCTCTGTGGTATTGTGGAAGAGTGCAGGGGTGGACCATGCGGTCCTATATTGAAAAGTGTTTTTTTTTATCTGTTAATGGGCGTCAGTGCACCCAGATATTGTGCCTTTAATGCCAGGCCATCAAGTATCATCATACAGTAACCCCTCTGTGGTATTGTGGAAGAGTGCAGGGGTGGACCATGTGGTCCTATATTGAAAAGTGTTTTTTTTTATCTGTTAATGGGCGTCAGTGCACCCAGATATTGTGCCTTTAATGCCAGGCCATCAAGTATCATCATACAGTAACCCCTCTGTGGTATTGTGGAAGAGTGCAGGGGTGGACCATGTGGTCCTATATTGAAAAGTGTTTATTTTTTTTAATGGGCGTCAGTGCAGCCAGATATTGTGCCTTTCATGGCAACAATTGCCTTCACACCGTAACCCTTTTGTGGTATTGTGGAAGAGTTCAGTGCTGGAGGTTTTGTGAGTGCAGAAGAGGACATCCCCTATCTATTCCATTACTTCAGCATCAGGGGATTGATAGCTGCTGATCCAGGACTGATTCATTTTTATAAATGTCAGCCGGTCTACAGAGTCGGTAGACAGACGCACTCTTTTGTCTGTGACAAAACCTCCAGCGGCACTGAACGTCCATTCGGAAAGCACGCTAGATGAAGGGCAACCTAGTAGCTGCATAGCATATTGGCTAAGTTCTGGCCAGTGATCCAATCTCAACACCCAGTAAGCTAGTGGATCATCTGCTGGAAAGGTATCCAGGTCTGCCCTTGCCCCTAGGTAGTCCTGCACCATATGGTGAAGACGCTGGCAATGGGTGCCTACATTTGACGTCCCTGGGCGTCGAGGACTAAAAAAAAATTAAAAATGCATCAGCCAAGCGGCCCTGGCCTTCACCGCTATTCCTCTGATCACCTGCAGCCTCAGAAGCACGTGTGTCAGCACTTGGTAATCTAACAGTGCCTGGAAAGGTGTTACACAAGTTTCGCTTTAGAGCGTCCTCAAGTTTTGTCATCCTGTGCTCCCTCTGTGCGGGCAGGATGAGCTCTGCAACTTTCCGCTTGTATCGTGGATCAAGAAGGGTTGCCAACCAGTAATGATCCCTCTCCTTGATAGCACGAATCCTGGGGTCCTTTAGCAGGCTTTGCATCATTAGGGAGCCCATGCAGCGTAGGTTGGAGGTGGCATTAGCTGCCGAGTCTTCCTGGTCAATGAGGATGACCGTATCGTGCACTTCCTCGTCCCAGCCACGCACAAGCCCTTCTGTTTCTGGGCACACAAAACCCTGCCTTGAGGAATCCCCACCTTCAATGCCCCCACTACTTAAATAGTCCTCCTCCTCCTCATCCTCCTCCTGTCTGATCTGAGTAGGATCCGCTGGAATGCTGTCTGCGGAAAGACTGGGGCCTTGAGAGCTAGGGAAGGCCTCCTCTTCCTCCCGCTGCTCTGACTCTAGAGCCACATATATAATTCCCCACAGAGTGTGCTCCAGCAGGAACACTAAAGGAATTGTGTCACTGATGCATGCACTGTCCCTGCTCACCATCCTCGTTGCCTCCTCAAATGGTGACAGTACAGTGCATGCATCCTTGATCATCAGCCACTGCGGGGGGGAAAAAAACCCAAGTTGACCTGAACCTGTCCTTGTGCCATACTCACACAGGTACTCGTTGATGGCCCTCTGCTGCTTGTGCAGACGCTGCAGCATTGCTAATGTCGAGTTCCACCTGGTGGGCATGTCACAGATCAGACGGTTTGTGGGAAGGTGGAATTCTCTTTGAATTTCTGCCAGGCGAACGCTTGCTGGGAATGACCGTCTGAAGTGGCTGCAGACTTTTCTGGCCTGGATGAGAAGCTCTGGCAGCCCTGGGTACTTGGTTAGGAAATGCTGTACCACCAGATTTAGGACGTGTGCTAGGCATGGTACATGCGTCAATTTACCCTTGCGTAGGGCGGAGAGAAGGTTGCTGCCATTATTGCAGACGATCATTCCCAGCTCAAGCTGGCGTGGTGTAAACCATCTCTGCACCTGCCCCTGCAGAGCTGACAAAATTTCTGACCTGGTGTGGCTCCTGTCCCCTAAACAAACCAGCTCAAGCACAGTATGGCATCTTTTTGCTTGAGCCATTGCGTAGACCCTGTCAGGCGTGGGTTTAACTGCCACTTCGCCAGAGACAGAGAAGGAGGAGGAGGAAGAGGTGGTGGTGGTGGAGCAGACAGACCTCATACAAGCAGCTTTCTGGAGGCGTGGTGGATGAACAAGCTCCAGCACAGAGCCCCGTCTTGGGATCCCTCCCAGCTGCAATCAGAGTTACCCAGTGTGCCGTGAAGGAAATGTAACGACCCTGTCCATGCTTGCTGTACCACGTGTCTAAAGTGACATGCACCTTGCTGCTGACTGCCTTTCCCAATGACTGGATAACATTGTCTTCCACGTGCTGGTATAGTGCTGGAATGGCCTTGCGTGAAAAGTAATGGCGTTTTGGAACCTGCCACAGTGGTACAGCGCATTCAGCAAATTCACGGAAGGGAGCAGAGTCCACCAGCTGGAAAGGCAGCAGCTGCAATGCGAGTAATTTTGCTAAGCTGGCATTTAGACGCTGTGCTTGGGGATGGTTGGGACTATATTTTTTCTTATGCTGCAGCAGCTGCGGCAACGTAATCTGACTGCGAAAATCTTCAGCTACTGGGATGATGTCACATTGTGAGGAAGGACCTGCTGGTACATCCATTACTGTAGCATCATCCCTGTCGGTGGAGGTTGTAGGCAATTGCATGGCAGGACATACAGTGTGGGTAGAGACAGATGAGGAGGAGGAGGACCTACGCAAAGTTTTGCCCCAACGGGATGTGTGGCACTTGTTCATATGTCGCCTCAAGCACGTGGTACCCAAGCGTCCGGTGTTTATCCCACGCTTCAGCCTCCTCTGACATAGATTACAAATAGCAATGGTGGGGTCTGCTGCATATTTCTTAAAGAACTCCCAGACAGCAGAGTTCCTGCATGTGTTCTTTGAGACAACAGCGCTCTGCACCAGAGCAGCTCTGACATGTGATGCCTTGGACTGGCTAGTGCTACGGTTGGTCACAGAGGATGTTGTGCCTCGTGTTTGCTGTGCCTCCTCCTCCTCCCCCTCCTCCTCACTTGATTCCTCAGTTCGATCTGGCACCCAGGTGGAGTCAGTGACCTCATCATCATCAATGTCATCTTCACCCCCTATCTCCTCGTCACTGGAGCCAACTTGGCAGTATGCTGCAGCTGCTGGGGCAACATGAGTGCCAGTTATTTGTGTGTCATCACTGGCACCCCCTTCCTCTAGGTTGATTATACTCCCTTGCTCAACCTCAGAGATTGAATCAGAGCACTGTACTTGCTGCGCATCCTCAAGCAGCATGTCACTCTCATTGTAGTCAAACAATTCAGCTGACTCCTCCGTGTGTGATAGCGAGGCTACGGCAGGAGTAGCTGTGGACATGGAGGCTGCATTAGATGCTTTGGCAGCTGAGGTGCACTGTAAAGTATTAGAAGCCTGGCTGGCAGAGGACTCGGAGGATGAGGATGGCCTGGTTAGCCAATCCACCAAGTCCTCTGTATGTTGCTGCTGCTTAAGACGGCCAGTACCTGTTAGAAAGGACAAGCGTGCCCCTGCAGAGGATGCACCACATCCACCATGACCAGAGACACAGCCTCCCGACAGAGGGGCTGCTTGCCCTCTTATCTGTGTCTGGGAGCGTCTGCCTGTCCTTTTTGTTCTTTCAGACATGGTGAGTGATATATAGATTAATATATACAGAACTCTGATTCAACTCTGGTATAAAGATTTAAATAACTCTGGTATAACTCAGTGAGACACACTGATAGCTGGCAGCCAGTGACAAGAGACAGATCACCTTAATTCACAAATGTTTTAAAGAAATTAGTGAGCCCCAAAATACAGTGTGGTACTGTATGTATGACGAGACACAGATCACCTTAATTTCCAAGTGTTTTAAAGAAATTAGTGAGCCCCAAAATACAGCGTGGTACTGTTTGTATGACAAGACACAGATCACCTTAATTCTCAAGTGTTTTAAAGAAATTAGTGAGCCCCAAAATACAACGTGGTACTGTTTGTATGACGAGACACAGATCACCTTAATTCCCAAGTGTTTTAAGAAATTAGTGAGCCCCAAAATACAGCGTGGTACTGTTTGTATGATGAGACACAGCAGATCACCTTAATTCCCAAGTGTTTTAAAGAAATTAGTGAGCCCCAAAATACAGCGTGGTACTGTTTGTATGACGAGACACAGATCACCTTAATTCCCAAGTGTTTTAAAGAAATTAGTGAGCCCCAAAATACAGCGTGGTACTTTTTGTATGACGAGACACAGATCACCTTAATTCCCAAGTGTTTTAAAGAAATTAGTGAGCCCCAAAAAAAATTGCTGGCTGTGTGACGAGACACAGACGATCACCTTAATTCCCAAGTGTTTTAAAGAAATTAGTGAGCCCCAAAATACAGCGTGGTACTTTTTGTATGACGAGACACAGATCACCTTAATTCCCAAGTGTTTTAAAGAAATTAGTGAGCCCCAAAGTACAGCGTGGTACTTTTTGTATGACGAGACACAGATCACCTTAATTCCCAAGTGTTTTAAAGAAATTAGTGAGCCCCAAAATACAGCGTGGTACTGTTTGTATAACGAGACACAGATCACCTTAATTCCCAAGTGTTTTAAAGAAATTAGTGAGCCCCAAAAATAATTGCTGGCACAGTGTGACGAGACCCAGAAGATCACCTCAATTCACAAATGTTTTAAAGAAAGTTGTAAACCCCAAAAAAAATTGCTGGCACAGTGACAAGACACACATCACCTAAATTCCCTGATATTTGGTAAAAATGACACCCAAAAAGACTTGCTGGCGCAGTGGTGAGTGGTGACAAGACCCAGAAGATCACCTTAATTCACAAATGTTTTAAATAAAGTTGTAAACCCCAAAAAAACTTGCTGGCACAGTGACAAGACACACATCATCTAAATTCCCTGATATTTGGTATAAATGAGACCCAAAAAGACTTGCTGGCACAGTGTGACAAGCCCAGAAAATCACCTCAATTCACAATGTTTTAAAGAAAGTTGTAAACCCCAAAAAAAATTGCTGGCACAGCGACAAGACACACATCACCTAAATTCCCTGATATTTGGTAAAAATGACACCCAAAAAGACTTGCTGGCACAGTGGGGAGTGGTGACAAGACCCAGAAGATCACCTTAATTCACAAATGTTTTAAATAAAGTTGTAAACCCCAAAAAAACTTGCTGGCACAGTGACAAGACACACATCATCTAAATTCCCTGATATTTGGTATAAATGAGACCCAAAAAGACTTGCTGGCACAGTGACAAGACCCAGAAAATCACCTCAATTCACAAATGTTTTAATAAAGTTGTAAACCCCAAAAAAACTTGCTGGCACAGTGACAAGACACACATCATCTAAATTCCCTGATATTTGGTATAAATGAGACCCAAAAAGACTTGCTGGCACAGTGTGACAAGACCCAGAAAATCACCTCAATTCACAAATGTTTTAAAGAAAGTTGTAAACCCCAAAAAAAATTGCTGGCACAGCGACAAGACACACATCACCTAAATTCCCTGATATTTGGTAAAAATGACACCAAAAAGACTTGCTGGCACAGTGGGGAGTGGTGACAAGACCCAGAAGATCACCTTAATTCACAAATGTTTTAAATAAAGTTGTAAACCCCAAAAAAACTTGCTGGCACAGTGACAAGACACACATCATCTAAATTCCTGATATTTGGTATAAATGAGACCCAAAAAGACTTGCTGGCACAGTGACAAGACCCAGAAAATCACCTCAATTCACAAATGTTTTAAATAAAGTTGTAAACCCCAAAAAAACTTGCTGGCACAGTGACAAGACACACATCACCTAAATTCCCTGATATTTGGTCGAAATGAGACCCCCAGACCCCCCCCAGTAGCGTGGCAGACCGGCAGACACAACTATCTTCTTTGAAATCTCCTCTGAAATGCATGCAGAAAGCGCTGCATTGAAACCTTATATAATGTGCTGCGGGACTTAGCTCTGTGAGCCCATGATTGGGCAAAATTTGTTCAACCAGTTGTCAGGTGCAAGGCTGTAGCCAATTACGAGCTTCAGGCAGTGGGAAAATGCATTGTGGTCGAACATGCGGCGAACACCCAGAAATGTTCGGGGTTCGCGATCTGCTCGAACAGGCTAAGTTCGGGTCGAACCCCGAACCGTCCGAACCCGAACAGCTCATCCCTAATTCCCATCAACCCCAGGGATACAAATTCCTCCAAAAAAACAGAAACATCAATGGTGCAGAAAGATTGATTTCAAATTGATTCTACAATTGGCTCTATAATTAGGCAAAATAGGCAGTCGCCTAAAGCTTCACTCAGACAGGTGCCTTATCTGATATGGTTTGTACGGAATTTCAGCCTGTACGTGTTCATGTGACTACTGACATTCAACATAAATACACTACAACATCTCCGTACACCAGTTTTCCAGGACAGCTGTCTCAGCTTTAATTAATTATAGATTTTGGGGGTTTAATTTCTGCATTTTTGCACAATAATGGGGGCCTGATAATTTAGCTTTGCCTAAGGCCTCACTAAATCTAGAGTCGCCTCTGTCCTTAGGGCTACTATAATTATATTATGTTTTACTATAACATACTATTACATCCTGCACCTGTTTCATTTTCTAGAGTCTACAGCTTGATTGTAATTTGCTTTTGTTGTACTCAGCGACTTAACATCAGACTCATCCATGACAGGTGAGCCATCAGAGGTCACAAGTTTTACCCACCTAGGACATTCACAAGATCTTTCCAACCAGCCAATGAATACTTTGCTGTTGTTTGGGTCAGAGGGAAGATTAAGAGATCTGCTTATTTTACAAGTTGCACCCCAAATTTAACAGCAACTCCCCATTGACAGGGTCATGTCCAACCATGGCTTTACTTGGATTTGGGATCGACATAAGGCACTGACTGCAACATTGTTTTTCTTGTCAGTTATAAGTAATAAAACCTAACCTTCAGCACTTGCACATCCAAAAATTGTTCATGACCGTCATATATTTGACTTTATATATATTGATATATTTATTTATTTGCAAAGTATTTTACCAGGAAGGATACATTGAGATTTCTCTCGTTTTCAAGAGTCCTGGGTTCAAGAGCATTGAAATTTTTACAGTTGTTACAGAAATACAGAGTAATAAAATGCAAGATAGTAAAAAAACAGCACAAATATACAGAGTATCACACAAATAAATAGGTAGGAAATAAAGTCATTATGTTATATACAGTATATATATATATATATATATATATATATATATATATATATATAATAGACTTAAGCAGGGTTTGGCAACCTTGGCCCTCCAGATGTTTTGGAACTACATTTCCCATGAGGCTTAGTCATTCATTAGGTTTGCAGAGCCTCAAGTGAAATGTAGTTCCAAAACATCTGGAGGGCCTTTTCACCTCCCATCACGCGGAGAGAACAGTGGCTCGATCTACTTCTTCTGGCCGCTGGGAGCAGAGGGAAACTGGGGGGGGAGTCCCCCAGTCTCCCTCCGCGATCACTCCCCCGACCTGCCGAATCTCCTTAGAGGCGAGATCCTGCAGGTCATGTGACCGGCAGTGGAAGCCTCAATGGAGTCCTGTGGACTCCATGGAGGGGATGCTCGCGGTAGCGCTTAGGGCTGCCTTGAGTATCCTGACGCTTAGCGCCGCGTTACGGGGCAGGCTGCTGGTTTAGTGCCTGCCCCGTAATATCACGCTAAAACGATGACGCTAATGAGAAACCTGCAGGCGCAGGTTTTTCTCCTTAGCATTCCCGTTTTAGCGTGAGGATTGTAATATGGCCCCTAGAGTCTCAAAGTTTATCAGATCTGTGCTAGACCTTTATAATTGCTCACCCCTATCTAGGTTGTACCTTAAAATCTTAACTTCCGTTCTTCACATGTCCGTGACTACAGACAGATACAAATGGTAAACAGAAATTATTCTTATTTAAGGTATGTTGATGTCAAAATACATTTTATATTGTTTAAATACATCATTGGTTATAACAAATAAAGCATAATGTGTTCTAAGGACACTATATATTGAAATTCTATTACTCAGTTAAACCTGTGAGATGAAGCAGATAAATCTCGCATGTAATGTACGTGTACGTTATCAATGTACCATTGATAATATTTTTTTTCCCTTGGGTACATATTCTGAAATATTGAATAACAAAATATATTTCTCAATTCCCTTAATGCTCTGAACTCCACAAAAATAACTTATTTGCATGAGTTTTATGTGAAAATATGTTTCCTGGAGACATATTTCTTGTGAATAGACTGTTAGGATACCATCTGGGGGATTTAAATATGAGATTCACAGTTCAATCTCAGCAGTAGAATTGTCATGAAACAAATCAACCTAAACTACAATCAGATGGAATAGTAATAATAAAACACTCACAGGGTAATCCAAAGAGATCCGAATTGCTTGAGAAAGGTAACCGAACGCTGAAAATCAGCGTTCGGTTACCTTTCTTGGCCATTCGGCTATCCAGAGAGCAGGCAATTCGCCAAATCCTGGCGAATTGCCCGCACATACGGTGCCTGTTCGGTGCCTGTTCGAGGGCAGTGAAATCCCCATGAAAAAGCACTGCTTCGTCTATTCAGAGAAAACAAACCAGCAGTGAAAGGTTCCCCTAATGCCCTGCCATTCGGTGGTTTAATTTGGCAGGTTTATTCAGGAGAATCCCATAGGCTTCAATGTTAAAAATATTCCCGTTTTAATTCAATATCTAATAAACCGTTCATTATAAAATTCTGCAGTAAAGAGTCTCTTTATTTATAGATTTTTTAGGATACTTTAAGCATTTTTCTGAATTTTTTATTTTTTAAAAGTCCGATTTTTTTTTTTTCTGTAACAGCCCTTTTTATTATCATTCCCTAGACCTCATATGCAAATTTCAGACATTTTCGCTCAGTAGTTTCTTTGCAAACAGCTTTTCACTTTCACATTCATACAAACTCTTTTGCTAATTTATTCACTTCACTCTGTCTGCGGTGTCGGCTTTTTCTTGGCTTTTTCCGGCGGCTTCACTGCGTGTGATCGGCTCCTGCTCGGGATTTTCCGGCGTCTTCGACGGGTTAATCCAGATGTTTTTGAGGGTTTTCGGCGTGCATTCGCTGGGTTTTGCGGTTAGTTTTCGTCGGGTTTGCGGCAGCTTTTCCCTGCAATTCGGGGACCCTGTAGTGCTTGCTGAATACACCGCAGGGTCACCGAAATGGGATCGGCAAAACAAACCGAATTGAAGAGAACAAAACGTCACCGAACGTGCGGTGACTTTTCAAATCTCTTTGGATAACTCTGTCAGTTTACATCGAATGGCACATTTCAAGCCTGACCGTATTCCAATAAAACAATGTTTGATTGTGAAAGTTCCACAACATAGTATTTCATAAAGAAATAAATATAGAGATACATCTTTTTTTTTAAAAAAAAATATCTATTATTGACTGTGGACAGGTGACAATTATTCATTTAAATTTATAGATTTATTTATTTTTTACCCCTTAGCAACTCTTGGGGCCCTATTACAATCTTCGCGCATACATTTGCGCCCGCGCAAAAACTCATTAACGCGAGGGACAAAACCTTTTGCGCAGAACTTTGTATTACAATGTCAATGCCACAAACGTGCGTATACGTCTACCGCGGGTGAAACTGCGCGAACGCTGCGCGAGCTTACTGTACTTCGCACGTCCTATACTTGACATTGTGAGCGCAAATGCATTTGTGCGCTGGTACGCGGGTGGTATTACAATCTATGCGCAGTTTGTAACGCACAGCCTTTGCGCGCATAATTTTAGCAACTCCTAAAAGCTGGTGTTAATGGCAAATTCTATCAATCTGGCCGAAACCAAATACACCAGCCCAAAAAAAAATACGCAGCAAAGTATAGTTACACATTCTACACATACCCAAACCAATAAATTTGAGAAGTTGTGTGTGTTTTTTTTAATGATGCAGCATATATGCGCAAATTGACTTTGACAGGCGCAAAAACTTAACATGAGACAATTGTGGTTCTTAATTCTGATTGGCTGAATCGCGTGAAAAATACAGTCCGCACACTGATTTCTGCGCGCAACATTGCTGCGCGCGTGCTTTTGCGCGTCAGTTTTACACGCGTTATTGCTCGACGGATGAAAAAATGCGCGAGGATTGTAATACCAGCGCGTTAACGTTTAACGCTTTACGCAAAAATTCACGCATTGCGCGTGCGTTTTTGTTTGAAGAATGTAATAGGGCCCAAGGTGTGTTCATTATATTGCCTAAAAATCTTAGCTGCAAGTGTTTTGTTTTTCTTTTCATTTGGTAACATATAATCATTAAATTAGTTTTAACATTACTTTGAATCATTTATTCTGTCACATATGTACATTTTCTTTTGTCTAAGGTCCCTTCTTTGGAACAGCAAAAGCAAAATGTGAATGTTAACTAGTCTAGATTGCAGTGTACGGGTTCAAAACTCACTGTGTAACTAACAGAAGCGCTCCGTATTGTAAATAATAAAATAACATTAATATTTTCAATTTAGTTTTTATGTCTACGAACCATTATTGATTGATCATTTTGTTAATTCAATTATTAATGAATAAAGTCATGTATTCACAGTATATAAGCATCTCAAAGTAACTGATACAATTTAGAACGTTAGGATAAAGAAAATCATTTCAAGAATTGTTGAAAATGGCTTGCTTTAACCCTTTCACTAGCAAGTGATTTTTCCAAAAAAACATTGTCAGGAACCATGGTTTTTTGAAAAAACATCTTTAATTAATTACACAGTAAGAAATACTGTACAGAAATACTCTAAGTTGCGCAGGACGTCTGCAGCCCATCAGTGAAGATCCACGGCTCGGCGCCAATCGCGGACCTCTCCTGCAGTCGGCTGACATCTTTGTTAGCCCATTCCTGTGGGGCATATCCCCGCCCATCTACGGGTGCCATCTACTGCCAAATTGAGTCACAGCCATTGCAGTGAGCCGCAGGCGGCAACTGTATTGGCTTGCTGAATGTCCAAAAATGATGCACTGGATGAAGCAGATGCTTCAAAAATGATACACTAGATGGAGAATATGCTCCACAAATTATGCACCGGGTGGAGCACATGCTCCAGAATGAAGTATATGCTCCAATATGACTCCCAGAATAGGGATATGCTCCAAAAAATTGCATGCAATATGATACATCGGATACTGGCTGGGTAGAGTAGAGGTAACATCACTGCTCTATAGACATGTGCATTCGTTTTAGTACTAAAACGATTTAGTCCGAATTTTGGGATAATTTAGTTTTCGTATTACTCAAGAGAAACGAAACTGCTCAGTCCAAAAAACGAAAGAAACCAAAATAAAATGCACTACATTTTAGTTTCTGTCCTTTTTGTGATATTCCATTGAGTGAAGGAGACCAGCAATGAAGAGTGCAACATCTGAAGTTCTGCACCCTCCACATGCTAATGCAGTAGGATGTTCTATACAGAGAGGGGCATTAATTAATGCAGGAGGATGTTCTATACATTATACAGAGAGGGGTATTAATGTAGGAGGATGTTATATACAGGTACATTATACAGAGAAAGGTATAAATTGAGGAGGATGTTCTATACAGAGAGGGCTATTAATTAATTCAGGAGGATGTTGTATACATTATACAGAGATGGGTATTAATTAATGCAGGTGGATGTTCTAAACATTATACAGAGAGGAGCCTTTTTTTCTTTTAGCCCTTTAAATCCAGTGGCTGTGAGCGCTGAGATCGGCTGCTTGTTATATTATCTCAGTACAATGTATCAGGCTCAACTGTTACAGTAACTGACTGTAACAGCGCTCAGAGTTTCAGTAAAACAAGGAAATAATATTGTTATAACCTATTATATATAAAAATATTATTTACTAGTTTTACTGAACTCTGAGCGCTGTGATGAGCAGTAGTCAGTTACTGTAACAGCTTTGCCTGACACGGGGCTGTATTACAATGTTGGTGCTAACTTAACCAGAGCTGTTGTAAACTGAAAACCTCCAAGGCTATAATGGCTCTGGGAAGTTTACAACAGCTCTGGTTAAGTTAGCACCAACTATGTAATATGGCCCACATTGTGCTGAGAGTGAGAGATACTGTAACAAGCAGCGATCTCAGCCCTCTGAGGAGCCACTCCAATAGTAATTGTATCCACTGGTTTTTGGATGAATGAAATTAGTTTTCATACTAAAAACGAAAACTACTGAAAACGAAAATACTGAAAACGAAAATACTGAAAACGAAATTCTTTAGCAACTAAATAAATTGCATTTTAGGACTAATTCATTAGTTCAAAACGAAATGTTGTGCTGTGCACATGTCTACTGCTCTATAACTGTGGAGACCATGGAGATGCAGGTTCGAACCCTGGCAAGAGCACCGCTCTAAGTGTCCTTGGGCAAGACACCTAACGGTACATACTCGCCACCCAGGACATACGTGAAAACAAGAGAAATCTCAACGTATCCTTCCTGGTAAAATACTTTCTCAAAAAATAATAATGCTGTAGAGCATTCCAAATTATTTGGAATATATTCGGATCTGGACCTTTATAATCAGATTGGTTCAGATCCATTCAAGATTTTCAGAGAGCAATTCTTTTTGGATATCGTCAATTCAGATTTTGGATTGATCCAAATTGTCGAATTGCCTTTTATTCAGCTGAATTCTGAATTGATCCAAATCGCACATGTCTACTTCACGAAGCAATGGTAAACATTTTAAGATATTGGGGACTAATTATCATCTAGGGTAGATACCTATTCAAAGACACCAGTTCCATTTTCAAGTCAAGTTTCAAGCAATGATGACATTCATCTATATGGAATTTTGAAATTGTAATCTACACAAACATTTGTAAGGGTCCACAGGTTAAAGAAACATCATTTCGTTTTTTTTCTTAGAGGCAAACCACAAAACTGGCGAAAAGCCAATTCTACACACAGAAGATGTATTCAGAAGACGATAGCTGAACATTTTCATTACAAGGAAAGCATGAGCGAGATTATGGTTGGGCTCAACATGTATAACTACCAAAGCATAAATAAGCCCGTCACCAACAGATCACGGCACAATTCGGAGAAATCTCTGAATTGGAACATTTAATCCACTACTGCTACTACAGCCAAGTTGCACTTGATTACTATTATCTTCAGAGTAGGAGTTTTAAAAAAATATGAAAGGGGGATATTCTGTCCTCACTTCAGTAACCTTGAGCACAGGGCTGGATTTACTTCTCAGGAGCCTGTAAGCACAGAAATCTGAAGCACCCCCGCCCCCCACCCAAAAAAAACACCACTTCATTTTTTATGCTGCTTTATTTCCTGTATTTTTTTCGAATGGATATCAAAACTTTTAACAAATAAAGTGTTAAATTTTTTTAATCTTTTTACAAATTTGTATTTGCAAATATTTTTGTTTATAGCAAAAGTTGTCCATCACGGGGGGAAGGTAGGTGGGGGGGTGCCTTTTCTGCCCAACTAAAACATAATCATTAATAACAAATAATAATAATAAATAAAAACATTTTAAAAAACACCTCTATACTTGCTGGCAGTGTGGGAAATGAGAAGGTGAGTTTGCGCAGCCAGTGGCGTAGCGTGGGTTGTCAGCACCCGGGGCCAGCCAAGAATTGTGCGCCCCCCCCCAACCTGTGGACACGTTATCGATATTGCCCCAGCTCTCACATGGATATTGCCCCAGCTCATGGATTTGCCCCAAACTCATGGATTTGCCCCAGCTCACACATGGATTTGCCCCCCAGCTCACTCATGGATATGCCCCAGCTCACACATGGATTTGCCCCAGCTCACTCATGGATTTGCCCCAGCTCACTCATGGATTTGCCCCCAGCTCACTCATGGATTTGCCCCCAGCTCACACATGGATTTGCCCCAGCTCACACATGGATTTGCCCCAGCTCACTCATGGATTTGCCACCAGCTCATGGATTTGCCCCCAGCTCATGGATTTGCCCCAGCTCACTCATGGATTTGCCCCCAGCTCATGGATTTGCCCCAGCTCACTCATGGATTTGCCCCCAGCTCATGGATTTGCCCCAGCTCACACATGGATTTGCCCCAGCTCACTCATGGATTTGCCCCAGCTCACTCATGGATTTGCCCCAGCTCACTCATGGATTTGCCCCCAGCTCACACATGGATTTGCCCCAGCTCACACATGGATTTGCCCCAGCTCACTCATGGATTTGCCCCAGCTCACTCATGGATTTGCCCCAGCTCACACATGGATTTGCCCCAGCTCACACATGGATTTGCCCCAGCTCACTCATGGATTTGCCACCAGCTCATGGATTTGCCCCAGCTCATGGATTTGCCCCCAGCTCACTCATGGATTTGCCCCCAGCTCATGGATTTGCCCCAGCTCACTCATGGATTTGCCCCCAGCTCATGGATTTGCCCCAGCTCACTCATGGATTTGCCCCCAGCTCACTCATGGATTTGCCCCCAGCTCATGGATTTGCCCCAGCTCACTCATGGATTTGCCCCAGCTCACTCATGGATATGCCCCAGCTCAGACATGGATTTGCCCCAGCTCACTCATGGATTTGCCCCAGCTCACTCATGGATTTGCCCCAGCTCACTCATGGATTTGCCCCCAGCTCACACATGGATTTGCCCCAGCTCACACATGGATTTGCCCCAGCTCACTCATGGATTTGCCACCAGCTCATGGATTTGCCCCCAGCTCATGGATTTGCCCCAGCTCACTCATGGATTTGCCCCCAGCTCATGGATTTGCCCCAGCTCACTCATGGATTTGCCCCCAGCTCATGGATTTGCCCCAGCTCACACATGGATTTGCCCCAGCTCACTCATGGATTTGCCCCAGCTCACTCATGGATTTGCCCCAGCTCACTCATGGATTTGCCCCCAGCTCACACATGGATTTGCCCCAGCTCACACATGGATTTGCCCCAGCTCACTCATGGATTTGCCACCAGCTCATGGATTTGCCCCCAGCTCATGGATTTGCCCCAGCTCACTCATGGATTTGCCCCCAGCTCATGGATTTGCCCCCAGGTCACACATGGATTTGCCCCCCAGCTCATGGATTTGTCCCCAGGTCATGGATTTGTCCCCAGCTCATGGATTTGCCCCCAGGTCATGGATTTGCCCCAGCTCTCACCTGGATTGTTGCCCCAGCTCCGGCAGGGGGTTGAGGGACCCAGATGCCGGGCAGTGCGAGAGCGCCTGCCCGGTCTTGAACAGTCCGTCCTGTGAAGTGGATGCGGCTGTGTGCGTGTGCGCAGCCGGTCACGCGGTCCGGCCAGTCAGGTGGTACAGAGACTCAGTACCACCTGATTAGCCGGACCACGTGACCGGCTGCGCACGCACACAGCCGCATCCACTTCACAGGACAGACTGTTCAAGACCGGGCAGGCGCTCTCGCGCTGCCCGGCATCTGGGTCCCTCAACCCCCGGGCCAGTTTTAGGGGCGCAAATGCGCCCCTAACAAAACTGCGCCCGGGGCCACGGCCCCCCCCACGCTACGCCACTGTGCGCAGCATCACTGTTCACTTTATAATTGAAAAGTGAACAATAATGCTGCTTTAGGAAAAATTTTATATATTTTATTAATTTGTTATTTTGATTTTACTTAAACCTGATCATATTTGGTATCACTGGAAAGGCCATATTCTGGCCTTTCAAACAATACCTTATATGTTCCTCTGGCCTTTATGACTCTAGAGATACAGGGGTGTAAATGATTGTAAATTGTTTCGTTTTTTTTAGACAGAGCAAGGCGCCCCCCTGTAGTAGGCATCTGTAGGCACATGCCTACTTTGCCTAATTATAAATCTGGCCCTTCTTGCAGCTTACATGGATATATGGCAAAGCAGTCAGAAATAGTGGTTCTGTCTTCTGAAAGGCTGAATTTATTCCTGTGCTAGATCTGTAAAACCTGCAAATAGAATAGAGTGGGATGACAACGTGCACATGAGCAGTATGATGCAATTGCAATAAACACATTTCTGGTACAGAAGTGAAATATATGGACATAAAAACAGGCAGCAATGCAGGATAATCCATTTAAACAGAATAGTAAACAGGATTTATTTACTACTTACAGATATGAGGAGATGCTAAAGGCAGAAGCTGAGAGTTATGCTACGGCTACACAAGATGACTGGCGAGAAAAGTTGGCCTATGCCCTACAGGATGCTGGCTGTACTTCCTGCTAATAGTCACTTCCTATGGCATTTTACTGCATTTCCAATCAATTTATTGATTGGGAAGAATAATAATCCAAAAATATATGGACCAATAATAGACCAAAGAGACATAGATCAAAGACATAATTATTCATATACACGTATACAGTTATAAAATCTAACTCAATTCACATTTTTTAGATTTACTAAGCATTTTTAAGTATGGCCTCACAATATGATGATCTATATATTGCTGGATTAGGAATTCT
This sequence comes from Leptobrachium leishanense, assembly GCA_009667805.1. Lineage (NCBI taxonomy): Eukaryota > Metazoa > Chordata > Amphibia > Anura > Megophryidae > Leptobrachium > Leptobrachium leishanense. The sequence continues at coordinate 26,554,499 of CM019073.1, read as the reverse complement.
ATCCTTACAGTCAGTTTCATGCATAGTGTCACGGTGCTGTATGGAGGATCCACGTATTGCCAAGTTTTCCGTTGAACAAAAAATATTTCTATATTTTATTGGGCATGGGAAAGGGCAATACAGTTTGACAAGAACAAGCATGCTTCTGAACATCTACAGCCCCATAACTCGTCTTGTTTGCAGTATGTCACCGTAAGGTGATCGTCAAACTGCCCGTTGCCAAGGGACCACATTTACAACACCATAGTTGCTCCGGTGCCATGTTCCACAGTCCATTTCCCTAGAGAAAAGCGACAGGGGATGGAGATGTAAAACCAAACTGGCTATGATTCTTGGCTGGAACCATGTGGTCACTTTATTTGATATTGGGTTCACAACACTAATTAACTTACTCTTTAAATTGACAAATACCTTCTGCTGTAAATCCTCTATTCAAGCGTAAGCAGTGTTCCAAATTCTCCGGTGCCTTTCACTTGCACCATGGTTCAATATGCTACAAGTAGAGGAATTGTGTTTGGGATTTTTTTCCCCTCCTTTTCTTTGTCTCTTTTCAAGCCCTGGGTGTTTGCAGCAGAATTAAAAATGACTTAACAAACATTCACAGGGTCCTTACACCTGCTTTGTCTTTCAGGTTCCCAGTTGAGAAAATCAAATAGCTGGAAAAGAGGGGACAAAATGTGTTGAAATGGATTATGCTACGAACATGAGCTGTAATGAAAAGAAGAAATATATTACAAAAAATAGCGTTTTAATATTTTTTAAACAAAATAATGATTCTGTTATATTCACTGGAGATGTGATGATTATTTTTTTCTGAAATACTGTCTTAATGAGCCCACTATAACCTTTGATAATAAACTCAGAAGACAGTATTTAAAGTTCCTGGACAATAATATCATAAATTAGTATCACATTTAAACATAATGAATTGTGACTTTTATAAATTCACAGGTTAACAAACACTGTTCTACAAAATATGTTTCAGCACTTGCTCCACTTAAATCCATTCCCACCAAGTAAAACCATTTTGTTTGTTTTAATAAGCTCTTCTCAAAATTAACTTAAATTAAATACATAAACTTCTCTGGAATGATGTTAAACAATGTAAGCACAATGTTTTAAAGTATTTTATATTACACTAGCTTTTTGCCAGCAGTTTCGCTCGTGTGGATTTTGGGATTTGTTACAATTGTTTTTAAAGGAAACATGAGTTTTTTGTCCAAGCTGTACGAAATATAATTTACAGTTTGATATCTTAAAGTAATAAGTAATGTTTATTGCATATGGTAGTCAGGGCGTATTAGCTGCAAAACAAAGTTGTTTCATTCATAGGTGTCCATAATTTTTTTTTGTGTGTTTTGTAAATACAAACAAAGAGACAGGCAAAAAAAATAATTTAGTTTTTTTGGCATCTGGAAAATAAAAAAAAACTATTTGAGCACTTCTTTGTAATCCACATTAGTGGTTCTTCTTTCAAGTGAGCAGAGAGGCAGGTGAGCTCACTCAGGCAACGTAAAACTGCCGATGTGAGAACCAGTGTTCTCTTAGGTCAATCCCTGCTACCTTCAAAGACTGTCCCCGAGACTTGATGATGGTCATCAGAAAACAAACCTTTAGGGTGAACTGAACTCTTTTAAATTCAAACAGATATTCTGTAGGTATTAGAAGTATTTGTGGTATGAACACCGACTCCACCGGCCAGAACCGGTTAGCACCGTAGCCTCAATCACATTTCTGTGAAGTGTTTTACTTGCAATCTGGTGCCAATACAGAGCTTAGGTGGGTTGAGGTTCTCCCACACTGGAGCAATGAGGGAGTGTGTGAGGCCTGGCTGTGAGAGGGAAGCAGACATGCTGGAGCAGTGAAGGAGTGTATGAGGCCTGGCTGTGAGAGGGAAGCAGGCGTGCTGGAGCAGTGAGGGAGTATGCAAGCCCTGGCTGTTGAGAGGAGCTGCATAGAGATTCCATTCTGTTTGAAGTAACAGCATCCCTCTGATCTGCTGATCCAGCGTATCAACTGGATTTTTAGAAAGTGGTTCATACGAAGCAGCATAATTATCTGAGGTTCTGTTTAGCATAACTAATAAAGAGGTTGGGTGTCATGCCTATAATTATTGTCGTGCCATATTATCTGCTGATTTGCATACAATGTCAGAGTGTTTTTTACAAAACCATATTACAATATACCACCTTTTTTCAAATTAGTATCAAATTGCTAGCAATGTTTTATTTTCATTTGTTAGAATCATTCCTTTATGAAAATAAAAAACACGCAATTTTTTTGCCAAATTGGTCCCCTTTATTCCATTTCTCCCTTGAACCATTAAAAAAAGCATTCCTTTCGATAAAGACAGAGAATGGTTCCTTATGGACAACTCGAGAAATCAACTCAATGTCTGACCCCCATTGCGGCACTATGGAGAATTTTTGCCTCGTTTCTTGACATTAATTTTCTCATGAGTGATGAAGCTTGAAAAATATTATATTCATTGGCAGACATTCATCTTTCAACACCATTTTGTAACTTATTTCTCTTAAAAAAACAATAAATACTTTTTACTTTTTTCTGTGGAACATCTATAGTCTCAAAAGAGAATGGATTTTTTAAAATATTTTTAATGTGTTTTTGTAATTCCCTGAAATAAACAATCCATATTTAGAACATTAAAAAACAATCTTAACTTCCTGTCTACATTGTGAATGAGGTGACTGAGGGCTAATCATTAACACGTAAAGTCATAACAAGTATTATTTTTGAAGTTAATGGATCATTATTTTATCCCAATGTTAAATCATAATCTGCAAAGACACAATTGTTTATCTTCTGTCCCGTCCCAACTCTTTTTAGAAGGAGCTATTCTCTTCATTTGGATAACATGTCAAGGCTGGCAGCACCTCATTAACGTCAGATTCTTGTAAATGTTTTTAGTATATTGACTGTTCTTCTGCTTGTCACTTATTTGGCAGAGTAATGCATCCTTCCCATGGCGAATCAATGTGTGAAAAGGGTAACCCAGGTTCCTTAATGCACATCATGGGAAATATATTTTAATATCAAGACAACATAAAATTTCAATTAAAAGAACAATATTTTTTTCTTTAAAAATGTCTATTCTCTGCATTTTTGTTATTCCCTTTTCATATCATAGCTGCTCCTTCGTAGTCGTAGGTTTAGTCCGCAGTAAGCTCAAACAGGTTCATTACACGACTTGTTCTTGTCCTCAATGTCTTTGCTTGTTCCTTGTTCAGTTACATCTTGAGCACCTGGTATCCGGAATGTTCAGGACCCCGAGCATTACGGATTTCCAAATCTTTTGAGTTTCAGAATCCAGCTAGGATTCCGATTCTGGAGCATCATGCAAAGGTTAGCCCTCTACTTATTATTACAAGTTGGACAGTAACTTGAGTTACCACGAGTAGCGTACCAAAGGTGGTGGTCAGGAAGGTGACTATCCCAGGCGTCATGTTAGGAATGATACTAGCCTGCACTTGATGCATCGCACATGAAAGTGATGTTCACGTCGTGCTTACATGGTGATGTCCTCACTGCTCATGCATGGTGATGTCTGGTCATTGTCGGCAGACATGTTGGTTATGGTTCTGGGCATATTATTGGGAGTGTGCTGATCTTTTTGCCCTGAGCAGAAAAAATTGCCTGGTACTCTTCCGGTTACCACTTTTTCATGGAATAGTTTGTGCTTGTGCGTGCTACTGTGGCGACGAGGTGATAGTAAATCTTTAACAAAAACAGGCCCACTGCATCTATACTTACATACCAGAGTCCTGGAAAATTCTCATGCCGACTTGTCCTTGCAACATTACTGGAATGTGTTGTGAAAGATCTCCTTTACGAGCTACGGCGCAACTCCCGCAGTTATGCTTACTAGAGTTCTATGAACTACACGTGGTCGCAGTTACCTTAGGGGGCAGAAAGACTTTGAGCTTCCACCTGTCTTGGATTAGGTCCATTTGTATGCTTTCGCTAAATTTTTGAATAAGATTTCATGGTCTTTTCTTAAATCCCATTTGTGGTCACTAAAACACCTCTTAAACTTTGTGCTTGTAGGTTTTACTCTCTTCAATCAGGGGCCCAGGTGTCACGTATCTCCCAGAAATATGTCTAATCCCTGGACGCAGTCAAGCTATACTATACTGCTGGTAGTAGGGTAGCTGGATTTCTACCTATAGGAGATGTACTATATATACACAGACAGACAATACCAGAATGGCTTGTAGTCCAGATACCAGGGGTTAATACAAGGATGACTCGTAAGCCAGATACCAGGTGTCTGATACCAAGTCAGAATGTCAGCCGAGTGCCAAGGGTCGTATGCCAGGTCGGGTCGTCAGCTAAGTGCCAAAGGGTTAACATCCAGGGGAATAGTCAAACAAGCCAAGATCATACACAGGTAAGCAAATGATAAACACTATGAACTCACTGAGAGGAGTGGAAACCACGTCAGGGCAAGGGACCAGTCTTCAGGCATCTGTTTTTAAACTCAGCAGGAGCCGAGTCATCACGCTATGCCACACCTGTGTTAGTGACCCACGGCTACTTCACTCGGTGGCCAGACAGCGAGCAGCGAGGATGGTACTGCCGGCCGCCGGGACACAGAATCAGGAGTGTGGTATGTGACACCAGGACTTAGTTCATAAGTTATTATTATTTGTTTTAAGTTCTGTACACAGCTTTTTTATTTTATCTATTATAATAAATTTGGTTTTATCTTTTCTGAGCCTGAGCAAGGATTTATTAGCATTTTTTTTACCACCATTTGATCCATCACCATTGGAGGAAGAACCTAGAAGGCTGGGCACTCGCCATAAGAGAGTGCCACACGTAAGATCATAGAGCCAAATGCAAAAAGGGCTCCAAAATCGGTGAGTGCATTACTATATTGTTGCAGAAGAGCTTGCTGTTAGTGATAATGCTACACTATGGTAGTTCCTGTTCTACTTTTTGTCTTGGAGGAATAACGGTGAAAAGTAGGGAAATGTCACCCTCTATATGACCACGAGCCTTCTTTACCAGAGCCAGGTTATGTTGTGGCTCTGGAAAATGTGAGTTTTCTGGTTATAAGGAGACTTTTTATTTGTGTATTTATATACTTGATTCATTGCTGCGGAGTTGCACTATTATTTGTCCATCTGTTTATTTATATTTTGAGGTTACTGATTAAGCAATCACGTTCTGGAACCTGGATACTAAAGAAAGATAAGTATTTCTTTCTGTCTGGCATATGCATGTGCATGAAACACGACAACAGTCACTTTATATGTGCCACATGATTGGGTGTATATTAACCACAATATAATTGGATTTTTACGCCACATACAGGGTTATTCAAAGAGATCCGAATGGCTGGAGAAAGGTAACCGAACCTGAAAATCAGCGTTCAGTTACCTTTCTTGGCCATTCGGCTATCCAGAGAGCAGGCAATTCGCCAAATCCTGGCGAATTGCCTGAAACATACGGTGCCTGTTCGGTGCCTGTTCGAGGGCAATGAAATCCCCATAGAGAAGCAATGCTTTGGCTATTCAGAGAACACAAACCAGCAGTGAAAAGTTTCCGAAATGCCCTGCCATTCGGTGGTTTAATTCGGCAGGTTTATTCAGGCGAATCCCATAGGCTTCAATGTTAAAAATATTCCCATTTTAATTCAATATCTAATAAACCGTTCATTATAAAATTCTGCAGTAAAGAGTCTCTTTCTTTATAGATTTTTTAGGATATTTTAAGCATCTTTCTGGATTTTTATTTTTTTTAAAAATTCCGATTTTTATTTTTTTTAAGTTTAATTATTTTTTCTGTAACAGTCCTTTTTATTATCATTCCTTGGACCTCATATGTAAATTTCAGACATTTTCGCTCAGTAGTTTCTTTGCAAAACAGCGTTTCCCCTTTCAAACATTCTATCAAACTGTTTTGCTAATTTATTCACTGCCTTCGTCAGCGGTCTCGGCTTTTTCCGACGGCTGTGCTGCGTGTGATCGGCTCCTGCTCGAGTTTTTCCGGCGTTTTCGGCAGGTTAATCCAGATGTTTTTGCGAGTTTTCGGCGTGCATTCGCCAGGTTTTGCGGCTAGTTTTCGTCAGGTTTGCGGCGGCCTTTCCCTGCAATTCGGGGACCCTGTTGCTGAATACATCGCAGGGTCGCCGAAATGGGATCGGCAAAATGAACCGAATTGAAGAGAACGAAAAATCACCGAACGTGCGGTGACTTTTCGATTCTCTTTGAATTACCCTGATAGTACTTATGTTTCTATTCCCGTATTTGTGTATTTTTTGCTAAGGTTACGTATATTTCCTTGTACTATAACGGCAGCATACTTCTTATTTGTATATTATTTATATATTAAATTAGCACATTTGAAGCACCGCATATACATTTTATTTTCTCTACTCTCTTTAACCTTTCTACATAAAAACCCCAATGCAATTAGTGCCTGTCCTTGAGGGTCAATAAGCCTTTTCCAGCACTTTTTTGCATTATATTCAAACTGATCATGTCTGGATGAGTCTAGCACATTGGAAGAGGATACATTCTAAAACATTGGACACTCTACCTCCTGTTCGTTATCAGGGTCACCATCAACAATATGGATAAAATAAAGTTTTGTCAAAGATAAACTGATAATTAATGGCATATTTAAATACTAAATTCACTCCTACTCTACAAATAATTCCTCTGGTGTTCAAGGTCTGGTGCACCGTCAATACCGTAACTCCCTCTTATTTTAAAGGATACATTTCCTGAATTTTATTTTGATCATACCACTAGAAAGCTGTAAATCCTGCATTAATTCCCCCTACTCCTCCTTCCGACTCAACCACATGCTACAGTGACTTCCTAAAGAAATATATGATCTACCGTCCATTTACGGCTATTTGCCCAGTAATTTAATTAGCTAAGCAATCATTATGAGGAAAGACTATCTCTGCACAAAAAAAAAAATTGGCTCACACCGAGTACATATCAGTTTAATATCTAAACGCAGTTAATCATTGACTTGGTTTATGTCATAGGGTAAATTAAACAAATTGTGTTTTTTTTGGGGGGGGATAGATACAGGGTTATTCAAAGAGAATCGAAAAGTCACCGCACGTTCGGTGACTTTTCGTTCTCTTCAATTCGGTGCGATGTGGCGATCCCATTTCGGCGACCCTGCGGTGTATTCAGCAAGCACCACAGGGCCGTCGTAGTGCAGGGAAAAGCAGCCGCAAACCCAACGAACACTCACCGCAAAACCTGGCGAAGGCACGTGGAAACCCGCAAAAACATCTAGATTAACCCCGCCGAACATGCCGGAGAAACCCGAGCAGCCGCCATATCACTGCACAGAGCAGCCGCCGGAAAAAGCCAACACTGCAGACGAATGGGGTGAAAAAAAAAAAACAGTACGCTTGAATTTTTGAAAAGTGAAACGCTGTTTGCAAAGAAACTACAGAACGAAAATGTATGAAATTTACATATAAGATCCAATGAATGATAATAAAGAGGCCTGTTACAGAAAAAAGAAAAAACGATTAAAAAAAACGGAAAATAAATTTTCGCCCAAAAATGCCCAAAACATCCTTAAAAATCTAAAAATAAAGAGACTTTTTACTGCAGAATATTATAATCAACGGTTTATCAGATATTGAATTAAAACAGGAATATGTTTAACATTGAAGCCTATGGGATTCGCCTGAAAAAGGCTAGGGTCAAACGAACGCATTGTTCGCATCGACCGTCAAAAAGTGCGTCCGAATGCGATGTATTTTTTGTACGGTGGACGCGAAAGCGGTCAAACGATGCACATTTTCGTGAGTGTTTTTTAACGGATTGTCAATAAAACACTGTTTACGTCTGGACGTGATGTTGGCAGGACATTAGCAGCGTCTGACGTCTCCTAATCACGTACACACGTCGCTATGCTGACGCAGTGCACTCTGTACATCAGTACTAGCGGTTCTACGTGTTCGAAAAAATGCGTTCGTTTGCCTCTTGCGTTGCACGGCCGAACTTTCGTGCGTCAGTTCTTCGTATATTGGCCGTCATTGCTTGTCATTTGCTGCTACTGTGGCCGTGATTAAGAGCGCCTAAACGCACGTCAAAAATTAGTTAGTCTGACCCCAGCCTAAACCTGTCGAATTAAACCTCCGAACAGCAGGGCATTTCGGCAACTTTTCACTGCTGGTTTGTGCTCTCTGAATAGACGAAGCATTGCTTCTCTATGGGGATTTCACTGCCCTCGAACAGACAACGAACAGGCCCCGTATGTGCAGGCAATTCGCCAGGATTTGGCAAACTGCCTGCTCTCTGAATAGCCGAATGGCCAGGATAGGTAACCGTACGCTGAATTTCACTGTCCGGCCACAATTCGGCTTTTGGACACAATTCGGAGCTCTTGGAATAACCCTGATAGTCTAAGCGATTTTTTTTAAAGCAAACCAAGTAAGAGAATTTCATATTTGCAGTAAAAAAAATTGTAACGTTACACAATAGCAAACACTAGCATAGAAAGCACTAGAAGGTCGCAAAGTTCCACCACATTGCATGGACATTCTTGGAAGGTCGAACTATACAATATGGTAATTAGTATTCTTTCATCTATCAGGCAACACCTCTTCAGCCCAGCATCATTCCGACAAAGCCTCCCCAGTCCGGCATCATTTCAGAGATGCATCCCCAGTCTGACTTCTGACAATCCCGTGGCACCACCTCAGCCCAGTGTTGAGTGATCCAATCACGCACGTTCCGCCACTACACTTCTCACTGGACAAATTCTCTGCCTCCTTCACCTATTTAGTCTCATCCTCCTCCAATGCTTGTTTCCCTATTGCTCCATTCTTACTTTTTAACTACAAGTTTTTGACTTTGAAGTTCTCTCCTGCCCTTGACCTTGACTCTATTATCTGGTTTGTCGTATATCTCTTCGGCCCTTGACTTCGACCCTGTCTTCTGACCAATATAACACAGGATGAATGGTTCACCTTAATGATGAGGACTAATGTAAGATATGGAGGGCTGGAGGTATGGGAGTTTTTATTTGAAAGCAAACTAATGTAAAAATTGGGTAAGAAAAGGAAAGGTGAAATATTAACCCAGTCTGACCCCTCCATCCTTTTTTTTACCATAGAACATTATTCTAAAACTCATCTTTAATTCAACGTTGGAGTCAGCACTCTTCTGCTCTTGCAGCCTACTTCTTCCTTGAAGCAGAAGTATTTCTAATCTCAAGACAAAATTTTGAAACTATTTAGCCGGGGTCTTTTTTTGACGGTTGTAGATTTTAAAGATTCAATTTAGAAAAAGTGTGTTTTTTCAATTTGTTCATCATATTTCATATTTTTTTTAAAGTAAACTATAAGATATGGTGGAAATAATGGTATATTTAGAAAGTCCATTTAATGGCGAGAAAAACGGTATATAATATGTGTGGGTTCCATAAAGAAGTAAGAGGAAAATTAGACCTAAACACAAACAGAGCAGAAACGTAAAAACAGCAGTGGGCACTTTTGGACTGACAATCGTAAAAACCGCCTGGTCACTAAGGGGTTACTGCACCCGCTTATTGGCAACACTTCAAAGGAAAGCCGTCTGCTTTGGAAGGCTGTCACAGTCCATATGGACACCCAACTGGATGTGGGAGAGGTAGGACCAGGGCTTTTTTTCAGGGGGTACTCGGGGTATCAGTACCGGCACCTCTCAGTACCGGCACCTCAGCTAGAACTAACAGGAGAGAGCATGATGCACCTCCCTCCTTCTGCAGTGGCAGGCAGAGAATTGGAAGCACTTGGCAGCTCATGTTGCTATTGAACGCTTGCGATTGTCAGGAGTGTATGTAGGGACTGATAACCCCCCTCCCCCAGTAAGTGACAAGGGAGGGCTGCTCCACCCTCTCTCTGCAGCTGCTGAAACTTTGAACAGCATGGGGAGGGGGTGCAGCATGTTTACACACATCTGCCAGAGCTGCGGATTGTCAGGCAAGCGGTGTGATCAGAGGAGCAGGCACTGTAAGGCGGTAGTGAGTTTTATTACTGTGGAGCTCATACACACTGCGCATTACTGTGAGTTTCATTGCTGTGGAGCTCCTACACACTGCGCATTACTGTGAGTTTTATTGCTGTGGAGCTCATACACATTGCGCATTACTGTGAGTGTCATTGCTGTGGAGCTCATACATACTGCGCATTACTGTGAGTGTCATTGCTGTGGAGCTCATACACACTGCACATTACTGTGAGTTTTATTCCTGTGGAGTTCATACATACTCAGCAAAACTGTGAGTTTCATTGCTGTGGTGCTCACAAATGCTAGGGGATTATCCACTCAGTGCCCAAAAAAAACAGCTAACAGGCCTGCAATACAGATTTTTATTGCAACAGAGACACACCGCCTACACTATAAGGTTACAACAATAGTTGTAGTTCATTTAAAGGAACCCAGTATTAAAAAATATGGTTCCCTTTTATAGTGTCTTCCTTTAAGTGAGCTACAACTATTGTTTATGACGACATGAAAATAGTCATAATAATCAGATTTTCCCCAGGCGTGAGAGAGTACCCCCACCTATGTTTCCAGAAAAAAGCACTGGGTAGGACCCTCAGCTCAACATGACAAGTTAAACTCAATTAAATGGTCATGGTGGCTAGATTGTCATTTTAACCAATAATGAATGTCTGGGGTTGTCCGTGTACATGTTGATTTGATCTGTTTGCTTTGGCTGCAGTCCTCTAAATACACTATTTCTGTGACAGATTGCCTTTATTATTTGCTCAGGAATAAAATCGCAATAAATAACACATTTCACGAAATTCTTTTACCTTACAAACCTTGGTCCCGAAATTCCGTTATACAGCAGATGTACATTCCTGGTCCATTCTTCGCTGCTGTGTTTTGTTTCATTGTGAAATGAGAAAGAAACACGATTTTGTTTTGCGTTATTTTACTTAAAGTCCTGTCGTATTGCTGAATTTTTGGCACAAAATCGATTCGTATATAATATGGAGTGTGAGAATGAGAAATCCTATTTCCTTTCGATGTTGGAATCGGTGAGATAGTTTCATTTGTACCACTTAAGTTTATAAGAGCTCGTAAATTCTCAGACTAGCTGCGCTGAGCAGCACACGGATTTTATGTTATTTTTCTAAATTTATGTCAGAAATTGGAAACGTGTAGAGATTCGTGTTATATATCCCTTGTGATTGGCTAGTCTGATATTTATCTGTAGCCGTTTTATTTTCTTTGTTATTGTATGGTTATTATTGATTGTAAGGAAATATTGAATTTCTATTCAAAACATATTTTATAACAGTACATTCACTGCCAACGAAAGAGTCATAGTATTTTTAGCGTGGAGGATATTGATGTTTTTTATCTTGTATAATAAGTGTAAAATAAGCAATTCGGAGATTCCTGAATTTAGCAAAATGCACTTTGATGCTATTGTTGGCAGACAGAAACTAGCCTAACTCCAGAAAATGTGAATCAGTCCTGGAATGACTATTTCTCTAGTGTGTGAATTGCGTTTAAGTGCAAAATTTTTAATAGGGTATCACTTGTGGCAAAACATTTCAGGTCGAGTTCTTGACACCAAGGGCCCTATTCACTGGTTGCCGCTAAGCAGAGTGCGCAAGCTGTACGCGCTTCAGTACAATCACTTAACACATTAAGCTAACCCCACCAAAAAATCCAATACTCGCCTCCGATCCCTTGGCGGAGAGAGAGTACCACGATCAACCGCTTCATCTCTCCGTGGGCAGCTGAACACTGGAAACAAATAGCTGGTTTTAAAATGTGTTAGTACTTTGAGCATCATGCCTAGGGTGCTAAAACTTTGGGGGCACCTTCTGGAGTCCAAAGGAAATTAAATTAGTTTGCACTACACAAACTTAAATGGCAATTATACAGCATAGCTCCAGGTCGTGTTAACACGATCTCTGGCTGCTGTGTCTGCTATTGCTGATCGTGTATATATGATCATGGTGGTGAAGGGGTTAAAGGGACAATCTAGTGCCAAGAGTCTAGGCAATGTGACCACCCAGTGTAATTTGAGTAGTGAGAGGGACCTGAGTGACCTCATTCTCCCTCCCCTCTACTGGGATGATTCAGCCCTCCAAATGTGGGAGTTTAGTTCTACCCTGATGTTCAGTTCAGGGTGCATTGGCTTCTTCTAATGAGCTCCCAAAAGTGGGACTCTTTTCCGGACTCAGCTCCTGTGAGTTGCTCTCAATACACTCTGGGCCCTATTACATTCTTAATGCAAAAACGCATGCTAAACGCGTGTTTTTTTGAGCGAGGCATTAAACGTTAACGCATGAAAATCACCGCTGGAATTACATTCCTCGCGCATTTTTTCATCCGTCGGGAAATTGCGCTAGTAAAACCGACGCGCAAAAGTGCGTGCAAAGTACCGTTGTGCGCAGAAATCAGTGAGCACAATGTAATTTTTAACGTGCGGACTGCGCACAACAGACGTACATTCTGACGGAAGACAAGGTAGTGGCCGTCATTTTTGACGGCTCTAGTAAAAAAAAAGTGCGCATTGACGTTCTCTGTTGTGAATCCGCAGCTTGGTACGGTCAGGTTGTTACAATTTGCCGTTACCACCAGCTTTTGAAAGACGTTAAAATTATGCGCGCAAACGTTGTCCATTAAACTTTGCGCTAAGATTGTAATACCATGCGCGCACCAGCACCCAAACGCATTTGCACTCACAATGTTAAGTATAGCTTGTGCGCACTAAATTGCGCTCGCAAAGGGTTCGTGCAGGGTCACTCATGTTAGACGTTATCGTGCATTTTGTGCGCGAACGTCGTAATATGACGTTCAGCGCAAAGCGTTTTGCCCATCGCTTTAATGCGTTTTTGCACGCGCGAGCACAATTGTGCGCGAAGAATGTAATAGGGCCCTCACTTTGAGAGCAAGTGGAAGGACTAGATGCTCGTTGAAGTGTCCGACCCCCTTGCAGTCACATGTATGCTGCAGCTTATAGGAAGCTGGCAGCATGTCACGACCAGACCAGTGCCATGGAAGCACAGTGCTGTAAATAGGGGAGTTTAAAAAAGAGAATAAAGTGCTAAAATGGGAGTGGGTTAAAGTTTAACCCATTTGTCATTGTCCCCTCATTTTACCCCTAGAGTATCTCTAAACAGAGAGTGAATGCACCAATGTCTAACCAGTACTTCCTTTATTATCCTATACTGTGTATAAACACTGTCCAGGTGCCTGTTATGTTTATTTAAATACTATTTATTCTTGATCCAGAGCAATAGCTCTCCACTGAAATCAACTCCAACAACAATACGGTGCTAAATATCTTATTTTGGTCAGAATTTACTTAAGACATGGTCAAAAGGGTAATCTCAGCAAGATGTTGAGTCTTGAAACACCCAAAGGCTTCTTGCTCGTTAGTTAAAAGGTTTAACGCCTTCACAGCCCATCATTGCAACATTACAGGAAATCTCAGAGCACAGGAGTCGGATCACACTCCTGTCTCCTTGCAATCTGCTACTTCTTCACCATCCGAGATTAAGTGGCTGCTAGAAGCGGCGGTTACTCTTCATACTTAAATCAGCTAAAAGCAGCGGTTTGTCTTTTACACCTCGCATTTATATGGCTAGGAAAAACAAACAAAGTAACCGGCGACTACAATAATTTGTATAAATGTTTAATAGTATATCACCATATAAATTTGTATGTAATCATTTTGGATTTGTAAAAGGAAAACATGATACTTACACATTTGCAGTAAAAGATCCAGTTTCTGCGAAATGTTTGCATAACTTTGCAAATTCGGGCAAGTTCTCTGTAGCCAGACCACATAGGTAGATATTGTAAGGTTGTTCCCTGCACAAAAATGACACAGACCAGTTCTACATGTCAGTTTCGACATTCTTATCTCACACATTCTGAGAAACGCCAGGATTTTTGTTCAGATGGAAGCTTTTAAGTATCAGTTTATTTATTCCTGTGCAGATACAATGTTACGTATGTTACTTAGACCTCTGACACAATACCTGGTGCTCTATGACTTCAATTGAGGCTTCCTTCACAGGTCTCGGACGTGGCTTTTTTCACAGTCTTCAAGAAACCTGACAGTTAGTGGCATCTTCATGTGCCATTGGCATATCATAGAAACATAGAAAATGTTGGCAGATAAGAACCTTTCGGCCCATCTAGTCTGCCCAATTACATGGATACTTTACCTGGATTTATCTTTTGTTTAGGATAGCCTTATGCCTATCCCATGCCTGCTTAAATTCAATTACTGTTTTGGCCTCTACCACTTCAACTGGAAGGCTGTTCCATGTATCCACCACCCTCTCAGTAAAATAATGCTTCCTGATGTTACTTTTAAACCTTTGCCCCTCTAATCTAAGACTATGTCCTCTTGTTTTGCTACTTTGTTTCCTTTTAAATATACTCCCTTCCTCTACCTTGTGGATTCCCTTTACGTATTTAAATGTTTCTATCATATCTCCTCTGTCTCATCTTTTTTCCAAGCTGTACATGTTAAGATCATTAAGCCTGATAATCAACTCTGATTATGTCCGACTGTGGTGATTGCAAAACCAAAACGCTTAAATATTATTGCAAGTCCTTAACCTAAGTGTCCAGGCAGGTGAAGAATAATTAAGAGCTTATTTAGCAGGGAATGTTCGATCAGATCATTCAAACTTCAGAAGTGAGGTTAATATTTAGGAGAATTACCTGGTAGTTGTGTATGTGCAAGTTTATATATTTTTTTTTGAGAAAGTATTTTACCAGGAAGTATACATTGAGATTTCTCTCGTTTTCAAATACGTCCAGGGTGGCAATGTACTGTTAGGTGTCTTGCCCAAGGACACTTACTGGAGAGGTGCTCTTGCCAGGATTCAAACCTGTGTCTCCACGGTCTCCACGGTCATAGAGCAGTGCTGTTACCTCTACTCTACCCATTTGATTTTGCATATAAAAATTAACCAGTCTCTTAAAAGAATACTTTAATGAATAATAGAGTTCCCGTCTTTAGCCCTTAAATAACTGGACAGAGGCTGTTGACAGCCACTGCCCAATCATTTTTGATTTTTTTTTCTCTTTTTCAGGAGATTATACCCACTCTTCATCCTTCACCGCACGCTGCTCCTCCTCTTCAGTAGGGATGAGCTGTTCGGTTCGATCAGTTCGGAGTTCGATTCGAACTTTGGCTGTTCGCAAGTTCGCGAACTTCGAACTTTTTGTCGTGTTCGGTTCGAGTTCGCAAAAAAAAAAAAAATTTGAAAAAGTATAAAAAATGCTTAAAAAATACTAAAAAATCTAGAAATAAAGAGACTCTTTACTGCAGAATATTATAGGCAACGGTTTATTAGATATTGAATTAAAAACTAATGTCTAAGTGCAAAGATTCTCACCTCTAAATGACCTGTGTTGTCAAACGTTGTAAACAACAGGTGTTTTTAGTCTGGTCTAATGAATTTGATACATTGTATGTACAATGAGGGTGTGGTGTGTCTCCTGATGTGTCAAACAACACCTGTGCTTCTGAGAAGTGTTCATTCTCTACTAAATCTTCCTCTGATATGCTATTTAACCCCTTACTTAACCCTGCATTTCACTGCTGTGTGCTCAGCTAATTTTTACCGCTTTCGCTCATCATGTTTAAACGCCATTTGAAGCCACATTTTATTAAATGACCCAGACATATTAGATATCGTTCTTTCCGGCAGACTCCGCAGATTCATAATGTATCATTTTTATATGTATACGTCATGTCCTGGCTGTATATTATGACAAAAAATGCAATAAAAATTGAATTTTTAATCATCTGCAGTGTGTAAAGTGTTTTTTTCACATTTTAGCACATGAGCGTTTGCGGTTATGTTTTCTATGGGGTGCGCTTGTACAAAAATTAGAAATGGGGACTTGTTACATTTTGTGGGGGGAATTACGTGATTTATAGCAAACACACCCCATAGAAAAAAATCATTAGTGCATCATCGTTCACATTATAATTGAAATGTGAACAATATTGCTGCATTAATAAAATAACACAAAAAAATACATGTTTTTTTTTTTTACTTTATACCTGGTGATGTTGGGTATCATTCGAAAGGCCATGCTCAGGCCTTTCAATTGACACCCTCCATGACCCCCTAGCTGCCTGGAGATATCGGGGCTCAAGTGAACCCCCTATCTCCACCAGGGGATTGGCCTGGGCAATATATATACGCATGATGTGGGCTGGCCTGGGCCTGGGCAATATATATACACATGATGTGAACTGGCCTGGGCAATATATATACGCATGATGTGGGCTGGCCTGGGCAATATATATATACGCATGATGTGAGCTGGCCTGGGCAATATATATATGCATGATGTGGGCTGGCCTGGGCAATATATATATATATTCGCATGATGTGAGCTAGCCTGGGCAATATATATATATATGCATGATGTGAGCTGGCCTGGGCAATATATATATACACATGATGTGGGCTGGCCTGGGCAATATATATATATATGCATGATGTGGGCTGGCCTGGGCAATATATATATACGCATGATGTGAGCTGGCCTGGGCCTGGGCAATATATATACGCATGATGTGGGCTGGCCTGAGCAATATATATATATATATATATGCATGATGTGAGCTGGCCTGGGCAATATATATATGCATGATGGCGCATCTGTGACTGTCTGTGAGTATGATGTGGGCAGGCCTGGGCAATATATACATATGCATGATTTGAGCTGGCCTGGGCCTGGGCAATATATATATGCATTATGTGGGCTGGCCTGGGCAATATATATATGTATGATGTGAGCTGGCCTGGGCAATATATATATATGCATGATGTGGGCTGGCCTGGGCAATATATATATACGCATGATGTGGGCTGGCCTTCGCAATATATATATACGCATGATGTGGGCTGGCCTGGGCCTGGGCAATATATATACGCATGATGTGAGCTGGCCTGGGCCTGGGCAATATATATACGCATGATGTGGGCTGGCCTGGGCAATATATATATACGCATGATGTGGGTTGGCCTGGGCAATATATATATATACGCATGATGTGGGCTGGCCTTCACAATATATATATATATATGCATGATATGGGCTCCTCCACTTCAACCCAAGATTTCACCCAAACAAAGGAGCTGGGAGAGTGGGGGAGAAAGGGGGGCACTCCTCACATCCTGACCAATTTAAAAACAATAAAGTGGTCCGGATAAGTCGAGTGTCTCTTTATTTAAGTTTGGGATATGCCAGCAATACATGTTCCTCTAATGTACTATCACCAACTTATTTACATGCATTGTACAGTTCAGCAGAATCTGTTGGTGCTATATAGAAATTAAGAAAGTATTAAAGGGTTATTCTGAGAACACCGAAATGTCGCCGACTCTTGCTCCCCGCACTTCAGGTAACTAAAGTTCCCCACCCTGTGGGGAATTCAGCATTCACCGCAGGGTCCCGGATTGCAGGGAAAACCCGCCGCAATCCCGCCGAAAACCTGCTGGAACCGCCAGAAAAACCACACCAAACACGACGGAAAAAGCCGACGAGCCGTCGATCACAGCGCAGACCAGCTGCCGGAGAAAGTCGACAAGCTGACGAATTGGGTAAAAAAAATAATTGTTTGAACGTTTCAAAATTTAAATGCGGTTTGCAAAAAAACTACTGAATGAAAATGTCTGGCGTTTACACATAAGGTCCCATGAATGATAATAAAATGGTCTGTTAAGAAAATGAAAAAAAAAAGATTTAAAAAAAAAAACATTTGCCCAAAAAATCCCAAAAAATGCCTAATAGATCCTAAAAAAAAATCTATAAATAAAGAGACTTTTTACTACAGGTTAAATTAATAAACATTTTATTAGATTTTGAATTAAAACTGGAATATTTTTAACATTGAAACCTATGGGATTCGCCTGAATAAACCTGCCGAATGAAACCACCGAGCTTCAGGGCACTTCGGCAAGTTTTCTCTGCTGTTCGGTGTTCTCTGAATAGATTAAGCATTGCTTCTCTATGGGGGATTTCGCTGCCGCCGAACAGGCACCGTACGTGCAGGCAGTTCGCCAAAATTTGGGGCCAGATCGGCTCTCTCTGAATAACCCTTTAATGTCCACATGCCTGTATACCGATTTGTGTCTTGTGTACTGAGGAACTTTATAAATAAAGTATAATAGCAATAATAATAATATTGGATGCACACCCTATGTACAAAGCAAATTTAAGAAATAAAGTTACTTTCCTTAAGGCTAGGGTCAGACGAGCGTGATTTCTACGGACTGTACGTCCGTGCACACGGACGTACGTCAGTACGGAAGACACAGTAGTGGCCACACAGTCCGTTTTTTCACTGACGTATATATTTTGACGGATATAGGAGGGAAAAAATAAATTAAAAAGCAAAACCATTTTGTCCGTGAAAAATACTGGACGTATAAATGCAGTCCGTCTGACCACGTTCCATCACTCACACATAAAGCTATGCGGACGTTGCGGACGCAGCGCACTTTGTGCGGCCGTTCTAGGGGTTGTACGTTCTTGCCTGCCTTGCGTCCGTGGGCCGCAGCCGTTGTGCGTCCGCAGTTCAGTGCGGACGTACTTCGTGTGTCAGGCTCCAATGGGCTTTCTGTCATGCTATCACGGACGTACTTTTAGGCGCAATCACGGACATGAACACTACGCTCGTCTGACCCCAGCCTTAGCAGCGATTGGTTTGAGCTTCAGTTCTTCATAGCGGGAGACAGGCAATAACAAGGTGCAGTGCAGAGAGCTGTTTAATATCTGGTAATGGAAAAATCTGAGACTTCTTCTACGATCTGAATCGCATTTGCAAAGCTAAAACAATTTACTTTATGGAAGACAGAATCAGACATAATAATTGGATTTTCTTGTGATTTAGAGGCACGGCGTGTATTTGTACTTAATTGAACCTTTCACTTTAAATATTTATTTTTTCTACAATTTAAAGCGTTTCGCAGTTTGTCTATTCATCCTGACATAATCCTGAAGTGATGGCCGTCGTCGTTGAAAAAGTAAAAGCATTCTTCCACACTCCCCGAAGCTTACCTTGATTTACTTTTTTTACAATTATCTGCAATTTTAAATATTTTTCAAGCTTTCCCAGTGTGACCCAACAAGCAGCTGTTACATCGCGCCACGTATCCCCCAGTATATACACATATGGATTGCTTCTTCAGTAACTTCCAGGTCAAGCAGGCTCACTTGACTAGTCAAAACAAACTATTTTGTCATTTCCAGCCCCACGGTGACACAGAAAATTCTCGAAATTATCTTGACGTGATTATCATTTCCGAATTATCTACAACAAAAAGAAAGGGGCTTAGCGTTATAGAACACAAACAACACTACGCAGACTATAAAGACACATGACGGAAATGATGTTATATGTGGAATCACTGTTATATATACACATGAAGGGTTTTTGACATCTATAAGGTTAGCTGGGATAAGTATCACTGTAAACATGTTGTCACGGACTGATACGTTTAAACACGAGCAAGCAGAATTCTTCATTTATTTCTTCTCAATGGTTTCACACATAATCAGTGTATAACAACGAACACTTTCAGGACTTATGATACATATTAACATTAAGATGCAATTAACTATCAGGACGCAAGGGATTGTCCTAAACCTTAGGAGTCGAGTGGAGTTTTATCATTCTCTGTGATTTAGAGGGTATTTGGTAAATGTATCACTCTCTCAATCGCAGAGACCACCTCTGAGCTGCGTAACACCACTTTGGAGCCTCTCTGACGTGAATCACAGGCGTAATAGGCCAAAAATCATTGGTGATTTGGTAAAAAGCTATGAATAATCTATGGATTAAAATTTTCAAAGATCGTTTTTAAAAATTAAACTATTTACAATATGAAACAGAACACAGATTATGATGAGCTCGACAATACAATATGTGACGTGTAGACCTTTAGGCTGGGGTCAGACTAGCGCACTTTTAACGTGCGTTGTGGCGCACATAATTACGGCCGCACTAGCAGCAGATGACGGGCAATGACGGCCAATATACGATGTACGGCCGCACAAAAGTCCGGCCGTGCAACGCAAGTGGAATTTGAACGCATTTTTCTGAGAACGCTGAACCACTAGTTCTGACGTACAGAGTGCGCTGCGGCAGCGTAGCGGCATGTTTGCGTGATTAGGAGATGTCAGACACTGCTAATGTCCAGCCTACATAACGTCCAGACACAAAAAGAGTTTTATTGACGATCCGTACAAAATCACGCCCGAAAATGCGCGTCGTCTGACCGTTTTTGCGCATTCCATGAAAAAATACGTCAATGCGTTCGGACCCACTTTTTCACCTTCGCAGGAAAAATGCTTTCGTCGGACCCTAGCCTAAGATCCTTAATTATCTTGCTGCAGGTCACAGAGGACTTGCACATCCTATTCTCTCTTTTGTGTGTGGCAATGTGAGAGTTAATAAAAAGTATTGCAAAAAAAAGATTTGTTTTATTTTTTGGTTTTTCTTAGCTTTTTCTTTTTTTAGGTTATCTTTTTCTCTCTGATCATTTTATAATTTCTCCAAAGTATTCAAAGTATTGGATATTTTTATTCCTTATAGTTTTCATTTTATTACTTTTATTCTGTGTTTTTTTTTTTGTAAAGACACTGGATAAAATGCAGCCTATGTTTAATCCTCATTAGTCAAGAAGGTTCCATCAACGTGTGACAATTATTTCCAATGGGTCTCATGTTAGGAATTGCCTTGCCTTACTGTATAATGACAGGAAGGGTTATTTTACAGTGAGAATAATAAAGCTGTGGAATTCTCTGCCTGTTGAGGTGGTTGGGTCAGCCTTTAACCACTTGGCTGCTATGGACGCGCTCAGCGCGTCCAGCCAAGTGGTTCTCCTGTGCTATGGATGCTCTGAGAGCGTCCATGCACAGGAGGCAGCAATCGGCCGGGATTCCGGCTGATTGCTGCGCCCCCCCGGTGCGGGCTGACATCTTGGATGTCAGCCTAGCACTCCGGGACCCCGGCGGGGCCATTAGATGCCATCGCTGCGGCGCAATGACATCTAATTCAGGCGCACCCCCGCGTGTGCGGAGGAGGCGCCTGAAAGGGAGGGGGGGAGGTCCTTCGGACCTCTCTCCCTCCCGATCACCAAGGGGCACAGAGTTAAGGCAGGTACCGTTTGGAAGGGCACAGCCTGCCCTTCCAAACGGTGGCTGACATTAACCTCTGGGGAGCCGGATCACGATTTAGCGCTGAAAAGCGCCGGATTGTGATCCTCTCCCGGAGCTGGCCGACATCTTGGATGTCGGCCAAGCCTCCTGGAACTTCCCCTGAGGACATAGCACGATGATGCCAGTCCTGGAGTTAACCCCTAGCTGCCAGCAATGGTGGAGATAGGGGGTTCCAATGAACCCCCTATCTCCCAATCCGTGGCAGCTTGGGTTAATGCTTGATGTCGTTGGATCGGCCAGAGCATGGCCTTTCCAACGATACCAAACTTGACCATATAAAAAGTTTTTAAAAAAAATAATTAAAAATAACAATAAAAAATATTTTAAAAAAATTATAAAAAAATAAACAAGTTTTTTTTGTTAATGCAGCAATATTGTTCCCATTTCAATTATAATGTGAACAATGATGCTGCACTAACGATTTTTGTATGCGGTGCGGTTGTTAAAAATAGCGAAATTTTCCCCCAAAAAAATGTAACGAGTCCCCATTTCTAATTTTTTTAACAAGCACACCCCATAGAAAATATAACCGCAAATGCTCGCATGTTAAAATGTGAAAAAAAACACTTTACACATTGTAAATTATTGAAAATTCAAATTTTATTGCATTTTTTGTTATAATATACAGACAGGACATAACGTATACTTATAATAATGACATATTATGAATCTGCCAAGTCTGCCGGAAAGAATTATATATAATATGTCTGGGTCATTAAAATAAGCCTTCAAAACGCGGTTAAACATGATGAGCAAAACCGGTAAAAATGACCTCAGCACAGAGGTGTGAAATGGCTCAGCAGCGAAAGGGTTAAAGAAGGACTGGGTGACTTCCTGCAAAAAACATAATATTAATGGTTATAATGTTTAATATGTGGGTCAAAGCTGCTTGATCCAAGGAGAATTCTGACCGACATTCTGGGTTCATGAAGGACTATTTCCCCATTTTGTTGCATATATGTAGAGCGCTTCAGACTGGGTTTTTTGTCTTCTTTTGGATCAACAGCACTGTATATATATACTGCCCTATGAAAGTTTTCATATTTCTGTCCCACCAAGACCTGAGAATCTCCAGGATACACTGCGAGGGCGATACCACCCCAGTAATATTGGTACCCTGCTTCATCGCCAGAGACGGTTCAATATGGGCTCTATTCTATGTACACAAGCTGCTGTGATTCTGCAGAGATTCATTTTCCAACAAGTATAATTTTTGATTTCTATAACTATACTCTATTGGTTCAAAAAAAGCACTGCACACGTTTTCCTCCCACAATGCACCCAGTGCTTATACGAGGTGGTGCTGATAAGTATTGAGCCTTACCCAAGAACAATTGAGCTAGAAAGCTTTAACTGCCACACTATTCTACATATTCCCCCAGGAAGTCAATGCACTTGCAACATCTGACCTGCAGCTTCTAAGGTCTCTCCAAATAAAATTCTTCCGACTGCTGGTGTAACCACTCATTTGCAGCATTAGTTGCCTCCAGAACACTCCCAAATCTCTGTCCCTTTAGGTGTTTTTTGAGATTGGGGAACAGATGATAGTCAGAAGGAGTCAGGTCGGGTGAATAGGGTTTATGGGGCATCACTTGAAAGCCAAAGGAGGTCAGTTTTGCCATAGTTTCACCGGCAGTGATTGACAAGGCATCCCCTCTTTAGTTCGGTTGTCAAAAGTGTCGGAATTCACTTTGCTGCAAGCTTTCTAATTTCCAGGTCGTTCTGGATAAAAATGGCACCAAATCTCTCACGTGATATTCGGAGATAAGTAGCAATACATTTGGCTGACATTCAGCGATCTTCCATGATCATGTCATGGATGGCTTTCACATTTGCAGGCACAGAGACAAAAACAGACCTTCCACTTGGTTTCTCACTTTCACACTGAAATGACCCGTTTTAAAATCGACCTCCCATCGTTTAACTGTTGCATATGAAGGGCCACTGTCACTCAAAGTTTGTGACATCTCATCATGGATCTGCTTCGAACCTTTCCCTTGGAGCAGGCATGTACTGGCCATAGGGAGATTCCCAGTGGGCCGATGGCTCAGTGGGCCGGTGTGCATGCTGGTTCACCGCGCGACTCGCACTGCCCTTAGTGAGGAAGTTCTCACCTCACCCATTATCTGTAAAACTGCACAGTCTGCCACAGTCTCATATTGGGGCCATCGTGCCTGTGAGACCCGCTGCGCATCCACCTCGCCTTAAGACATGGTGCTCACTCAACCTCAGTGCCGCTGCGTTTCTTTACCCAATCGCTCTGCAGCAACTCCGGTATCTGTAGAGTGATTGGTTGAGCGAGCTGGTTGGTTTATATACTATTTTTATGTGTTTACATAATTAAAGTGGGCCGGCCTGGATGAAGTCCAGGGCTGATTTTTTGTCCCAGTCCAGCCCCGCCTTGGAGAAGCAGGAACTTGATTATGGTCCTATGCTCTTCCACATTGAACTTTTCTGGAGATGCTGACATGTTCACTTTGGACCAAAAAAAAAGGATAAGTTAAAAATCATAGGTAGTTGCTTTTTGCACCATTGAATATAGACAAATAGGCCAGTACACCCTGCAATTTACAGCTTCCTAGCTCTATTTTTTCTGGGTAAGGCTCAATTCTTATCAGATTAAGCACCCCCTTATATAATAATTTTTCTCTTGCGCCTGGGGTGTTTTGTCTGCTTCTCGGGCAATGGAAAGTCGTTTTCCATAAAACCACTGGGTCCTGCCAGTGGTTTTATGGAAAATAGATGGTTAGTAAAGGGGATAAATTGAGGTTAATGACATTAAGAGTTTGTGGCATGGAGATAAAGCACACGATCTTCTAGTAATTGACCGTTCGATCACCTCTCTTTGGAAATCAAGTGGGAAATGATGGGGATCGTTCATTTAATAGCGAGCTGTGACTTCTGCAAGCCATAAATTCACTTAGTACATTGCTCAGAGTATACACCCTTCTGTTTTACATTTGTCAGGGAATAAAATGACAATAGGAATTTCCTTTTATCAGCATTTTTTTTTCTTACCCAAACCTTGAAAACCAGCAAGACGTAAGTTAATGGAGCGGACTGTTTTCACTTGCTACAAGCGTCGCAGCCTTCATACAAAAGGCTTATTGACTTTCTCAGTATTGGGTTGTTCCAAATCACACGTTAAACGCTATTACATTAATAATACCACAAAACATCATTCCTGCTTGTTTTTTCATTGATTGTAAGCTGGTAGTTATGGTAATTACATTAGGCAGATTTAATTTGATAACCAAAATCAAGAGGAAGTACTTTGCGACCCAGCTGTGTAAACCAGGGCAGGGGGGGGGGGAGAAGAAATAAAACAAGTATTTTATGTTTTGAGAGCTGTACTTGGTGGTTTAAATATTTGAATCATTTTATTGTATAAATACAGGCTGTGTTATTTCAGCTTTTGGCTAGTATGTTTGTGAATACACGGCCTGTAGGAGCAACGTGATTTAATTTGATTGTGTTTCTAAAGTACAGCAAATAATGACTTTACGTAAAATGTGTCCGAACACAGAAACCAGAAAAATGTAAAATTCACAAAGAATGCATGAACGAAGATCGGGGGAAAAAAAGGTAAATTAAGCCTAATATTTACTTACTGGCATTTTCATTCTATATATATCGAGACCCCTATTACATTCCTCGCGCATTTGGTTTTGCGTGCGCAAATGCGCATTTGCGCGAGGGGCAAAAGCCTTTGCGCTGAACATCGTATTCCATCGTTCGCGCAAACGATGCGCGTTATCGTTTAACGCGGATGGACCTGCGCGAGCGTGATGAACTGTGCGAGTCCTATACCTAACATTGTGAGCGCAAATTCGTTCGTGCGCTGGTATGCGGATGGTACTACAATCGATGCGCATCTTTTTACGAACATTGTTTGCGCACATAATTTTAACGTCTTTGAAAAGCTGGTGGTAACTGCAAATCGGAACGTTCTGGCTGAAACGAAAAACACCAGCACGAAAAAAAAAAATACAGCACAGTACAGTTACACATTCTACACATACCCAAACAATAAAATTGTGAATTTGTGCGTTTCTTTTTTTATTGCTGCAGCATATATGCGGAGATTTACTTTGACAGGCGCAAAAACTTAAGTGAGTCAATTAAGGTAAATTGATGTCAATTAAGGTTCTTGATTCTAATTGGCTGAATCCCGCGAAAAAAACAGTCCGCACACTGATTTACGTGCACTACGTTACTGCGCATGTATTACTCTTCGTTTTGCGTGTCGTTTTTACAAATGTTATTTTTTGACGGATGAGAAAATACGTTCGGATCGTAATACCACGTTAATGTTCACGCGATAACGCTGGACGGAGGCACGCAGAAAAAATTGCGCTGCGCGAACGAAATTGCGCGAAGAGTGTAATAGGGGCCTGCATGTTTGCAAAAGAGGAAAACTGCAAATTTTTTAACATTTTTTTTACAATTTATATGTTATGAAAAAGGTCACAAACCGACCAGCAGAGATGGCCTCGCAGGGCCAGGAAACATACTCGTATATGGACCCAGTGGACCCAGTGGATGGCTAGCCTAAACTACCTTGATCCTCATGTTTCATCCTTCTCTCACTGATAGAAATTACGGGGTGGCACACTAGGTGAGGGTAAACAGCAGAGTGCAAGAAGTAGAAGGGTGTATGTGGGCTGAAAGGGAAGATGGCACAAGAAATGTACAGTGGGGAATAATTGAATGAGCCAATAGGCTCAGAGACTTCTAGAACGATAAAACATGTTTTAATGGACTTGGTAAAAAGAAACAAAATGATATATGGGCACGGAAGACTGCAGAAATTGATGTACAATGGGGGATTGCAGAAGGGGGATTGAGATGCATCTCAATCACCCTTCTGCAATCCCCCGGTACAACTTGTATTGTGTACATATGTATATTTGTTATTCTGTCTCTGATTGTACATTGTACAGCACTATAGAACTTGTTAACGCTTTACAAATACTTGTACTGTAACTGTTACTGTCTATGGGTATCCCTGTTTGTCTCAATGTTCTGCTTGTAGATCTTATTTGCTCCTCAGCATGTATTAGTGCCAATTGATGCTATGAGCCAGTAAGAATCCTAGAAGAAAAGGAAACATTCTCCTCCTCTTTTTAACACGGTGTCTCTTAACCCCTTCAACACCGAGATCGAGATATCTCGGGCTTCAAAGGCACCATCTGGTGGCCGATATCGAGATATCTCGATATGCAGCTCTACGGCCCAAAAACAAATGAAATTCGATTGCTGCAAACAAATTGTGTTTGCTTTTTGGGCTATAGTAGGTACCCCCAAAGTTTTAACCCTGTGGGTATAATGCCCGAAGAGCTAAAACGTTTTAAAATTGTCTAACAGAATTTCATGACATCGGACAGTCAGCAGTCGGGGCAGGGAACACAACTGGAACTGGAACTCAGTTTGGCAGTAGATGGCACCATCTATGGCCAAATATGTTATTACGGTAAGAATATGCCCTAATATTTCTTACTGTATAATTAATCAAAAAAACATTTTTTTTTTTTTTTTAAAAAAACACTGGTTCCTGACAATGTTTTTTTGGAAAATCACTTGGTAGTGAAGGGGTTAAAGATGTATGTTTACCGTTCGTTTTTAGTGGTTATAATTTTACATTTGTTTGCAGATGACAGGTTTTCAGATTACAGACCGTTAAAAGAAGCAGGGCTCTATTACATTCTTCACGCAAAAATGCACGGTAAACGCGTGAATTTTTGCACAAAGCGTCAAACCTTAACGCGCGTAAATCAACGCTGGTATTACAATCCTCGCGCATTTTTTCATCCGTCAAAAAATAACGCGCATAAAACAGACGCGCAAAACGTGCGCGCAGTAACGTTGCACGCAGAAATCAGTGTGCGCACTGTTTTTTCACACGATTCAGTCAATCAGAATTAAGAACCGCAATTGTCTCACGTTAAGTTTTTGCGCCTGTCATAGTCAATCTGCGCATATATGCTGTATCAAAAAAAAAACAAGAACAACTTCTCAATTTTATTGGTTTGGTATGTTTAGAATGTGTAACTATACTTTGCTGCGTATTGTTTTTGGGCTGGTGTATTTGGTTTCGGCCAGGTCCGTCAGATTTGCCATTAACACGGGCTTTCAGGAGTTGCTAAAATTATGCGCGCAAAAACTGTGCGTTACAAACTGCGCATAGATTGTAATACCAGCGCACAAACGCATTTGCTCTCACAACGTTAAGTATAGGACGCGCGAAGTACAGTAAGCTCGCGCAGCGTTCGCTCAGGTTCACCCGCGGTAGACGTTAACGAGCATTTTTTGCGCGGACATTGTAATACGACGTTCTAGGCAAGGGGTTTTGCCCCTCGCGTTAATGTGTTTTTGCGCACGCGCAAACGTATGCGCGAAGAATGTAATAGAGCCCGCAATATTTTATCAATACGTAAAAAATAAACAACATGTAATAAGTGTTTACATTTCCACCCACTCTGGTTCACTCGCCAGACATTCAGGGTTATCCAAAGAGATTCGAAAAGTCACCGCACGTTCGGTGACTTTTCGTTCTCTTCAATTCGGTTCCTTTTGCCGATTGCATTTCGGTGACCCTGCGGTGTATTCAGCAAGCACCACAGGGTCCCCGAATTGCAGGGAAAAGCTGCCGAAAACCTGACGAAACCTAACCGAATGCACGCTGAAAACAAGCAAAAACATCTGGATTAACCTTCGAAAAAGCCGAACAGGAGCCGAATCCCACAGAGCCGAAGCAGCTGTGACGTAGAGGAGGCAGTGAATAAATTAGAAAAACCATTTGTATGAATCTGGGAAAATGAAACGCTGTTTGCAAAGAAACTACTGAGCGAAAATGTCTGAAATTTTCACAGGAGGTCCAGGGAATGATAATAAAGAGGGCTGTTACAAAAAAAATAAGTAAACTGAAAAAAAAATCGGACTTTTAAAAAAAAAAAGGATTCGCCTGAATAAATCTGTCGAATTAAACCACCGAATGGCAGGGCATTAGGGGAACCTTTCACTGCTGGTTTGTGTTCTCTGAATACCCGAAGCAGTGCTTCTCTATGGGGATTTCACTGCCCTCGAACAGGGACCGAACAGGCACCGTATGTTCAGGCAATTCGCCAGGATTTGGCGAATTGCCTGCTCTCTGGATAGCCGAATGGTCAGGAAAGGTAACCGAACGCTGATTTTCAGCGTTCGGTTACCTTTCTCAAGCAATTCGGATCTCTTTGGATAACCCTGATTGTAAAAAATGCAACCGAAGGCAGGCAGGGCTGCACTGCATGAAATATACTCCTAAACTAACCTAATACTGTTTCCTGGATCTGCTACCTTATTAATACATTAAAGCCCCTCGGGAAGACCTACCACACCAAAAATATTCCGGCAATGAGATCTCTCGACCAAATTCATTTGGAGCCATATCAGAAAGCAATAAATTGTCTCGGAAACAGGAAGAGATGCATAACCTTCTGATTTATACATTGCTGAATGTTCCAGTTATTTTGTGCTTCGAAAAACTCATCTTTCCCGGTCCACGTCTCCAGACAGACCTTCTAGTTTCTATGGAGATACAGGGGGAGCTGCACCTTTATCTACTCTAGACAGAAATAATATGGCAAAAAAACGAAATCTTCCAAGTATTTTTCACAAGAGGCCATCTTTTCTTACTGACACTAACAACGTATCCAAAATCTTAGATTACGGTAAATATAAAGAGTTGCTTGTAAATGAGTTGCTGGCTGGGCTGACATACTCCCTCCACACTCCTTCAATATAAGAGACAATGAAAATGTGTAAAGAATTGCCTGTCAAGCAAGCTCTGCTCTCTCTCTAGTGTGTTAAACATGATATAATTCCAGGAAGTGTTTCTGAAGAGCAAAAAAAAGATATTGACTACTATCACTATCTACTATTAATTGTAAATCTTCTGCTGCCATTTTCCAGACCATTTTCAAGATCACTTGTCATAAGTCAATATTTATGGAAAAAGATTATTGTTCATCCTGTTCAAGTAAAATTAAGAATTTTCATTACACTTTCATATTTAAAACTAGTCTCATATGAATATTATTTGGCACTTTATCACAGTGGGGTAACCCAGCACACAGACTTCAAAGAAAACCCAAATTCCAGACAATTCCATGCAATGGCCAGGTAAAACTAATCTATGTCTAGTGCTGGAGGTATAGAAGTAAACGAGCCAAAGAATCAAGATTCTAGAAAGTAGAGAAATCATGAACATGCCAAAGTCGAGGAGACGAGAAAACCATGGAATCCTTGAAAAAGTCCTTAGGGACGAAACGCGTCGGATGTAAACCCCGCATTTTGTTTTAAAATGTTTTATTGATTTAATTTTACTCATTGAATATTTTATTCTCATCTTCCTGAATGGCGATTTTCTATCACCCAAAGAACTGGAGCCTGCGCCCCAGCTGATTGGAAAGTCGAGCGATATGAGGAGGCTGAGTATTTGAGTGATAAGCTTATATTTTATATATATCTTTGCTCCTCACTTTCTTATTTATATATTGCTGTTTGGATGAAAAGGAGGAACCATCTGAGGGAGCGCTATTAAGATACCTATATTTCATTTATATACATCTTTCTCTCAAGTGTCGGGGCAATATATTTATTATCTAAAACTAATCTATGTCTAGTGCTGAAGGTATGCCAGTAAACGGCCCAAAGAATCAAGATTCTAGAAAGTAGAGAAATCATGAACATGCCAAAGTTGAGGAGACGAGAAAACCATGGAATCCTTGAAAAAGTCCTTAGGGACGAAACGCGTCAGATGTAAACCCCGCATTTTGTTTTAAAATGTTTTATTGATTTCATTTTACTCATTGAATATTTTATTATCATCTTCCTGAATGGCGATTTTCTATCACCCAAAGAATTGGAGCCTGCGGCCCAGCTGATTGGAAAGTCGAGCGATATGAGCAGGGCCGGATTAACATAGGGGCAGATGGAGCAGCAGCTCCAGGCCCATGCCCCAGAATAGGCCCAGAGAAAAAATAACAATGTCTGTATTGATGGACATTTGGACCTCATTAACTCCAACACCAAAGCAGCTACAGGGACATGTGAGTTATCACTGGAAAGTAGACATGTGCACAGCACAAAATTTCGTTTTGAACTAATGCATTAGTACTAAAATGCAATTTATTTAGTTGCTAAAGAAATTCGTTTTCAGTTCTTTAGTATGAAAACTAATTTCATTCATCCGAAAACCAGTGGATACAATTACTATTGTAGTGGCTCCTCAGAGGGCTGAGATCGCTGCTTGTTACAGTATCTCTCACTCTCAGCACAATGTGGGCCATATTATATAGCTGGTGCTAACTTAACCAGAGCTGTTGTAAACTTCCCAGAGCTATTATAGCCTATGGAGGTTTTCAGTTACAACAGCTCTGGTTAAGTTAGCACCAACATTGCAATACTGCTCCGTGTCAGGCAAAGCTGTTACAGTAACTGACTGCTGCTCATCACAGCGCTCAGAGTTTCAGTAAAACTAGTAAATAATATTTTTATATATAAGACGTTAGAACAATATTATTTCCTTGTTTTACTGAAACTCTGAGCGCTGTGATGAGCAGCAGTCAGTTACTGTAACAGCTGAGCCTGATACATTGTACTGAGAGATAATGTAACAAGCAGCCGATCTCCGCGCTCACAGCCACTGGATTTAAAGGGCTAAAAAAAAAAGGCTCTTCTCTGTATAATGTTTAGAACATCCTCCTGCATTAATTAATACCCCTCTCTGTATAATGTATACAACATCCACCTGCATTAATTAATACCCCTCTCTGTATAATATATAGAACATCCTCCTGAATTAATGTCCCTCTCTGTATAGAACATCCTCCTGCATTGGCATGTGGAGGGTGCAGAACTTCGGATTTTGCGATGTTGCGCTCTTCATTGCTGGTCTCCTTCACTCATCAATATAATATCACAAAAAGGACTGAAACTAAAATGTAGTGCATTTTATTTTAGTTTCTTTCGTTTTTTGTACTGAGCAGTTTCGTTTCTCTTGAGTCATACTAAAACTAAATTATCCCAAAATTCGGACTAAATCGCTTTAGTACTAAAACGAATGCACATGTCTACTGGAAAGGCTAGAGCATGGCCTTTCCAATGATACCAAACAGGACCAGGTGTAATTTAAAAATAAAATAATAAATATCTCTTTCTTTTTTCTTTCTAACACAGCAATATTTTTCACTTCTCAATTATAAAGTAAACAATGATGCTGCACTAACTCACCATCTCAAGTGTGGAGGTGATGGGTGATGGCACAATCCGTTATTACGAATCGTTACACCAAAAACCTAAACCCCCGGACTGCAGCAAAGTGCACTGGGAGGGACTTTGGAACCCTGCGTCACTAATCTTTGCACCTCACAAGGTCAAGGGAGGTGTCATTGGACAGGTCAGCATCTGGCCTTTGCATTAATACCAAACATGACCATGTAAAATCTAAAACAAAGGAAAACCAAAAAAACTTTTTTTATCTACTTATTTTTAGTTCCAAAGTGATGGCATTGTCCATTTGTCACGTATAAAAATGAGCAATGCCACTGCCATTACTAACCTTGTCATTTCCCACGCTGGGAGCAAGGTCAGTGTTTTATACATAGCCATATTATTCATAAAACAACTTCCTCCAAAACACAAGGGAAATATTAAATTTTTTTGCTTAAAATTGTATATTTTCTCAGAAAAATGCAGTAACATGATCCCATTTCAATTTGTTTTAACAAAGCCCTATAGAATATATAACCACAAAGGTTTGGATGATAAAATGTGCAAAAAATATTATACACGCTGTAAATGATTGAAATCTGAATGTAAATTTCCTCACACACAGTGTCTTCCTGGTTAGATATACCCATTTCTGCACTATTAGATAACCTAAAATATGCTTTCATTTCACTAAATTCCTAAAAAAGCCCCTCAAAATCTTCAGCTCCAGGCCCATAGAGATCTTAATCCGGCCCTGGATATGAGGAGGCTGAGTATTTGAGTGATAAGCTTATATTTTATATATATCTTTGCTCCTCAATTTCTTGTTTATATATTGCTGTTTGGATGAAAAGGAAGAACCATCCGAGGGAGCGCTATTTTAAGATACCTATATTTCATTTATATGCGTCTTTCTCTCAAGTGTCGGGGCAATATCTTTATTATCTAAAACTAACCTATATCTATTGCTGGAGGTATGCCAGTAAACAGCCCAAAGAATCAAGATTCTAGAAAGCAGAGAAATTATGAACATGCCAAAGTCGAGGAGACGAGAAAACCATGGTAGTCAGAAAAGAAACCGAAGGTCAAAACCAGAAAGGCAATCAATGCTATTAAAGAGGGCAACGAGGGTCGAGAAGACCATGCAAAGGTGACCAACGTAGGAAGTGATATAATTGTCGTAACACCCATCTATTGGCTGGGTAAAATGAGGAGTTTTAGAAAACACGTTAATTACGCATAAACCAGAGTGGTGTGAATTTGCTTTGCCAGAATGACAAAGGCGTGGGCAGGTATCAATAGCTCGATGAGATGGAGGACAAGTGTTGCAGGAATGACGCAGCTGAGGGCAAGTATGGCTGGAATGACGTAAGTGATGGCAAGCATTGCCGGAATGACACACAGCTGAGGGAAAGAGGGCAACTAGGAAGGTCTGGGTGAGCAGTTTGTTTACATTTCGCAACTTTTTGACACTATGGATGATGTTACTGTACTATATAAAGGTTATAGAATTATGGGTAAACAACTGTATTGGACAGGAAACTACCTGAAGGATGGAGGGCAGTCAGTTGTTGTTACCTGTCAAGTTTGAGAAATATTGTAATACAGGAGAAAAATTTCAGTCACTAATAGAGCTCAGGGTTTATTCTTATAAGAGTATGGGTGGGACTGGATCAACCAATAGTTAGGTCGCAGCCACACGGACACAATAGGTGCATCCATTGTGACCCCCCCACCCAGCGTCGGTCGAAGTGTTTTGATGGGTCAGCTGGGAGGACCACAAGATGTAACATCCAAACTTTTAATGCACATTACAACGGACGTTATTTTACCTCCCTGTCGAAGTGCTATGATGGACAGCAGATGGGTCTACAAAGTGCAAGCCTTCATATAAGGCTGGCGCTTCGTAGAGCTCTGTGTAGAGCATGTGGCCGCATGGGTGACCACACCTAAAGAATGTTCGTTCTCACGGATGTTCTTTCCAATCCTGTAGCACCGTGTAGTCCCAGCCTTACCCATTGTCTGTTGACTTGACGATAATAATTATTAATATAGTTCAGTAAATAACAATGACGTTAATTAAATAGTAAAATGAGTATGCACACTTTACGCTTGCACTGAACGAAAGACTCAAATAATTTTTATTATAGGGCTTAAAAATATTACAGTAAACAGACATTTTTGGATATCAAAGAAAAGATTTTTTGGAAGAATATGCTTGTCTTTGTTGAGATTTGGTTTAATGACCCTGAAATACAAAAACAAGCAAAATGCTTTTACTCAATAACATTTTCCACATTGTTGCTAAAGAATAAAGTGCCACAGCGCTGTATTTATCCTAGGCGCACTGATAGAACATCTACGATAATACGCCTATAAAGCTTGAATTGTAATTGTCAATGCAGCAAATTATTTTCTATGAGTGATGTTGTTAAATACCATATGTGTACACATTCTAAAGCCACCGTGGTAGTTGAGTTTGGCAGGCAGGAGTTTGTGGAAACTGAGCCTCATCCCTCTGTAGATATTTTATCTCTCACTATTCAACAACCTCATTAACTGTCAACTGATCTGCTTATCTTGGCTAAAAGCTAATAAAAAGGTTAGAACCATACATATTACATCTGATGATTCATATGTAGGAGTGGTTGTACAAATATAACTGAACAGATCTCGACATTTCAGAACATCTGAAGGGTGGTTTTCTTCTCTTCGGAAACTAGCATAGAATCTGTATTTTTTAAGTCTTAGGTTTTGGTATTTGCAGAGAAAAAATTGATAAACTTGGTTCAAAATAGTTTACACAAAAAACTAATCTCTGTGAGATAAATGTTTTTAGCAAAAAAAGTCAGATGGCAAGGTTTCCAAGCAAAGTTACATAGGCTGAAAAAAGACGTGTGCGTCCATCGGGTTCAGCCTTTCACACATTACCTACTGCTGTTGATCCAAAAGAAGGTAAAAAACCCAGTCTGAAGCGTTCACCAATATTCAGCATAGTGGGAAAAAAATCCTTCTTGATCCCAGAATGGTGTCAGCTTACTCCTTGGATCAAGCAGCTTTTACCCATATATTAAATTTTATAACACTTAATATTATGTTTTTGCAGGAAGTCATCCAGTTAACGTGTAAAAGTCTGACCAACCTCTGACCCAACCACCTCAACAGGCAGAGAATTCCGCAGCTTTATTGTTCTCACAGTAAAATAACCCTTCCTATGCATTAGGCTGAATGTCCATTCGTCCAGTCTAAATGGGTGACCTCGTGTCCTGTGTATAGTCATGTTAATGAATAGGTTTCCAGACAATGGTTTCTAATGGCCCCGTATATATTTATATAAGGTTATCAGATCCCCTCTAAGGTGCTGTTTCTCTAAACTAACCAGGTTTAAGCTTGTTAGTCTTTCCTCATAATGTAAACCTTCCATTCCCCTTATTAATTTAGTTGCCCGTCTCTGCACTTTTTCTAGCGCTATAATATCCTTTCTTAAGACAGGTGCCCAAAATTACACAACATATTCAAGGTGCGGCCTGACCATTGATTTATACAGAGGCAAAATTATGTTTTCATCCCAATAGTAAACTCCCCTTTTAATGCATGCTAATACGTTGCTGGCCTTGGCGGCTGCTGTTTGACATTGAACAGTGTTGCTGAGTTTGAAATCTATGATTATTCCCAAATCCTTCTCTTGCTTTGATTTCCCTAACTCCGTACCATTTAGGGTATAAATTGCTTGTGTGTTCTCTACTAAGTGCCAAGTTCCCCAATATATCCAAATCCCTATGCAGTGAAGTAACATCCTGCTCACATTGTATTACTTTTCCTGGTTTTGTGTCATCTGCAAACACTGTTACATGACTTTCGATGCCTATTTCAAAGTCATTTATAAATAAATTGAATTTCTAAAGTAATGCCACCCAGTTGATACTAAGGACAGTCACAACTCACATGGTTATTGGGAATCTCTAGGCAATGTGATTTGAATGCACATAGTGACCGTCTTCACCACTCTCCCCTTTCTAGGTGGGGGTCTTCAGAGTGTCAATTCAGCCACCTGAGTGCAGGTGATTAGTCCCGTCCAAAAGGGGCTCTTTTGGGACTCCAGTCAATGACTCTCGCAGCACAAGTGTTGAGAGTTGCTGGATTGGATGGATGCTTGCTTCTGCATCCAGCCTCCCACCAGTCACATGACATCTGTGGCTTTAGAGAGCCAATGGTTCTCGAAGCACTGACGTTGAGAGCCATGGGATTGGCCGAATGCATGCTTCAGCATCCAGCCTCCCGCTAGTCACGTGACCTCTGTGACTCGACAGAGCCAATACCTCTCAATGACCTACCATTGAGAGTCATTGGATTGGCTGCACGCTTGCTTCAGTCGCCCGCCTTCCCTCCCGCAGTCACATGACATCTGTGACTTGAGAGGAAGCAGCAGTATTTAGCACCCACTCATTGAGTCCGGCACTGGAATAATGGTGAATTTTAATAGTACTCTAGGATTAAAATGGGAGAGTGTGTGGAGGGGTCAGGAGGGGTTAATACATGTTTGCTATCTTTCATTTGTTGATTTTTTGGTTTTTGCCTTTATGTTCAGTTTAACCTCCCTGGCGGTCTGATTATTTCATTAACTTTATATTATATCATTTATCTCTGGCATCGGCAGAGGACACAGCGGGGGGACATTGGGGGATTGCAGGGACAAGGTAAATTATACTACAGTGTAATCCCGAGTGTGACTTCTGTTCACAAAACTCCAAATTGCACCAAAATTGCGACAAAATGCAATTGACAGGTGTTTCAATTGACAGGTGCAAATCCCATTGGTATCAAGGTAATAAATAACGTTTTATCAATATATTATTAAAAGCCCGTTTATTCTTCTCCTTTTTTTTTTACACAGAGCCTTCATATTTTTTTAACTTTTAAAAGACCTTTGCATGTTTTTTAAAAGATTTTTCTTTAATTTTTAAAAGACTTTTAAAATCTATTTTTAATATAGTACCTTTCCTACCTTTCCTATTATCTAGACACATTTTTAAATACTTTTTATTGATTTCAATTCCTGTTAGGAGTCTCCTCTTTTTTCAGCTTGGCGGAATTCACCATAGCAATTTCGTCGCAATTTGGCGGCTTTCGTCGCAATTTGTCAGTTTTTACTGATGTCCAATAACTGTTTTGGTGACTCCATATTTTGCAAAATACGGTGAACAGTCGCTACATAGTAAATTCGCCGCATCCGGTGAAATGGAATCGCTGTAACGCACCGAAAATGCTTTGGGAATAGACCATTTACAATCCAGCACATACGTAAATTGTACTCGCAATGTAAAAAAAATGAGTCAAAGCCACACGTAAATATCTATAATATACTTAAATGAACATAAAACATGAATATAAATTTCTTATACAAGACTAAAAAGAAAGGAACTTGATGTTAGACAGGAGATCTATGTAATATATGGAAGAAACATACTTAAAGGGACATTGTCATGGAATGTTTATAGCTAGGAAGAGAGTGATAGTAGATGAAAGCGGACCTTGCAAGGGTATGTCTGTTTCTATGCGTTGGAGGATGGAGAATATACGATGTTGAGAAAGGCGAGCAGTTTGTGAGAGGAGATGAGAGGTGAGGAAAGAAGAGACTGAGTGATATGGATCGCATAAGGGTCATCCTGTGTGAGGGAAGAAGCAGTGAGTTGGAAAAGAGCGATAAAAGGTAACGAAAAGAAACGAGATAGGAAGCCATAACGACAAACAAAACAACTTAAGGTTAAATAGCCGATTTCCTCCCAGGTAAAATACTGCTGTTGTCTCTGTGTTGCCAATTTTGCCTATATAACTTCTAGAAAATTTATCTGCACATGGTCAACTTTTTCTCATTGGTCGATGGGCATCTGGGTACCAAGATGAGCCATCAAGAGACTAAGACATAATGACTCAACCTTCTTCCATTAAAAAGACCATTTCGCATGCGTCTATGTCCTATCACCGCTGTCAAGTCAAACCACCATAACCAACAGTGGATGGCAAAAGTCTACACACCAGAGCTGTATCTTGGCCTAGGCCGACAAGGCCTAGGCCTAGGGCGGTATTTTTCAGGGGGCGGAAAAAAATGCCACCCTCTACACTAAAAAAGCTGCCCCGACGCTCGCTGGCACCCACGGCACCGGCCGCCGGTTTCTAAGATCAAAGGCCTCCGCTCTGGAAGCTTTCTCCCTCCAGCGCGCACAGCTTTCGTTAAGTGGAGCGAGCTGAAGGAGAGAAGCGCTGGGTTGCCATAGAGACGAGTCTCTAATTTAAATTAGGGGGTGCGCGAGTTTAGTCGGGCCTAGGGCAGCACAAAACCTAAATACACCACTGCTACACACCCCTGTTAAATTGTCAGGTTTTTGTGATGTAAAAAAAATGAGACAAAGAACTTTCAGAACTTCTTCCACCTTTAATGTGACCTATAAACCGTACAACTCAATGAAAAACAATCTGAAATCTTTTAGGTGGAGGGAAATAAAAAACTAAAATGATATGGTTGCATAAGTGTGCGCACCCTCTTATAACTGGGGATGTAGCCGTGTTCAGAATGAAGCAATCACATTCAAAATCATGTTAAATAGGAGTCAGTAGACACCTGCCATCATTTAAGGTTTGATTAACCACAAATAAAGTTCAGATGTTCTAGTAGGTGTTTCCTGACATTTTCTTAGTCGCATCCTACAGCAAAAGCCATGGAGAAGCTTCCAAAGCATCAGAGGGATCTCATTGTTACAAGGTATAAGTCAGGAGAAGGAACAAAAGAGTTTCCAAGGCATTAGCATTAGATAAACCATGGAACACAGTGGAGACAGTCATCATCAAGTGGAGAAAATATGACGCAACAGTGTCATTACCAAGAACTGGATGTCCCTTCAAATGTGATGAAAAGATGAGAAGAAAACTGGTCAGGGAGGCTGCCAAGAGGCCTGCAGCAACATTAAGGCAGCTGCAGGAATATCTGTCAAGTACTTGCTGTGTGATACATGTGACAACAATCTCCCGTATTCTTCATATGTATGGGCTATGGGGTAGAATGGCAAGATGGAAGCCTTTTCTTACGAAGAAAAACAACCAAGCTCAGCTAAATTTTGCAAAAACACATCTGAAGTCTCCCAGACACATGTGGTAAAATGCATTATGGTCTGACGAAACCAAGGTTGAACTTTTTGGCAATAATTCCAAAAGATATGTTTGGCACAAAAACAACACTGGACATCACTAAAATAACACCATACCCACATTGAAGCATGGTGGTGGCAGCATCAAGCTTTGGGCTGTTTTTCTTCAGCCTTAGTCAAGGTAGAGGGAATTATGTACAGTTCCAAATACCAGTCAAAATTGGCACAAAACCTTTAGGCTTCTGCTAGAAAGCTGAACATGAAGAGGAACTTCATCTTTCAGCATGAGAACAACCCAAAGCATACATCCAAATCAACAAAGGAATGGCTTCACCGGAAGAAGATTAAAGTTTTGCAATGGTCCAGCCAGAGCCCAGACCTGAATTCCATGGAAAATCTGTGGGGTGATCTATCCACTGTAGCTTGTCTCTTTACGTCATAGCTTGTAGTTTTCCAATAAATAGAAAAAACAGGAAAATGTCAGTCTTACAGTATTTTTTTCTGCTTTAAATTCTCTGCAATAACCATGTGACTAAACCCAGGGAAAGAACCTAATAACTTACAAAGCTCTCCCAGTAGAGTGTCAGATACACAGGATGCGTCTGCCATCTATCACAAACTAGCACGCTATGGAAAGCTCTAGGTCAGAAGATAAAACAAGTTTATGAAATACAGCAAACTTTTTCATGCTATGCTTCTGTATTGCCAGACTATACTGAAAGGCACTTTGCAAGGTTGACGTTATCCACACAAAGTAATAAAATGTAAAAAAATAATAATAAAAAAACATTTAAACAAGTGTGATATTCACCAAACTCCTTCACACTGCCAGAGAGTAATACCCAGCACACAGACCTAACAGGAGAGCAGGAGAGCCTATAGAATAAAGCGGTCCTTAAAACGGACAGACGAGGTCGAGAGAGTGGCAAGGCAAGGGATAAGCTGGGAGTGGAGCAGTACATACAACAAGCATGGGGGTCTATGTCAGGGTTCCAGAGGTGCACAATATCAAGATCACAAGTCAAGTCAGTATTACAAAAAGGCAAACCATCAGAAAACAAGCGAATGTCAATAATAAACAGAGCAACAGACATAATGACATACGGAAGGGTAAGGAACCACAACAGGGCAATGACAAAGGGAAGAGGAAGTTCTTATAAATCCTGACTAGGAACCCTATTGGCAAGGAGACAAACAGACACCAAATACTGACATACAGCTAAAAAGTGTTTAATTATCTGTAATATTTTTGACTCCATGCCTATTTATGTGAAACCTATCTTACGAGTATATGTATTGGCCAAACACATCAGGATAACAGATATACTGAGTTGAGAGAACCAAGCCAGAGATCAAGGATTCGAGAATTACAAGGAACGTGCTGAGAAGTAACAGAGACGACACCAGGGCGAGGAACAAGAGATTCTGGTTTATAAAGCGCTATGGGCCCACATGAGAGTGAAGCTTGGATCTGGCAACTTTTTGATGATGCAGGAGGGAATCCACAGGTTCTAAGCTGATACCAGGGTGCTGCCTCAGAATTGCCATGAACTGCTGTATGATGCTAAAAGGCAGGATCAATACAAAAGGACGGTGCAGGACAGTGTGGCGAAAGAGCGACACCTGCCTACTTGTCACCCAGGCACCTTTAGCTTGAGCAGAGGCAGCTAAAGCGACGTGAGTCCTAACAGCTTGGAGCAATGTGCTTCATAAACCATGGATTGAAGTGTGAATGTGCTATCGAATACAATACATACAATATAATTTCATCCTCTTGATGAACCTACTGTGAGGAGTAATTCTGTCACTCCTCCTTTATCCAACACACATGTTATCCCCGTAGATGTTATTGGTGGGGCAGTGCTCCATCTGCCACTATGGATGAACCTCCACTGCCCATAATGATGAATAAGAGATGATTGCTCTTTGTTTGTGGTCCTGCAGGTTGGGCTGGTACATGAAGAAAGTGAGTGTAAATTGAAATGCAAACACTCTTTCGAGGGGTTTGTGGACCAGGGAATTTA
The DNA here is from genome assembly GCA_009667805.1 of Leptobrachium leishanense. Taxonomy (NCBI): domain Eukaryota; kingdom Metazoa; phylum Chordata; class Amphibia; order Anura; family Megophryidae; genus Leptobrachium; species Leptobrachium leishanense. The sequence continues at coordinate 26,513,858 of CM019073.1, read as the reverse complement.
TACCTCAACTCCTGTAGTCACTAAGTGACTGGACAGCCATGGGACAAGGTGCCCCTCCAGGTGGGTTGTGGTCCCATAATGACTTTTTGCCAGGTTCCTTTAAAAAAACCAAGAATGTTCATGCTTTGCAACAGTTACTAATAAAAAAAGCAGTCTAATCTAATTATCTTCGTCTATATCTTTCCCAAGAGCAGATACAATACATCTATAAAAAAAAACAAAAGCCCTCCAAATCTTTTAAGACGCAATCCAGCATGATATCGCTGTTAATCAAATACAGAAATATCTTAAAATGGCAGATGTGACAGGTCTGTTCATGCAATTGGCCTGGAAACGTTATGATTTATGGAATGATACATTAACCAAAAGATTGTTTTATTCCTTTTCTAGTTGGCTGATTAGCTAAGTATAAAACCTCATTTCATGATAGATTCGTTAAGATTTAAAACCTTTAGCTTATTGGCCTGTAAAATCAAGAATGATTTCCCAGTTGTCATTTTCACAACTCAAGTTTCCACAACGGAGAAAATAAACTGCAGTTAACTTGGTGAAATGTACTTAAAGGGACAGCGTTAAATGGATTTTTAGATCTTTGTTTAGTATATTGTATTTATTATATAGAACACACATAGAAATACACATCAAAACATAGCAAAGTCGGGTTTTAAAGGGAATTGATTGGACTGAAATGTTCAAGAGATCATGGGCACAATTCTGGCCAAGCAAGCAGCTAATACAAAAAGTTGGCACAAGCTGTTAAGTATTAAATCGACTTTGGGAGTGAAGCGGTTAACTTTATATAGCATTGTAATACAATGAACAGCAATCTTTAGTTTATCAAAACCCCATTTCACACCTTTTTAAAGCAGGATTAGTTTACCCCTGTGGAGAAATGAAATCCTTTGTTTTATCTCTCTCCAGACACCCTGGAGATTGATAAAACAAACTTCAAATAGAAGCCCCAAACCTCACTGCAACACAAAGTTCAAACATTTTGCTGATGGATTACAGCAGCCAGGGAGAGGGCAGAATGCAGGGATAGCTCTGGGGTCAATCACTGCTGTACAGGGATTAGATTCAGAGGGTTATAATAATGACTAGACATCTCTGTGAATTAAAGATGCAAGGCGTTACTGTAATTTACATACACAGGCATTATGCCAAATACAGATATTATTTTTATATTCTATTGGGATTTTTTGGAATTTGCATCGCCAACAATCTCATTACGATCACAGAAAATCCTCATAAGCAGGAGATCTCACCATTTGTATTATCTATCTCCATCACATTTATTGTATTTGACACAAAGGCCATTTCTGCCTGTATGCTGATAATGCAGACTCCATGCGAGAGAGTGGCAGATATGGGACACCATCTAGCCTTCAGATCCTTTCATTCCAACAATATCTCTGTAATGGATAAATGAATAAATGAAAAAACTAAAAAATAAGCTAATTTACATTATTTTAATTTTTTAACTATCTGAGAACAACAATCTCTGTGCAGAATTGCTATTTTACCCTTTATTTAATTGTTATCGTCGCATTCCCATGGTTGAAATAAATGTTGTGATTAAAAAAAATTCCCTTTAAGTAAAGGGGTCACTGGCTCAATTACGACCCAGACGTTGTTTTAGGGGCTCGGCTCAGGAGATGATATATTGTTCCTTTAAAACATCTAGGACGTATTAATTTTTTACATTGCTAAAATCAGTTATAAAACATGTGCATGGTGGAATTTGATCCTTGGCCTGGGATATGAATTTTTTGGGATGCGTTTGTTCCGTGTCAAAGATCTTTTGGGAAATATATTTGTACTTATCTCTGTTCATCTTTTGAAGCTATAATACATATGCTTTATAGTCTTTATCAAACCTTGTTTGGATGATTAAGCAAAATTATGCAGTTTGCCAAAATTGACTCAATTTCCTTTCTCTTGAGAACTGCCCGCAAAGTTAATTAATCTTGAGTTCCTCGTTAAGAAGGCTACAATGTAATTTACAGAGAAGCAAGTCCAATTAAATCGGCATTAATGTTTAGTAAGCTTTAGCGTTAAAACAGATACTGTTCTGTTATGTGAACCACCACTGCTATCAATTTTAATATAAAAATGCCAGATCTACTTCTGTTCTGGCTTTTGATAATGAATGATATCTAGGCAGTTGAGCAGCATGAGAAAATTAGTTTAGAAGTACTTTTAATCCTGCGGCTACCCATTACGGCTCACGTATGCAGTGGGTCTGTCACTGCGACATGTCTCTGGGCATGCAAACCTTATAAAGTGCAGTATGACTACCTCATTTTTTGTTTTACTTTAGAATGCAGATCCAAGATCTACGTTTTCGATACATTGAACCAAAAACTCACCCGTCTATGAAGTTCACTCAATTGCTGCAAAGTCCCTAGCTTCGAAGCTTTTGCAGTGATCTATGTACATTCCAGGGCGTGACTCAATGTCAGGATACTAGCAGACGCGACACGCAGAGTATAAGCCTTATAGCGGTCGGGCTGTGAAAAATATCAAAAGTAGTCAATTAACTAACAGGTTTATTCAAAGAGATTCGAAAAGTCACCGCACGTTAGGTGACTTTTCGTTCTCCGCACTTTCGGAGCGATTCGGCGATCCTAGTTTGCCGACCCTGCGGTGTATTCAGCAAGCACCACAGGGCCCCCGTAATGCAGGGAAAACAAGCCGCAAACACACCGAACACTCACCGGAAACCTACCGAACACTCACCGAAACCCGCAGAAACAGCTGGATTAACCACGCCGAACAAGACTAGCCGACTAGCCGCCGATCACAGCGCAGAGCAGCTGCTGGAAAAAGCCGACACGCAGACGAACGAGGTGAAGAAAAACAAAACAGTACGCTTGAAAGTTTGCAGATTTAAACGCTGTTTGCACGAAAACTACTGAACGAAAATGTCTGGAATTTACACATAAGATCCAATGAATGATAATAAAAAAGGTTTATAACAGAAAAAAGAAAAAACGATTAAAAAAAAAACCGGAAAACGAAATTGACAAAAAAATCCCAAAAAATGCCTAAAAGATCCTGAAAAATCTAACAACAAAAAGACTCTTTACAGCAGAATAAAATAATAAACAGTTTGTCAGATATTGAATTAAAACAAGAATATTTTTATCATTGAAGCCTATGGGATTCTCCTGAATAAACCTGTGTAATGAAACCACCGAACAGCAGGGCATTTTGGCAACTTTTCATTGCTGTTCGGTGTTCTGAATAGACAAAGCATTGCTTCTCTATGGGGGATTTCACTGCCCTCGAACAGGCACCGTATGTGCAGGCAATTCGAGAGAATTTGGCGAATTGCCTGCTCTCTGAATAGCCGAATGGCCCCGAATTGTCACCGTACACTGAATTTCAGTGTCCGGTTACATTTAGGGGCCAGATCGACTCTCTTTGAATAACCCTGTAAGCCGAGGTCGAGAGTAGGGTAACGACACAGAATTGAGAATACAATAGCACAGAGATAGAGAATGGTTGAGACGAGCTGGATCAGGAATAACAGAGACACAAAGTATTTAAGACAAGCCAAGTCAGGGTCCAGACAGAAACAGAATGGTTGAGTCCAGCCGAGTCAGGGTCAGCAGAAACACAGAATGCTTGCGTCAAACAAAGTAAAAAAATACAATAGGAATGAGAACGCTCTAAAGGAGGGCTATCAACATCCAGCACCCAAGATGTTCCTGAGTTACAACTCCCATCATTCCCTGGCCATCTATCGGAATGAAGGAATTCTGGGAATTGTAGGCATTAACATCTGGGGGCCGTAAGTTCGACAGCTCTTCTCTAAAAGGTCTATAACATGAACAACAGTAGAGCGAGGAGTCAATGTAAAGCACAAACTTAAAAAGAGGTACTCTGTGGATATGCCCATTGGGCTACAATGGCCTTACAACCTCTGAGAGATCATGTCTTCAAGTCAGTCCATGTAACAATTCTTTCTATGTGGCATATATTAATCCCGATACACGCCGGACAACAAACTCAGGGTTTTGGGAATATAATTACTATTAAAAAAAAATTCTGAAAAAGATTGAAAATATTTATGCTTCTGTAATTACATTATGTTCATTGTTGCTACTATTATTATACATTCTTCCTTTACATATGCATGTGGCTTTTTTTTTTTCACTTCTGCTGCCATAAAATAATATTGCTTTTTGAAAACCTATGTTTTTAAGTATTGCTCTAGGGGAAAATAAGGGCAGCCAGAAGTAAGAGAAATCTATTTATGAATTTCTAACAAGAAGGAAATTAGCCATCTCTCTTACAATCCAAGTTCTAATAAAAGAGATGATGAATGACAAAACGTTTGGAAAGCAGGATAAAACCCATTTTTCTTCGAATGATAACAGTTTACTTAAAGATAATTACTTTAAAAATAAAACAAAACGTGATTTACTTTTCTTTTAATTTATTTTGGTTGTGTTGGGAATTTCAGAAAGCTACATACACATTTCTCCAGTTCTTTTTCTTACTTAAAGAAAGAGTAATACATTTAAGTGAAAATATCTTATTTTTACAGAACGTTCACTTGTTATGGAAGTTTCTTTACTTAATTGTGTTTTTGATTTTTTTGTGGGTAGCCACAATTTTAATTCCAAGTATATTCAGCCAATCAGAAAAAAGAGAGTTCCAATAGACCTTGTTGTGACATACATATCCATTATGTCTGTTTGAATAAAGCAGTGTAACAATAATTACCTGTTTAACCCCTTCAATATCAAGTGATTTTTTAAAAAACAAACATTGTGAGGAACCAGTGTTTTTTAAAAATCATTTTTAAATAATTATACAGTAAGAAATATTTGAGAATATTCCCAGCGTATTTCTTGCTGTAATAACCTATTTCACAGGCAGATGGCACCATCTACTGGTAAATTGGAGTTACAGCAAGTTTGAGCCGCAGCTCGTGGTTCCCTGCATCGGCTGCTGAAAACCCGATATGTTAGGGTATTCTTCAGACGATTGAAGACAGTTTTAGCACCTCGGGCATTATGCCAACAAAAATAAAACTTTGAGGGCACCTTCTACAACCCAAAAGCAAATGAACTTAGTTTGCAGCAAACAAAATTTATTTGCTTTTGTCCTTCAGTGCTGCAGATCGAGATATCTTGATATCGGACCTGATGGTGCCATTGAAGTCCCAAGTTATCTCAATCTCGGGAGTGAAGGGGTTAAAAGTCCACTCTCGACATCCTCCAATGGGTCTTCTTTTTAGCCCAGCTTCCATAATGACTGACTATACTCCTCTCTTTCCTATTCTTCCTTTAAATTTCTCCTTGTTGCCTTATTCATGCAAATTGGATCACAACCATTCTTAAGACTACAACATGGTCATTGCATATCCTCACTTGCATGGTAATGAGAAAAGAAAGACCATCAATGATAGGTCTAGAAGACAATTAAACCCAAATTTCTCAAGCCAGCACTTTAGATTTTAATTCTATCTGGGCAAAAACTAAATAAAAATAATTTATGTTTACACTGTAAAAAGAAAGACCATTTAAGGAAAGATTGCCACATTGTAAATCTGCTGTAAACCCAGGGCCGGTGCTAGACTATTTTGCGCCCTAGGCAAGACCAGTTACTTGCGCCCCCCAAAAAAATTGTCAACTGTTGAAATGCGGGGGACAACACACACCTGGTCGTTCCGGTGCCCATCTTACCACCCGCTGGTCGGGCTCGGGATTGGTCTGTGCCTTTCTTTCTTTCCTCTGCCTCGTTCTTTTTTCCTCTTTTCTTTCTTCTGCCTCTTTTCTTTCCTCTGCCTCTTTCTTTCTTCTGTACCTATTTCTTTTGCCTTTTATTTTATCTGTCTGTTTTTATTTCTTTCATGTGCCTCTTTCTATTTCTTTCATCTGCCTCTTTCTTTTCTTTCTTCTGCCTCTTTTCTTTCTTCTGCCTCTTTTCTTTCATCTGCCTCTTTTCTTTCATCTGCCTCTTTCTTTTCTTTCATCTGCCTCTTTTCTTTCATCTGCCCCTTTCTTTTTTTATCTGCTTTTTTTTAATCTTTCCTATGTGCCTCTTTCTTCAGTGCCTCTTTTTTCTGCCTTTCGTGTCTTTCTTTTATCTTTCTTTCTTCTGCCTCTTGTGGCGCCTGCACGTCACCTGGTGGCCCCTGCGCATCACCATAAGAAGCCAATCTTCTGCGCCGCTGAATCCTGAGGATTTCTGTTGTAATAGAAATTTTCATACGAGAACCGATTGCTTCCACCAAAAGAATGAGCGATACCGGAAATGTAGAGTGGAACGCATGGAACGCACGCATTACCACCGCGCATGCGCAAGATGGCGGCGCACACCGGGATTTTGCCGGCAAATCCGTGGAGCGCACGCCAATTGACTAATTTGATTCCAAACACATGGGACCTTTTACCTTAACTGAAGGGCTTTATATATGTAATACTTGATTGTTACTCTGTAAACCAGCTGAAGAAGCCGCAATACGCGGCGAAACGCGTTCTGGCATTTGGCAGAGTTTGATTTAATATCAATTTTATGTTTTAATTAAAGATTTTCTTTTTTTTTAAAAAGAACCTGGTCCCTTTCGTTCCGGAATCTGCTAGAAGTTTTTGTGGATTTTACCCTACAAATCCACTGGCACAATCACTTAGAGCTTGGCCATAAGCTCCACCGAATGTGAGTTGACACTCTATCTATATTACTTCATATACTCATTGGTCGACCTGCACAAGGAGGTTTCTCTTCCGTTTTTTATGCTTTCTTTCATGTCCGATTAATGAGAGGAATCATCGATTTGGAAGGGTGTGGGTCTCCTCCAAAAATAAGAAGAAAAAGGACCCAGATGCATGTAACCACTCAGAGCCAGTGACAGGGCTCTTTATTTGTGAGTGGAATAGCTTATTAGTGTTATATTCCATCACTATTTGTACACCCTGCACTATCATATGTATTCTGTGCTTTGCTTCCTTTTTATATAATCCACTTGGATAATACGTATCATGAGAAGCACCTGAAAACCAAGAAGCGATTGTCATCGCGCCACCAGATACGTATATCTATCTTTGCAAACAGTGTTTCACTTTTCAATCATTCAAGCAAACTGTTTTTATAATTTATTCACTGCCTCTTCTGCGGTCTCGACTTTTTCCGGTTGGCTGCGATCGGCTCCTGCTCGGGTTTTTCCGTGGTTTTTGGCAGGTTAATCCAGATGTTTTTGCGGGTTTTCGGCGTGCATTCGCTGGGTTTTGTGGTTAGTTTTCGTCAGGTTTGCGGCAGCTTTTCCCTGCAATTCGGGGACCCTGTGGTGCTTGCTGAATACACCGCAGGGTCACCAAAATGGGATCGGCAAAAGGAACTGAATTGAAGAGAATGAAAAAAAGTCACCGAACGTGCGGTGACTTTTCGAATCTCTTTGAATTACCCTGTATGTGTGCACACCCTAATGTAAGGGGCTGTGCACGTCACTGCGTGGCAACCAATCTGTACTTTAAAAGAGATCAAAGGGTGATAGTGTGATATAAGCGCCTAATCACGTGCCATTAAATACAATAGTAAAGAAATGATTTATGCTGCTGTATCTGGTAAATACATGGGACCCATCCCCTCTAGGATTGCTCGTACTAACATACAAATTTCCTTATACAACCAGTAGCACAAATTAAGTATAAAACAGTCAATAGATGATATCTGCTTATAATATATACAGTTGATGATTACAGGTGAAAACGTGTATTTATAAAAAAAATTGTATATATTTTTTTATATATACACGTTTTCACCTGTAATCACCAATTACAGCCCTGATCAAGGTTCTGATTTGTGTTTGATTCATCCAGAAATGCTCTATTTATGACAAAAGGGGGATCCCTCAAACGTATGTCATTTCAAACAATTTTATTCATTTAAAAAAAAATACACTGCTTAATCTAATCCATCTAATACATTTTTATAAGATAGATATACATTCATCTAATTCAGTGTTTACGAACCCTAGTCCTCGGGTCCCCCTAACAGGCCAGGTTTGCAGATATCTGAAGCACAGCACAGGTGATATGATTTGTTGATCAGTTATTGCAGGATTCAGTCTGCATTTCCCCCATGGTAAACCTGACCTGTTAGGGGGACCTGAGAACCGGGGTTGGGAACCACTGGTCTAATATGTAGTAATAGACACACATGCACTCACACATTCTGCAGTTTTGCATCACACTCCTCTGTATTTGTAAATTACAGCAATAAAGCTCATTATAGAGCCAATCCGTTTTAAAAGTAGTTGCCAAACACAATAAACGAGATTTGCATCTGTATTAGAGGAGCGCGCGGGGGGGGCGCGGGGGCGACGACTCCTGACAGCAGCCCTATATCAAGAACATTAGTAGGAATTTAGGAAACATCCTTTTGGAAAGGGTTGGAATCCCTCTTCAATGTGTTTATACAACAGCTTTGTTTTTCTAACCATTAATCTTTATGAACGCCGCCGACAAGCACAGTTTTTATTGTGTGTTTTCATGCTCCTATCTTTCAGACTGTATTTTATCCAGCTTCAAAGATTCTCTGTATTCTGTGCAGGGTCATTTAAATTACAACAAGGGAATTAAAAAAAAAATAATAATCAAAATTGTAGAAAATGCATAGAGATTGTCAGGCCAGTGTATGAGGTTGGGGGCGAGGGTACGAGCCCAGACTGCATTGACACACACACACACACGGGAGGTGAGGTTGCGGTAAAATAAACAGGGGATTAATTATATATACAGATAAACAGAGTGAGGGGTGAGGCAGGAATTGGGGCTGACTAAGGGTATATATAATACAAGCTAGAACCACAGGGGCAAGGCAGGAAAGGGGCTGACTAAGAGATACAGAACACAGGCACAGGGACAAGGCAGGAAGAGAGAGCTAGACACAGAGGGAACTTACAGGAGACACCAGATGAAAAAGACAGAAAAGGGGCTGGATGGGACAGGAACTGAAGTAAGGCCACAGTAAGGAATAGGCTGTGAGTCCAGGAAAAGGTACAGGCTGAGGTTCTTGGGAGCAAAGGAAGGGGTCTAAAGCGCGGTATCCACTATCCAGAGGGGCAAATCCAAGAGCAAGGCCCAAGGGTAAATCCAAAGGACGTGGGCTGGCGGCAAGTACGCAATGTCCCATGTAAAAGGCCATGGGTCTGGTATACCGGGATCAGGATTCTTTGCCAGCAGGATCAACACTGAGCACCAGCTACAACTACAGTGCAGGAGCACTGTGTATTGGCTGCTCCACCCTTAAGGCTGCGTTCACATGAGCGCACAGAGTACATCCGTGTGACCCTTCCTCCTTGCATCTATCACAGCTTTCTGATGGCTCAACGGGAAGGGTCACACGGTGTAACGTGTGTAATAGTATCACACGTTACACCGGATGTGCTGAAACCCTCCCAGTCAAAAAGCTATGACGGACAAGGGACGGGCCTACAAAGCGCGAGCCTCCAATGTGCGCTCAGCGAGGTGGCCACACAGGCGTCCGTGGCGAGAGAAAGTCCGTTCTCACAGACATTTCCGTGACTGTGTGACCGCTGCCTTGGTAGGGATGTAGGAGGCTGGTGATTGGGAGCACCTATGGCTAGGTCTGTCCTTACTGGATAACCAAGATTCTATAAGGGCAGGGCATGAAGAGTGCTGCCAGACTTATGGCTGAGCAATACCTGCTTTGGCCTTCCCATGGTGCCGGCGGCATGATCCCTTACAAAGATTTACAGCACCATTGTAAAAATGATGATTAGTGCAAGGTTATTTACATATGGAAATATATAGGGATATCCACTAAGCACTGTCGTTGCAACTACAGTGAAAAATGTAAATCCAGAAATTGAAAATCTAGCGGCGGCAGGCGAAGTTCAGCAAAATACGGCGAACAATGCTGAACAACAAGGTTCAATCTTAAATAATATACCTACAATGCGTAAACTGAAATTATTCTCTTGTTAAACTGCCGTCCTTTCAATGAAACCCCAATAAATAGCAGAGACTAAACATTGTGCTCACTTGTCTGATCTCTACAATCATTCATGGATATTTCTTCACCAGGGTGACCTCATGCATATTTTAGATGTATTGAGTCTATTTTGTTTGTATCTAATGGGTAAACCTGTACATCCTCCTATGTATTTACCTTCATATCCATAAAGAGATTGTATCGAAATTACTAGTCAACCAGTATCGTTATCTTATTGCTAGAGGTTTATTCCATGCAGGCAGTTTGTGTTAACTGAGTAGCATATCCAGTGTATACTACGGGAGCTGCACATACATTGCTTAGCCAAAGGTACTCATAGACCATTAAAATCAACATAAATATATATATACACTGAGTGGCCAGATTATTATGACCACCCCATCAGTACTTCGTTGGGCCACCTTTTGCCTTCAATACTGCAGCGATTCTTCTTGGCATTGACTCCACGAGATGTTGAAAGGTGATGCGAGGAATCTGACACCATGCCTGAAGAATAGCACTGTCCAGTTCTGTGAGATTTGATGGTTGAGGAACCAGCTGCCTGATGCCTCTTTCAACTTCGTCCCACAAATGCTCAATTGGATTGAGATCTGGTGATTGTGGGGGCCACCTAAGCAAGGTAAATTCTCCATCATGTTCTTGAAACCACTCCTGCACAATACCAGCACCGTGGCATGGTGCATTGTCTTGTTGGAACAAGCCATCACCATTGGAATACGCCATCAACATGATAGGATGAACTTGATCAGCAACGATGCTTTGGTATGTTGTGCTATTCAGACGTTGTTCCAATAGAATTAAAGGGCCCCAAACCATAACACTGCCCCCACCAGCTTGAAGGGTTGTACTCATGCATGTGGGGTGCTGCTTCCGTGCTGTTTCCGCTAAATTCTCACTCTGCCATCTGCATGATGCAACTAGAAACGTGATTCATCGACCACATGACTTTTTCCCAATGCTCGACTGTCCAATCCTTGTGTTCCTGTGCAAATTGGAGACGGTTTATCTTGTTAACTGCAGACGGCAAAGGTGTTCAAACAGGCCTTCGGCTTCCATATCCCACACGATGCAGTGTACGGTGAACAGTGCGTTCAGAGTTCATTTGAGAGGATCCCTGATTTATATCTGCAGTAATTTGATGCACTGTTGCCCTTCCGTTGTCTTGTACCAGTCTTGCCACTCTCTGTTCTTCCCTAACATTGACTAGTCGCTGACGGCCACAATTCGTACGTTCAGACCTAGATTTTCGGCTGACAGTCCAGTCTTTAAACACTTTAACAACAGCTGCTCTTGAACATTTATCGAATTCTGCGGTTTTTCTGATACACGCTCTATGGCTCCGAGTGCCAACAATCATCCCACGTTCAAAGGCTGTTAAATCACGTTGTTTACCCATATCTTCTGAAAAAAATCACTTCTACTGTCGTGGTAAACAACCTGCTTTCCTATTTATAATGGTCTGGCCCTCATGCAACTTCAGCGTGAAATTATAGCTAATTTGCCTAAAAAAGTCAAATGGTCATAATAATCTGGCCACTCAGTATATACAGTCAGGTCCAGAAATATTGGGACATCGACACAGTTCTAACATCTTTGGCTCTATACACCACCACAATGGAGTTGGAATGAAACAAACACAATGTGCTTTAACTGCAGACTGTGAGCTTTAATTTGAGGGTATGTACATCCAACTCAGGTGAACGGTGTAGGACTTACAGCAGTTTGCAGATGTGCCTCCCACTTGTTAAGGGACCAAAGTCAATGGGACAGAATAATAATCATAAATCAAACTTTCCCTTCTTAATACTTGATGATACTTGGTGATGCTCTGCCAGGCCTCTACTGCAACTGTCTTCAGTTCCTGCATGTTCTTGGGGCATTTTCCCTTCAGTTTTGTCTTCAGCAAGTGAAATGCATGCTCAATGGGATTCAGGTCAGGTGATTGACTTGGCCATTGCATAACATTCCACTTCTGTCCCTTCAAAAACTCTTTGGTTGCTTTTGCAGTATGCTTTGGGTCATTGTCCATCTGCACTCATCGTCCAATGAGTTCTGCAGCATTTGACTGAATGTGAGCAGATAATAGTTCCCGAAATACTTCAGAATTCATCCTGCTGCTTTTGTCAGCAGTCACATCATCAATAAATCCAAGAGAACCAGTTCCATTGGCAGCCATACATGCACACGCCATGATGACACTACCACCACTTTGCTTCACTGATGAGGTGGTATGCTTAGGATCATGAGCAGTTCCTTTCCTTCTCCATACTCTTCTCTTCCCATCACTCTGGTACAAGTTGATCTTGGTCTCATGTGTCCATAGGATCTTGTTCCAGAACTGTGAAGGCTTTGTTAGGTGTTGTTTGGCAAACTCTAATCTGGCCTTCCTGTTTTTGAGGCTCACCAATGGTTTACATCTTGTGGTGAACCAACTGTATTCACTCTGGTGAAGTCTTCTCTTGATTTTTGACTTTGACACACATACACCTACCTCCTGGAGAGTGTTCTTGATCTGGCCAACTGTTGTGAAGGGTGTTTTCTTCACCAGGGAAAGAATTCTTCGGTCATCCACCACAGTTGTTTTCCATGGTTTCCTGGGTCTTTTGGTGTTGCTGAGCTCACCGGTGCATTCCTTCTTTTTGAGAATGTTCCAAACAGTTGTTTTGGCCACACCTAATGTTCTTGCTATCTATCTGATGGGTTTGTTTTGTTTCCTCAGCCTAATGATGGCTTGCTTCACTGATAGTGACAGCTCTTTGGATCTCATCTTGAGAGTTGACAGAAACAGGTTCCAAATGCAAATAGCACACTTGAAATGAACTCTGGGCCTTTTATCTGCACATTGTAATTGGAGTATTTGTCCCTTACCTTTGGACCCTTAACAAGTGGGAGGCACATCTGCAAACTGCTGTAAGTCCTACATCGTTCACCTGAGTTGGATGTGCATACCCTCAAATTAAAGCTGACAGTCTGCAGTTAAAGCACATTGTGTTTTTTTCATTCCAACTCCATTGTGGTGGTGTATAGAGCCAAAGATGTTAGAATTGTGTCGATGTCCCAATATTTCTGGACCTGACTGTATATATACCTGAAGGAGAGGCACTCAAGGACTTAAATAAAATAAAAAACCTTTAATTGTTTAAAAATACATGTTTTCCCACGTTTCGGCTCTATCTGAGCCTCTATCAAGGTGACCACATAACGAAATGATGCCGCGGCAAATGCGTTCTTTGATTCAAACAAAAGGCGGCTCAACAAACTATTGGAGCCCTATTACATTCTTCACGCAAAAATGCACGGTAAACGTGTGAATTTTTGCGCAATGCGTCAAACATTAACACGCGTAAATCAGCGCTGTTATTACAATCCTCGCACATTTTTTCATCCATCAAAAAATAACGTGCGTAAAACAGACGCGCAAAAACACCTGTGCTGTAACGTTGCACGCAGAAATCATTGTGCGGACTGTTTTTTTTCACGCGATTCAGCCAATCAGAATTAAGAACCTTAATTGTCTCACGTTTTTGCGCCTGTCAAAGTCAATCTGCGCATATATGCTGCATCAATAAAAAAAAACATGCACAACTTCTCAAATTTATTGGTTTGGTATGTGTAGAATGTGTAACTATACTTTGCTGCATTTTTTTTTTTGGGCTGGTGTATTTGGTTTTGGCCTGGTCCGTCAGATTTGCCTTTAACACCAGCTTTCAGGAGTTGCTAAAATGATGCGCGCAAAGGCAGTGCGTTGCAAACTGCGCATAGATTGTAATACCGTCCGCTTACCAGTGCACAAAGACATTTGCACTCACAATGTTAAGAATAGGACACGCAAAGTACAGTAAGCTTGCGCAGTGTTCACGCAGGTTCACCCGAGGTAGACGTATACGTGCGTTTGTTGCGCTGATATTGTAATACGACGTTCGGCGCAAAGGGTTTTGCCCCTCGTGTTAATGCGTTTTTGCGCACGCGTTAAAGTTTGCGTGAAGAATGTAATAGGGCCCTTAGTGTGTGTGTGACAATTTTTTGGCCAGGCTGTGTATATTTAAAGCATTTCCTTTTTAATTTCCATGTACACAGTAATAAAAAAGTAGTAATTAAAAGAAAAAAATATAAAACAAACAGTTAGTACATTTTTAAAGACTAAATAGACTTAAAAAGAAAAATTAGGCAAAATCACTAATGATGTATTAGAAAGAAACACAGCGACTGTGCTAATTGTGACCTCTCTCCTTATATTTATAAAGTGAAAGAGAAGCGTCTTCCTGGCAGACAGACCTCCCATTAAGTGACTGAACGAGTCCAACAACCCGTTTTTTAAAACCACGTTCTAACACATCACCAGGACCACATTTTGACAAATGCGTAGAGTTTCCTAATTCTTGCTCAATTAACTGTCAATTTACAGTTGTTATGTTTATGCCCTAATCTGTCCGATAGCCACATTTTGTGTCACAATTTATTCGCCAAGTTATGAATCTTTTTTCTGCCGGCTGCCTGGACAGGGAACATGATTGATAGAACCGCATTTACACAGCTGTAAAAATAAATATGATAAGTACCTATGATTGCGTTTCACGTCAGCAACAAAACAATTCCAATTATCTCCCTTTTCACGTAATTGACGTTGTGTAAACCATAAATCGTGAAATATTTAGAATCGGTTATGTATATTTTTCATATTGTTATTCTTAAATCTAGTCTAAACGTCTTAATTTAAAGAAAATGTTATAGTTAAATTATATTTACCCTGCGAGAAAGAAGGCGGTTGCCAAAGATATCCAAGTAGATCTGTCATTTTTTTATGAGGAAGTTATGGATAAGCAAATTAACAAAGCAAGGAACGTATTCTTTATGCATTTTTTTAAAGTTCTAGATTAATGTAATGTCCTGCTGTTGTTCCGTTAACTCCTAGTATCTGCAGAGTTTTTGTAATCAAAATCAGTGACACTATTTATATTATAACAACGCGCCATGACAAGCCCAGTACAGTGATATCTAATATTATTTATTATTTCTAGAAAAATTCATAATTAATAAAGGTTATTTAAGGTTTATACATTTCACAATGTCCATAAAATTCTATTTCCGGCTCTGTATTGTGAATTATAACATTGGTCAGGCAGGAACCAGACAGACAAGCAGCAGTTTTACTTAGGGATGTGCATGGCTGAAAATTTAGTTTCGATCCGTTACGTTTTTAAATAATTTAGTTTTCGGAATTTCGAAACTAATTTCGTTTCGTATTTTGTTTAGTTTCGTT
The DNA here is from genome assembly GCA_009667805.1 of Leptobrachium leishanense. Classification (NCBI taxonomy): domain Eukaryota; kingdom Metazoa; phylum Chordata; class Amphibia; order Anura; family Megophryidae; genus Leptobrachium; species Leptobrachium leishanense. The sequence goes on along the minus strand of CM019073.1, from coordinate 26,498,608 downwards.
TTGGATCGATTTGAAATTTCTGAGTCAATTTGAAATTTCGAATCGATTTGAAATTTCTAAATCGATTTGAATTTCATTTATCAATTTGATAGTTGATATCAATTCGAATTTTGGATCACTAAATAAAACCAAAATTAATCAAATTTTGCTGTTAAAAGAAAAGCTAGGGTTAAATTTTAATCTGTGTCACAGATTTAGTATTTGAGTCAAATTAAACAGTGAAACAAAATTAATTTGTTTCATAAAGTCCTTTGCTGACTATTACTTGTATTTTAAGTTAAGATCAATTTGATAGTTGATATCAATTTGATAGTTCATTTCAAATTCTATAGTTGATATCAATTTGATAGTTAATTTCAGATTCGAAAGTTGATATCAATTTGATAGTTCATTTCAAATACAATAGTTGATATCAATTTGATAGTTCATTTCAAATTCAATAGTTGATATCAATTTGATAGTTCATTTCAAATTCAATAGTTTATATCAATTTGATAGTTCATTTCAAATTCAATAGTTGATATCAATTTGATAGTTCATTTCAAATTCAATAGTTGATATCAATTTGATAGTTCATTTCAGATTCGAAAGTTGATATCAATTTGATAGTTCATTTCAAATACAATAGTTGATATCAATTTGATAGTTAATTTCAAATTCAATAGTTGATATCAATTTGATAGTTCATTTCAAACTCAATAGTTGATATCAATTTGATAGTTCATTTCACTTTCGATAGCTGATATCAATTATTCAAATTTTTCTTTTATGATGATGACACAGTGTAAAACTAAATAAATTTGTTATATACCATTTCGTTTCGTTTCGAATTCGGATCGTATCGATTCGTTATTCGGAAGTACTTCCGAACTACGAATTATCAAATTTCGTTACAAATTCTGAATTTTTCCAAAACGAATGAACATCTCTAGTTTTACTCTGATCTTCTAATACAGTGTTTCCCAACCCTGGTCCTCAGGTACCCCTAACAGGCCAGGTTTTCCGACACCTGAAGAAAGCACAGGTGATAAGATTTGCTGCTCAATGATTGCAAGATTGATTCTGCATTTTCCCAACGTCATCCCAAACCCCATCACTACCGGAATCGAGATATCTCGGGCTTCAAAGGCTCCATCCTTTGCCAGATATAGCGTTATCTCAATCTGCAGCTCTGCAGCCCAAAAGAAAATTAAATTTGTTTGCTGCAAATTAATTTCATTTGCTTTTGGGCTGCAGAAGGTGCCCCCATGTTTTAGTCCTGTGGGCATAATGCCCGAAAAGCTAAAACTGTGTAAAATCGGCTAACTGAATATCCTGACTTCGGACATTAAGCAGCTGATGCAGGGAACCTCGACCTGCAGCTGTAATGGCTGTAACTCAGTTTGGTAGTAGATGGCACCATCTACTCGCAAAATAGGTTATTACAGTAAGAAATATATTGGGAATATGCCCAAAAGTCAGGTCATTCTTCTGCTGATTTTACACAGTTTTAGCTCTTTAGACATTATGCCGACAGAACCAAAACTTTGGGTACACCTACTGTAGTCCAAAAGCAAACTAAATTTGTTGGGAGCAAACAAATTTCATTTGCTTTTGTCCTTCAAAGCTGCAGATCGAGATAACTCTATATCGGGACCTGATGGTGCCTTTGAAGCCCGAGATATCTTGATCTCGGCAGTGAAGGGGTTAAAAATGATTTTCTGGAAGAGGTTAAGAAAGGCAATGGTCAGTGAATGTAGATATTTTTCTTCATGTTGTACATGTGTGCTACAATAAAATAAAAAGATAATTTACTGCAACAAATACTGTATAAAATAGTACGAGCAGAAATGTGATCATTTGGTTTAACACTTCACTGACCAAACCAATGCAAAACTTTGAAAGGATTGTCTAATACGAAGAAGACTCAACATTATTTCTGATAAGATAATATCTCCCAGAGGATGTCCCGAAATTCAACTCTGACTCGTGAAACTCTGAACACAATGCTCTAGTCTTAATATTTATTTCTCCATTTCTCTCCCACTGAGACACTATTTCTTCTCACTTTTAATGTTGTTTTTTTAATGATTTATAGATCAAGTATAAACAAAACATTTGCAGTGATGGAGAACAATGAGACGAGTTACGTAGATACGCTTTTTTTTATTATTTGCAGTTTTCCAAAAATTGATTGGCAGTATGTAGTGCAAGAAAATATAATTTTAACCTCTTAATGACCAATATGTTTCCTTGCTAATATGTATCTTACAAAATGTGCGATTCCTTCGACCAGTCGTCTCTTACAATACGACTGTGCACAATAGTACTCTGGCATATTTTTGAGTTCAGGAAACCCCAGTCCAAGGAAGGCTGACGTGTGGCTGGTTACTGACAGCCTTCAGTGGAGGTCTCCACTTTGAATTGGTGATCCATCCCAGAATAAAGGGGACATACAAATAAATTGACTAAATTTGTCATGGTGGTTAAAGTGTGTCTTTACCACCTTCACAAACAAGACTGAGTATACTCGATCTTCTGCTGCTGCCCTGATATTGAGTAAACGCGATGTGGTCTAATTCTGAAGCAAAACATAGGAATTTAGTTAATTGCAAACAAAATTCATTTGCTCGTGGGCTCCAGAATTTGCCAAGAAATTTAAACACATTGACATGACAGGCGATGTGTTGGAAATGTTTGAAAAGCTTTGAGATCCATTTTTCCTGCGTGGAAATACAGAGCTCATGCTTTACCATTTATGTAGTAGCATTTCATGACCAGCAGAGGGAGCCCTCTGCCTGTCAATGAGAGCTTACCTACAGTGACCATATACAGAGGGACGCCTCTGTATATATTTACCGTGTGGGTAAAGGCATGTCATTTTCCTTAAAACCACTGTGTCCTTGAAGTGATTTTATGGAAAATCACTTGGTATTTGAAGTGTTAAGTCTGATTTTAGACTTCGATCATCATGAAACAGCAGTTTCAGTTCGTTCTCAGATTGATGAGAGCTGCAGTCCAGCATCTGCTATAACAATGCAAGTCTCCATCAGTTCAGTGAAATGGTAAGGAATCTTATTGTTAATTTCCTTTTGAATCAACTATTTAGTCCTACAATTTGGAAACAGTCCATCGATCCACTGCTAAGTGAATAAGTCCCACAAGTCTTGGATTAAAATATGCTAAGAAAAAGAACTAACTATAAAAAAACGAAGAAAAAAAAGAAGCCAGGCACACTATCAACTAGACTACCTGTTTACCGATGCCTTGGGTATTCTTGTGAAACAATCAGTTACGACGTCCATTATTCGATCGAGTCGACAACAGAACGCAGGCAGAAGCAAACAGATACGCGCTGAAAGGTTCTGAAATTTTTCACAGCCTGACATGTAAATCAAGGGGGAAATCATTTTTCCACACTAAATCACTCTTGTGTGTAAACGTTTTATTGTTTGCCTGTCGAGGTGTGAATGAAGTAATGGCCCCTCTCATTCACTTCATTTGTCTCCGTGGCTGACAACTTTGCTTAGACACTTTGTGCAGTTCTGTGTAAACGCTGTCATTCTGCCATCGAAACACAGGCAGCTTCCTCTGGGAAACCTTAATCTACAGCTTTTGAGAAGTCTGCAAGTAGTAACGTCCATTTTCCCTAAAACGTTAACCCCGTGCGAGGCCGCCGTCACGAACATCTGGGTCCCCAGAACATATTTAAAATCCTAAACCCACGTCTTTGTCTTGTTTTGACCATAGATTATTATCAGTCACATCCATTCTTTCAAGCTCCACCCTTCTGCCACCATGTCATCCTTTGCTTCCTTTCTTACGCCTCTTTCTTTTTTTAATTTCTTCATTGTCATTGTTTTTCTTCATCATTGAGTTGCCCACATCATTGAGTTGCCTGCAAGGACCCCATGAAACCATGAATAAATAATAACACTGACAACTTCTTGTTCTGTGGAATAATATTTATTATAGGCCATAGCTTTCCATATCTTCCATATTTAAAATATAACAATGTAAACTATGTAAAATTAAAGACAGTGCTGTATGAGTTCTTTCCTTCTCTACCTGTACCTTTTCAAACCTACCCCAACTTAACTCTGTTCCCATCTCACTTCCTTCTCACCAGAAAATTATCCATCCTAAGAAGAACCCTTCCTCAGCACTGCCTACCAGCCCCCCGCTGTGACAAAGGGGAATAAAATAACCCACAATCGCCCAACCCACTTAACCACTTGGCTGCTAAGGACGCGCTCAGCGCGTCCTGCCAAGTGCACCTCTGAGATTCCGTCCGATTGCTGGCCCCCGGGGGGAAGATAGATGCCATCGCGCTGGCGCAATGACATCTATTTCTGGCACCCCCCACCCACGAGTGCCGCGGAGGTGCCTGAAAGGTAGGGGGGAGGTCCTTCGGACCTCTCTCCCTCCCGATCGCTGGGGACCAGTGGTGAAAGTCAGGCACCATTTGGAAGGGCACAGCCTGCCCTTCCAAACGGTGCCTGGCCTTAACCCGTTGGGTGCCGGATCACGATTCGGCGCCAAAAAGCGCCGAATCGTGATCCTCTTCCGGAGCAGGCCGACATTATGGATGTCGGCCAAGCTTCCGGGAACTCCCCCTGATGACTGGCGTCATCGTGCATATTGCGATGACGTCAGTCCTGGCGTTGACCCCTAGTTGCCTCCAATGGTGGAGATAGGGGGTTCCAATGAACCCCCTATCTCCCGATCCGTGGCAGCTAAGGGTTAATGTTGAGCATGGCCTTTCCAACGATACCAAACATGACCATGTAAAAGTTAGTAAAAAATTATAAAAAAAAAATAAACAAGTTTTTTTTTCTGTTACTGCAGCAATATTGTTCCCATTTCAATTAAAATGTGAACAATGATGCTGCACTAATGATTTTTGTATGGGGTGCGTTTGTTAAAAATCACGTAATTTTCCCCAAAAAAAATGTTATGAGACCCCATTTCTAATTTTTTTAACAAGTGCAACCCATAGAAAATATAACCGCAAATGCTCGCATGTTGAAATGTGAAAAAAACACTAAAACACTATAACACTAAAACACATTATTGAAAAGTCGAATTGTATTGCATTTTCTGATATAATACAGACAGGACATGACGTATACATATACTATGTATATTATATATTATGAATCTGCCAAGTCTGCCGGAAAGAACGATATATAATATGTCTGGGACATATAATAAAATATGGCTTCAAAACGCGGTTAAACATGATGAGCAACACCGGTAAAAATGAGCTCAGCACAGAGGCGTGAAATGCCTCAGCAGCGAAAGGGTTAAAATATAACCCCAATACAACCCAGACTAATACCTATACTTAAAGGGAGGGAGGGTGGGGATGCTGCTCTCCAAGTTACCTCAGGAAATAAGGCGGGCAGAGAAATTGCCCATGCGCCTTTTCAATACTCCCCTTGGCCCCGCCCACTCCCCTTCCCGCTCTTACTAACTCACCAACTGAACTACTTGCATGCTGGCCTCAGGGGCAACTCAAGGGCCCTCCACCTGAGTTGTTCCTGGCCTTTATTAATGCTGCTACGGCCTTTGTTAGTCTTGTCACTTGTCCATCACACCAGAAACTGATGAGGATTGACAAGTGAATTTCAATCGTAAGTCTTATAATTTCCTTTAAGGGTTTTTCAATAAGAGTCAAACTTGCCACCGAATTGCACCAAAAGGTGAATATCACCGTATAGTTCAATTTCGTGGCAGTTCGGCTATTCAGAAAGCTGGCAATTTGCCAAATATTGGCGAATTGCCAGGGAAATACAGTGCAGTTCACCTCAGATTGACGCAATTCGGTGACCTTTGGCGGCAGTGAAATTGTCCCGTAGTGAAGTAATGGTTAATCTATTCAGAAAATGCCAAACTGCACCAAAATGTTGGCGAAATGCCCTGATTTTCGGTGCTTTAGTTCGACAGGTTTAAACAAGCGAACCCCATAGGTTTCAATGTAAAAAAAAAAAATTTATTATTTTTTTATTCAATCATTAATTCTTTTCATTTACAACAAGTGTTTTTATTGTTTTATTTTTTTTTTTATTTTTTATTAGAATTTTTCCGGATTTTTTTGGGTTAAAATTTTTTATTCCCATTTTTTTAAAATGTTTTTTTTTATATTCTGTAACAGACCTTTTAATTATTTTTTATAAGACTTTTTTTATTATTTCCATGCATTTTCATGCATTTTTATTGTTTTAAACACCTGCCGAATTCAACGCAGGTTCGGCAAACTGAAATCGCGGAAGTGTACCGAAGTGCGCCGAAGAGAGAGCACAGAAATTTCGGGGAAATTTCAGCGCTCTCTAGGGATGTGCATGGCTGAAAAATTTGTTTAGTTTAGTTTAGTTTAGTTACGTTTTTAAACAATTTCGTTTTCGGAATTTCGTAACTAATTTCGTTTCGTGTTTTGTTTCATATCGGATTGAATTGTATCGTATCGGATTCGTATCAAATCAAATTCGATAGTTGATATCCATTTGATAGTTCATTTCAAATTCGATAGTTGATATCAATTATTCAAATTTTTCTTTTATAATGATGACACAGCGTAAAACAAAATAAATTTGTCATATAACATTTCGTTTAGTTTCGTATCATATTGTTTTGTTTTCGTTTCGTAGTCGTATCGTATCGATTCGTTATTCAGAAGTACTTCCGAATACGAATTATCAAATTTCGTTCCGAATTCTGAATTTTTCCGAAACTAATTCCCATCTCTAATGCTCTCTGAATAACCTCCTTTGTGTTTTTTGCATGGAATGATCTGTCCACATCCTTTATTATTGATCTCCGGCCCGCAGATGTTTCTGAACTCCAACTCCCATGATTCTCTGGCCATGTATTGCATTCAAAGAAATCTGGGAATTGTAGGTCATTGACATCGGGGGGGCTAGAGCTGAGATCCCTAATTTAAACAGTTATTCCTATTTAAAAGAAGATTTTGCACATTTCTGACTCCTGACGTTGGCTTCAATTAGCAGCAGAGTCCCTGCAATTTCAACAGCCTTTGCCCAATTACTTAAGGGCAAAAAAAGGAAACTTTATTTTTCAATATCCCTTTATTACATTACCAAAGTAGGGACAGTGTTGCACTTGGCATTTATACAGTTAAATTAGAATTCAGTCTCGGCACCTTCTCTCTGCCTTATTTAATTAATGCTGAAGGTAAAAAAAAAAAGAAAGAAAGAAGAATGTCACCTACAGAGGTAAATCTCTGTTTGGAATATGGTGTACTGAGTGAATCTAAATATCCTGGCGGAGGTCGAGAGTGAAGGTCGATTCAGGTTAGCCATACTCTGCATCACTCTTTCGCTCCACCTCCAGTGATGTTTATGCAAGCTGAAGTGTGACACTGTGCAGGTATTGGGCTGAAACCGCCAACAATAAGACATGTGACATTGCGCGCCCTTGTTTATTTGTGTCCGTCAGTTTCTTTTGGAGAAGCCACTAGAAAAGTACAAGTATATCATAAATTTAGAAGAAATGTGTGTTGAGCTATCTGTAATAATATCCTGTTACAATATATATAAGAGGTAAGCATTACATTCCCCAATAATAGACATTAGTAGTGAGTGATATTAATACACTGTACAATGCCTGCCCCAAAAAAGTCACACACTGTAATATTTAGTTTGACCGCCTTTGGTTCTGAGTACGGCACACAGTTGCCAAGGCATCGCTTGATAACCTTATGCAATGTCACAACATTTATTTCTAAAGTAACATATGAGACGGGTTTGGGTCGAAATCCCTACAACCAGGTTCCCTAATGCCAAAATCCCGACGGCCAACTTCCCTACACAGACAACTCCCTGACGGCCAACTTCCAGACATCCAAAATCCCAGCGGCTAACACTAACCCTACTCCCTAACCCCTAAACCTAGCCCGAACCATAACCACCTAACCCTAACCCCCCTAAACCTAGCCCTAACCCTAACCCCCCTAAACCTAGCCATAAACCTAACCCCCTAAGCCTAACCCCCCTAAACCTAGCCCTAACCCTAACCCCCTAAACCTAGCCATAAACCTAACCCCCCTAAACCTAGCCCTAACCCCCTAAACCTAGCCCTAACACTAACAACCTAAACCTAACCCTAACCCCCTAAACCTAGCCCTAACCATAACACTAACCCCCTAAACCTAGCCCTACCCCTCTTAATCTAGCCCTAACCCCCTAAACATAGCCCTAACCCCCCTAAACATAGCTCTAACCCCCTAAATCTAGCCCAAACCCTAACCCCCTAAACCTAGCCCTAACCCACTTAAGCCTAGGGTTAGGGTGTTAGTATTAGGGTTAGCCGCTGGGATTATGGATGTCCTGAAGTTGGCCATGTAGGGAAGTTGGGATGTCTGGCACTTGTTCTGTCTGGAAGTTGGCCGTCGGGATGTTGGCATTAGGGGACCTGGCTGTAGGGATTTGGTCCGGCACCCATATGAGCCACCTGCACGTGGCCCCCCTCAAATCCATTGGTAGTTGTACCATGCAGGGTGCAATCAGGAAGTGCTCCATAACTCTCGGGGTAACCAACCCCACAGTAATTGCAAAGAAAACAGAAAAGAACTGGACACAATCCCACTGCGTTCAGGCAACTTTATTGACAAACCGTGCAACGTTTCGGCTGATTGGCAACCTTTCTCAAGCCTGAGGCCAGTCAGCCCGTCAGCCAAAATGTTCATAGTTTAATCAGTAAAGGTGCCTTACTGCAGTGCGATTGTGCCCAGCCCTTCTTTTTTCTCTTTACAACATTTATTTGCGTCCAGAGTGGCATTAATTTGTGTTCAAATTCTTGTATTGATGACGGGAGAGTCGCAGCGCTGTGTAAAGTCTTCTCCAGCACATTATCCCAAAGATTCTCATTGGGGTTAAGGTCTGGACTGTGTGGTGGCCAATCCATGTGTGAAAATGATGTCTCGTGCTCCCTGAACCACTCTTGCACAATTTGAGCCCGATGAATCCTGGCATTGCCATCTTGGAATATGCCCGCTGTGCCATCAAGGAAGAAAAAAACAATTGATGGAAAAACCTGCTCATTCAGTATATTCACAGAGTCACATGACCTCATTTTTTGTCTGCAGTAATTATCCAATGGAAGGCTCACACTTATTTGCTTAGTTATAGATAGAAAGAGAGAGTAAGATAGAGATAAAGATAGTGATAGAGTCCAGAATTCTGAAATTCACAAGACAATTGATACTTGAGTTTTCCAGGCATAGGGCTCTATTACATTCTTCGCGCAAAAGCGTACGCGCAGCGTGTTTTATTTTGCATGAAGCGTTAAACGTTAACGTGCGTAAATTAACACTGGTATTTAAATCCGAGTGCATTTTGTCATCCGTCAAAAAATAACGCGCGGAAAAAAGACGTGCAAAAAAGTGCGCGCATTAATGGTGCACACAGAAATCGGTGGGCAGACTGTTTCTTCACGTGATTCAGCCAATCAGAATTAAGAACCACAATTGTCTCCCGTTAAGTTTTTGCACCTGTCAAAATCAATCTGAGTATATATGTTGCAGCAATAATAAAAACATGCACAACCTCTCCGTTTTATTGTTTGGGTATGTGTAGAATGTGTAACTATACTTTGCTGTATTTTTTTTTTTCGTGCTGGTGTATTTGGGTTCGGCCAGAACGTTCAGATTTGCCGTTACCACCAGCTTTTCAAAGACGTTAAAATTATGCGCGCAAATGTTGTCCTTTAAATTTTGTGCATGGATTGAAATACCATGCGCGTACCAGCGCAGAAACGCATTTGCGCTCACAATGTTAAGTATAGGACGCGCAAAGTACATTACGCTCGCGCAGGGTTCGCGCAAGTTCACCCGCAGTAGATGTTTAACGCGCATTTTTTGCACAGACATTTTAATACGACGTCCTGCGAAATGGTTTTGCCGCTCGCGTTAATGCGTTTTTGCGCACGCGTTAACGTTTGCGCAAGGAATGTAATAGAACCCATAATTTTTACTCACCTCTCTGCTGCACCGGACAGGTTCTTGTTTTCTTCCTTCATGGCGTTCCACCATGGGCTGCAGCAACAGCAAGGGACACTCTGTGCATCTCCAACATGTGACATGCTGCAGCGAAAGACACATTGCTTCTGCACAGTATGTCCCTTGCAAAGCGCTACTCAACATCTCCCAACATGTTTCTCACTAGTGCTGCTGTACCATGAGCATCCCCTTCAGCTTCAGAATCCCAGCCAGTTCCAAAAACCTGAAAAATCCAGAACGCGGAATGTTCGGGATCCTGAGCATTCCGAATAATGTCTGTGGAAGGATAGAATAGATAGCTCATTGCGCCTTTAATAGTATCTGTTCGTTTGGAGGTACCCTATTTCCTTTCAGTTCTATGGAGGGTTACATTGAAATGTTCATATTTTGACTGGATTTCTTATTATTTGGATTGCAGGCAAGGACAGGAAGATGCACACTAAACATGTGCGAGCGGGGTTTCACGGAAAGACAGTAGCATTGGTTTAAAAAAAAAGAGGAGATATTAGTAAATGTTGTTTCTACAGAATTCTTTTAAAATCCTACTTGTGATTTTGGTGTTATATTTAGTTAAATAGCACCACTCGCTGGTAGTATTAAAGCTAGTATGTAGAAACGTACTGTTGTCATGAGAAGTACTCATCTACAGTATACTGACATACTTCCTGTGAGTATAGATTGTTAAGGGAACTGTATACACCAGGGACCTCCAACTCAGGCTATATGATGAACTACACCTCCCATGATTCTCTGGCCATTTATTGCTGTAAAAGAATTCTGGGAATTGTAGGCCATACACATCTGGGGGGGGGGGTCAGAGTTTGATCTACACACTCCATATACCCAAACTTCACAGTTTCATTCTTCAGAGAGAAAATTTACATATTTTGATACAATTTGTCTTGCATTGAGGTTTTCAGCTGATTCTATTTCCTGCAGCAGAGAATAATAATCTGGAAATAACTAGGCATGCAATGACGTTTTATATGTCAATTATTCTCATTTTTCCTGGTTATCTCAATGCAAATTGTGTAGACTTGTCCAATGGTAGTATAGAAGACCTCTGTACCCCAAGTGGGCATATCTGCGAAAGTCAGCTTCCTCCAGCACTCTGAACAATGAACCCCTCAATTGTTATAGCCCGTTACACCCAGATAATAGGCTGAACCTTCATCCCAAATCCATCACATGTAATAAAAGGGTTAAATCTTGCTTATTGACTGCTAAGAGTTGTTGCATCCAAATAATAAAGACACACATCAAACATATTTTATTAAAAAAATACAATTAGTACAGAGCCCCGCCGGTGCCACGTGCAGTTTTTAAAAAAAAAAATGTGCGCACAATGTGCGAAGTCGAGCGCATGACCTATCAAATCGAGCGCTCGTCTTGATCCTTAGTGTGCGCACGGCATAGCAGTTGCGCGCGAACGCAGACCAATTTACAAACACACTCCCCTCCCTGGGCCATCCAATAACAGAGCAGAGACTGCCAACACCACTCGACAGAAGGGCCCTCCTCCTCCCATACGCTCCCTGGGAAGTGACGGGACACGTCAGAAGGGCGCTCCTCCTCCTCACTGGTGGTGCGTAGTACGGAGCATACTCAGCCGCCAGCCACCAGCCACCACACCCAACAGGGTGAGTATGTGCACTGCCACACCGCCCGGCCGTCGAGTAGACTAAGCACCCGCTGGCCGTCAAGTAGGCCAAGCACCCTCCCGTCCGTCGAGTAGGCCGAACGGCCGTCACGGGTAATAAAAGGGTTAAATCTCGCTTTTTGACTGTTAACAGTTGTTGCATCCAAATAATAAAGAAACTTCCCCAAACATACTTTAGCAAAAAATACAAATATCTTTATTGAGAAGTAAATAATTTTCAATAATAATAATATCATATACAATAATAGCACAGATACAGTGCATGTGTAGCGCTCACTCCCGGAGGAGCCGCTGAAATTGAACCTCAGGTCAGTCTCCCCGCATTAGGGAATAAATATACTCCAGCACCGTCGTGGATTTTATAAATTATATAGTTTACTAGAATAAATGGCATATAATGAATAACACGGTATACGTAGATATATTTACAGTACTACGTAATGCGGGAAACACGCAGCGGAAAAGAAAAGAAAAAATATATTTTTAACCCCCTTTGTGGTTGGTGAGTGAGTCCCGTACAGGTTTGCTCCCAAGAATGTAGGTGTGTGTGTGTGATGGTACCCGGGTACAATATTCAACTGGCCAGTGAATTATTTATGAGGTATCTTCGACTAGTCAAGTTGGGGCCCTGTGGGTTTTGAAACAAACAGCAGCGTGCTTTCTATTTTCACAATGGCCTGGAAGGCCTCTCACCCATCCGCCCGATACTTGGTGCTCTGCTCGACCCAGGACGTCTCTCCGCTCGATTTGGACAGGGATTTTATGGGTTACCGGATCCGCTGTCTTGCTTTTCTGTAGCTGCCGCAAGATGTCCAGCTCACCGCCTGCACTCCCTGTCCGATCGATCTGCGGTGCTCCTAACTCGGGGTCCTCCAGCTCACTCGATATCAGCGTGGGTATTCTGGTGAATCACTGGGTCTTCCTCTTGTAAGGCTGAATAACCCGGTCTTTATCTCTGTCAGGCCCCAGCTGCACTCCGGCCTGGTCACTGTCACGTTCTGCAGCACTGTGTCTTGCTTCTCTCACTCCCTGGCGTGCTCTGCCAGCTCTTTCCACGAGGCTCAGGATGTCAGCGTCTGTGTCCCACCCACTTCCTGTGTCCGCTCCCAAAGCATGCCGGGAAATGTAGTCCCAATATTCAGTGTCTCACATCGCACTTGTCTCCCTCCGGTGGTCAAAAGCAAGTACTACAGCGGCAGGGGATTTAAAACCAGCGCTACACATGTATAAATTAACAGACTGATGGGGTACTTTGCAATTCCTAGTCATACACAGAGAGAAAACATGTTACATTGCATTTGATCTGACATCAAATAGGGGTAACAGACCTTGGCAACACAACAAAGGTCTGTTATGCCCTATTCACTGTCAGACCAGATACAAGGTAATATGTTTTCTAACTATGAATTGTAAAGTACACCTTGTGTCTGATAATTTACACATGCATTGTTTTTGTGAGATTATATGTACAGTATAAGTTATTATATTATTATTTATTGATGAAATGCTTCTCAATAAAGTTTTTCGTACTTTGTTAACAGTTGTTTATTGGGGTTTCTTTGTTATTGGGTTGATACTGTTTCTGCAATGTCAGAACACAAAATAACTCCTAAACAATAAATGCGGAGGTACTAATGTAGACAGAATGGGCCATATTACAATGCTCACGCTAAAATGGGGACAACCTGTGCCTGGAGGTTTCCCTGTAGCGACTCCATTTTAACGTGAGATTCTGGGGCAGGCGCTACCTCGGCACCTTGCGCTAGAACCAAGCGATACCCTCAGTGATACCCGCAGTAATGCTTCCACGCCACCGCGAGTATCATCTTCTGTAGTCCACAGGACTCCATGGAGCGTTGTGCTGCTGGGCCACAAGCCCGGCGCGATCTCGCTCTCGCTTGATTGTGCAGTGCCATGGAGTGATCGCAGAGAGACACTGGGGACTCTTTATCCCAAGTATCACTCTGCTCCCTGCGGCCAGAAGCAGCGGCTCGGTCCACAGTTCACTCCCTGGGATGAGAGGTGAGTATTTGATTTATTGGTGGGGGGTGGTTTAAGCTGGAGCTAATTGATTCTGCAGAAGCGCAATCAGTTAGCGCCAGCTATTGGGTGACAATAACTCAGTTTAACCAATCGGTATAGTAATTATCGGTAGGACTTTGTAATATACCTTACTTATCTTAATGCTAATTACTGATTGCGCTCCCCATGTTAAGTATAGGATGTGCAAAATACAGTGAGCTTGCGCAAGCTAGCGCAGTCACCGTTGCGCTAATGGATTTTTTTGGTGATATTCTGTGCCACTGGCGCCACCCGGTGGTGATGGCAAATAAAAAACCTCAATACAATCAAATAAAATACAATGCAAATAAAATGGTGCACATAGGATAAAACAATCTAGAATAAAACAAAGTAATGTGACAATTACAGTCTTATCCCGTATACTCCAGGTTGTAAAAGACTTAATGATTGTGAAAGTCTTACTAATCAGTGCAGGGAAGAATAAAAATAAAAGTCATACAGTATCTGGTATTTGTGGAGTCAGCTGCCTCTCCAGACCACTTGGTGGTATATCCCTTTTCCACCTTGTAAGTCAGTATAAAAGAAAGATGTGCTGGAGTTGGCTCTTCTTGTCCTGTTAGTGGTTCCTTCCGCTGCACCCCGTGGCTCAGAAGTGTGGTTTCCTTACAGGGTCACCATCCTCCGTGTCCCTCAAAATATAAAATGACTCACATAGACCAATATTGTAAAAAATTAAGTGCAAACAAAGGAGAAGAATGTCGTACTCACATTTGCTGGTGTTTTATCGAACAGACACCAGATTTGTAGACAGCCGGATGTTCAAATCGAACATCGGCCGTTCGAGTGTTTGGCGCACGCCGAACATTATGGGATGTTCGCGGTTTGTTTGACCGTGGACATTCCATAATAAAAAATGCGTCCACAGGTCTCCTAAATGTACCGGCGGCTGCCGGTACATTTAAGAGACCTGTGGCTGCGGCCCCCGGCTACACGTATCTCACCTGTCCTGCAGCTGTCCCGGCCTCCTGTTCCTCGGTCCGTCAGCTCCTCCGATCCATCTGGCCGCGGCTCCTCTCTGCCCCATCTCTTCATGCTGAATGATCTGATTGGGCAAAGTCCTGCGCCTGACCTGGACTTTGCCCAATCAGGGCTCTAATTCAATATTGAGCCCTGATTGGGCAAAGTCCAGGTCAGGTGCAGGACTTTGCCCAATCAGAGCTCAGCATGAAGATGAGGCATGGGGCAGAGCTTTAACCAAGCTCTGATTGGTTAAAGTCTTGCACCGACTTTAACCAATCAGAGCTTGGTTAAAGCTCATCTTCATGCTGAGCTCTGATTGGTCAAAGTCCTGCACCTGACCTGGACTTTGCCCAATCAGGGCTCAATATTGAATTAGAGCCCTGATTTGGCAAATTCCAGGTCAGGCGCAGGACTTTGCCCAATCAGATCATATAGCATGAAGACGTGAGGCAGAGAGGAGCCGTGGCCAGACGGATCGGAGGAGCTGACGGACCGGGGAACAGGAGGCCGGGACAGCTGCAGGACAGGTGAGTTACGGGGGCTGGGGGCCGCAGCCACAGGTCTCCTAAATGTACCGGCAGCCGCCGGTACATTTAGGAGAACTGTGAACACATTTTGCGTGTTCGGCCCCCATTGGTTTACATTGTGTTCGAGTTTGTATTCGAACATTTCGGCCTTTGGGCTGTTCGGATACGAACCGAACACAGGGGTGTTCAGCTCATCACTACCGGTGACTTCAGACGGTGCACCGGATCACCTATCAGCCTCAGCCACCTCCTCGGCAAATATAAGCATTCAGGACCCGGGATAGGTGTAAAATAAGGTGAATTGTATTAGTAATAAGATATACAGTATACCAAAAGGCTTTTCGCGTAAAATGCTTCATCAGTTGGTGCTACTGTAAATGTGACTATATACGTGGGTCCTTTAAATAGTCTATCCACTAATGGATTTTTTCACTGTTTAGCATTTGGAAGGTAATATGGGGGGCATGTGCTAAAGTCACTTAGACTGACGTTACCGATCACTTACCGAAACGTTACAGTTAGATAATAGGGTCCAACATATATACCTGTGTCCTGGACCAAATGTATTAATAATTGTTGCATCACCTGAGCATACACTAAAGTGCCAGCGAGCCTTGTGCAAAAATTCTGCAACTAAATAGTAACGCACACGTACACGATAGTAAATCAAGCAGATATTGATTCGCAATGCTTTGTACATGAAACAAAGACAGAACTGGCTTCCTCGAATGCTACTGGGTCGGGGATTCTTTGTACAATCAATAAATACTTTCCTAACGGTGAAGTCATACATACCTCTGCTGCTGTCGATAAAGAAATAAATAGCTGGTCTATCTGGAATCAACATTGTAACGAGCATCATGAAACTATTAAATGTAGCTTTAACGTTTGCTCAGTGCAGGAATCCTGCTTCTCAGAATCCTGTGGCATAAATGATGTCTGTGTGGGTGGGTGAGTAGATGTCTGGGGGAGCTGTGGGCTCTTTGTCCCCACACACTCTTGCTGAACTCGCAAGCAATATTAATATAGCAAGGACAGATTGCAGCAAACCCGAGGTCTACGTTGAACTGTTGCTGAAATTCCACTCCCATCCAGTGGCGTCACTAGGGTTGGTGTCACCCGGTGCGGTAACTTATGGTGTCACCCCCCCCCCCCCCGAGCTTTACGGATTTTTTTTTAACTACTCTTACTCCTAAATCAGTACTCCCAAATAACACTGAATGCTCATACACACAGCGCACATTACTGTGAGGTTTATTGCTGTGGAGCTCTCTCATATGCTCACACAACTTTTTGCCAACTGCCAGCAAGTACGATGCCTGTTCGAAGGCAGTGAAAGCACACATGGATATATATTGCCCCCAGCAGCTCTGGATATATTGCCCCCAGCAGCTCATCCATGGATATATATTGCCCCCAGCTCACATATGGATATATTGCCCCAGTTCACAATTATATATTGCCCCCAGCAGCTCACCCATGGATATATATTGCCCCAGCTCACACATGGATATATTGCGCCTCAGCTCACATATGGATATATTGCTCCAGTTCACAGTTATATATTGCCCCCAGCAGCTCACCCATGTATATATATTGCCCCAGCTCACATATGGATATATTGCGCCTCAGCTCACATATGGATATATATTGCGCCTCAGCTCACACATGGATATATTGCCCCAGACCAGCTCACACATGGATATTGCCCCAGCTCTCATGGATATGCCCCAACACACATGGATACTGCCCCAAGCACACATGGATACTGCCCCCAGCACATATGGATACTGCCCCAGCTCACATGGATATGCCCCAGCTCCTCTCATGGATTTTGCCCCAGCTCCTCTCATGGATTTTGCCCCAGCTCCTCTCATGGATTTTGCCCCAGCTCCTCTCATGGCTATGCCCCCAGCTCCTCTCATGGATATACTGCCCCAGCTCCTCTCATGGATTTTGCCCCAGCTCCTCTCATGGATTTTGCCCCAGCTCCTCTCATGGCTATGCCCCCAGCTCCTCTCATTGATATTGCCCCAGCACATGGATAATGCCTCAGCTCATGGATATACTGCCCCAGCTCATGGATACTGCCCCAGCTCATGGATATGCCCCAGCAGCTCATGGATATGCCCCAGCAGCTCATGGATTTGCCCCCCAGCTCATGGATACTGCCCCCCAGCTCATGGATACTGCCCCCCAGCTCATGGATACTGCCCCAGCTCATGGATATGCCCCAGCTCATGGATTTGCCCCAGCTCATGGATACTGCCCCAGCTCATGAATATGCCCCAGCTCATGGATACTGCCCCAGCTCATGGATTTGCCCCAGCACATGGATACTGCCCCAGCTCATGGATACTGCCCCAGCTCATGGATAATGCCCCCAGCACATGGATAATGGCCCCAGCTCACCTCCGCCGCGTGTTCGCTCCCTCTGAGCGTCCGGCGGCGCAGCTTGGGCACTCGTCTGGGGGAGCCACGTGACCAGCCGCGATTGGCTGGTGACGTGTTTCCTCCAGACGAGCACTGAAGCTGCATGCTTTAGACGCTCGCAGGGAGCGAATACGCGGTGGAGGGTGAGACACCCGCCCTTAGGGTGACGGTGTCACCCTAAGGGCGGGTGTCACCTGGTGCGGACCGCACCCCCCACCCCCACGTTACGACGCCACTGCTCCCATCATATGCAGAAAATGTCGCTTTTCTGACTATACAAACCTGGGCTAATAAAATGCGGCCGAAGAGGCATCATGGACTAACGTCAAGGAACTCGATTCCATATACGGTTAAACTATGAAATTATTAAGGAATCTAGTCTTATCTGTGCTTTATATGTTATACATACACACATATATATTTAATTAAAGATATATTCAATGTTTTGTTTATGAGTATATGTCAGAACAGACATTTTCGTTCTGTAGTTTTTTTGCAAACAGCATTTCAATTTTGACACTCAATCATTTTGCTTTTTTTTCCCCGTTCGTAGGCATTTCTGGCAGCTGGTCGACGCTGCGTTCGGCGGTTTGTCGTGTATTTGTGCAGCGGTTCCAAGTGATCCGATACTTCGGATCGTATCGGCTGCTGTTTTCAGTGTTTTTTTGCCTTTTTGCGATAGTTTTGCGGCACATTTTTAAGTCCTTCCCTGCACTCTGGGGAATGCTGAATTCACCGCAGGGTTGGGAAATTTGATTCCCTGAAGTGCGGGGAACTAGAGAGCACCGAAATGTTTGTGACAATTCGGTGCTGAATAAGCTTTATCCCATATGTTGCAGTTGTTGATGAGGTACTTGGTTGTCCCAATAGGTCACTCTGTATAGAGCACACCTTACTAAGGGCTAAATTACAATCTCCACGCAAACGTTTGCGCCGGCGCAAAAAAACATTAACGCGAGGGGTAAAACCATTTGTGCCTAATTCTGTATTACAGCGCAACAACCGCACGCAATCGTCTACCGCGGGTGAACCTGCGCGATCTTACTGTACTTCGCGAGTCCTATACTTAACATTGTGAGCGCAAATGCGAATGTGCGCTGGTGCGAGGATGGTATTACAATCTATTCGCGGTAATTACCACATAGCCTTTGCGCGCATAATATTAGAAACTCCTAAAAGCTGGAGGTAACGGCAAATCTGAACAACCTGGCCGACCCCAAAAAAAAAGGAAGACCATAAAAAGGAATGCGGCAACAATATAATGGATGATGGCAGGTATGTGTGTGTATTATTACTGTAGCATATGTGTTCATTTTGCATCATAGACGCAGAACCCATCTCCGATGCCTCTGGCAGACGCAATTCAGTTGCGTTTGGTAGGTGTGCTTCTTCATTTGATTGGCTGAATGGGTGCAAAACACTGCGTGTGCAAAGATTTTTGCGCGAGACGGCACTGCGCCAGCATTTGCGCGTGTACTGTTTGCGCGCGCAATTGATCGGCGGATGAAAAAAGCCACGAGGATTGTAATTCCAGTGGTGATTTTGACAGGCGCAAAAACTGAACGGGAGACAATTTTGGTTTTTAATTCAGCTTGGCTGAATCGCGTGAAAAAACAGTCTGCACACCGATTTCTGCGCGCAGCGTTAATGTGAGCACGTTTTTGCATGTCTTTTTTACGCGCGTTATTTTTTGACAGATGAAAAAATTTGCTTGGATTGTAATACCAGCGTTAATATACGCGCGTTAATGTTTAACCATGTGCGCAAAAAAAATGGCTTTGCGCGACGCTGTTAATAGAGCCCCATGGGCTGTTGTTGTCAAGTTAGGCCAGATGATCGAAAAGAATTAGAACAGATAGTCTACTTCTACATAAAATTATTTAAAGCTTTGTATTTTTTATTAGAATCTTCAAATAATCCGGCCCTTGAACACATTTAGTTCTATCTCATCCCAAATCAATCACAACATATTGCTCCGTCCTTACGACATTGTTTATTTGAGAGGTTTCCTAATCAAGCAATCTGTGCCGTTTCCACGTTTCCTTGTTAAAGCTAAGTGGTGCTGCACCTATTTTTCCAATGACATGTAAGCCAGGAAAAACATTAGGCTCTGTTTTAAGGACATCAAAAGAGATCCAGGAAACCTCCTGATAACCAATTAAAACAGTTACAGCGGGCTGAAACACACCCTCGTGAACTAATCCTGTTAAAACTGTCTGTAAGGTCAAGTAAATGATTGTGAGACTCTGCAGCCTGAAAAAAATGATTTGCCAAACAGTGATAATACATGTTCATCTGGCCAGATAAGCACATGCTTGCAAAATCTAAATTAACACTGAAAACAGAATTAATCTCAAACTCTTAAGGCTGGGGTCAGACGAATGCAGTGCGAACGCCGTGCAGCCGCACTTTATCACGGCCGTAGTAGCAGCAAATGACGGCCAATGACGGGCAATATACGAAATACGGCCGCACGAAAGTGCGGCCGCGCAACGCAAGCGTCAAACAAACGCAGTTTTTCGAGAACGTGATACCGCTAGTACTGACGTACATAGTGCGCTGCGTCCGCTAGCGGCGTGTGTGCATGATTAGGAGACGTCCGACGCTGCTAATGTCCGGCCAACATAACGTCCGGACGCAAAAAGGGTTTTATTGATGATCCGTACAAAATCACGGGACGTGAATGCGCATCGTATGACCGCTATCGTGTATTCCGTGAAAAAATGCGTCCATTCGTTCGAACGCGCTTTTTCACGGACAACGCGAAAAATGCGTTAGTCTGACCCTAGCCTAAACCGATGCAAGTGTCAGCCAAAATAACACTTGGTGCTCTGGGTGCAAGAAAGGGTAGACAGAAAAGGTCTGTCCGTCTGCTGAAATGCACACAAATCCCTACTAGTTTGGGATTACAAGTCAGCTATTCTGCAGAGTCCTACAATTATTGGAACACCACCATCTACATAAACTCTACATAAACTGAAGAGGTGTATACAGTGGCGTCACAAGGGGGTGCGGGAGTGTGGCCGCACCTGGGTGACACCGCCCCTATAGACCTCATGCAATTCCCCCCAGCACTCTAACAAGTGCTGTAAAGATACTGTGGGGGGCAGTTTACAAACACAAGATATCACAGAATCTATGCACATGGTGACACATATAGAGCAAAATATATTTTATCTAAACATTCATGAGATTCAACAAAAACTCACTGCTAAAGCGAGAACAGAGCCGAACGAGAAACTTCTCAAGTCTAAAAATGAAATGATCAATCAGAATTCGCAACTTGATTTTGGATATTCACGACTAAAGATCCCTTCCCTACTCTGAAGAACCATCAGCTAGTGAGACGTATGCTCAACTTTTTGTTTCTGATGCAGAGTTTGGACCAAATTTCCCACTGTTCCTTTTCTGTTTTGTTTTGGAAAATATATTACAGATATATGGACAAAGTATTGGGACACCTGACCATTACATCAACAGGGACTTCTATGGCATTGCATTAATATGTAGTTGGTCCCATCTTTGCAGCTATAAAAACTTCCACTCTTCTGGGAAGGCTTTCCACCAGATTTTGGGGTGTTTCTTGGGGACTTTTGCCCATTCCTCCAACAGAGCATTTGTGAGGTTGGACAGTGATGTTGAACGAAAAGTTCTGGCTCAAAGTTTCCATTCCAGTCCATCCCAAAGGTGTTGGATGCAGTTGAAGTCAGGGCTCTGTGCAACCGGTCAAGTTCTTCCGCACCAAACTCATCCAACTGTGTCTTCATGGACCTTGCTTTATGCAATGGAGCACCATCGTGTTGGAATAAAAAAGGGCTCTTCAGAGTGACCCTTTTTTTTCTTTTATACACCTGTAGTAATTCTGATTGAAGCACTTGAATACAATATTAAGAGGTGTGTCCCAGTATTGAGAAAAAGAGGTTTGTGAGGGTCCTGAGGTTGAGCAACGGCACTAGCGGCCTGTTCTACGGTGGGGCCTGCTCAGGTCTTACAAGGTTTTAGCTCAATTGTGACGACTGCTCCATATGCAAATCAGATGCTATCACACAGAAAGGGCCAGTACTGAAATGCAAAGGACGTCATCCCTGAGATATATCAGGAGCAAGTGAACAGCCAGTTCTTGAATTTCATGTGTTGAAAGCAGGAAAAACGGGCAAACAAAAAGATCCGACAAGGACCAAATAGTGCTGGCTAGATGACTGGGTCAGAGCATTTCCAAAACGGCAAATCTCGTGGGGTGTTCCCGTTATGCAGCAATTAGTACTTACCATAAATGCTGCAAGGAAGGACAACCAGTGAACAGGCATCATGGTCATGGGTGCCCAAGGCTCACGGATGTGTGTTGGGAGTGAAGGCCCGACTGGTCCGATCACACAGAAGAGCTACTATAGCTCCAATTGCTGAAAAGCCTAATGCTGGCTGTGATAGAAAAGTGTCTGAACACACGTGACTCACATCACCCACCTAGAGATTGTTGCAGACCATGTACACCCCTTCATAACAATGGTGTTCCCTGATGGCAGTGGCCTCTATTTAGCGGGATAATAACCCTGCCACACTGAAAAACTTGCTCATGAATGGTTTGAGAAACATGACAAGGGGTTCAAGGTGTTGCCTTGGCCTCTAAATTCCCCAGATCTCAATCCGACTGAGCATCTGTGGGATGTGCAGGAACAACAAATTCGATCTGTGGAGGCTCCACTTTGTAGATTACAGAATTTAAAGGGTTTGCTACTCATTTCTTGGTGCCAGATGGAACAAGACACGTTCTAACTAAGGTCTCATGACACATCCGCATGTAGGTGATTTTAATGTTGTGGCTGATTTTATCTCCAGGTAATTGTACATTTAACATTCTGGTCTCAAAATTGATTTAAGCACCCCCACCTCTTTAAAAGTGGCGGAATGATGACTATTCCCAGATGATCATAGTATAGAGATTAGTGTTCAGATGGAAATTCCGATGGAACTGACATTATAATTCAAATGCACCTCCTGCTGAAGTAATCTACATAAGATTAGAGTTGCCACAAGGCGTGGGTGGTTGGCTGTTTGGATGGCTATGTGGATAAATTGCTAAGCAGATGGGCAGATAAACAGATAAATGACCAGAAACATAGAGCGATAAATAAAAACAAATGTCAAAATGGATCTATAAAAATAAATGTATAAATACCACGTTCCTTCACTTATATCAGGCTGTGTGAATGGATCATATGATTTTATTTGCAGTGCGAATGTCTGGCTGACAAGTTTCTTGTTTGGTGTTATTCTTCCCCTCCTGCCAAAATGAAGAATTAGTTTCCGGCTCATTTTGGATTCGTATGGAACAGAACGTTGCCAGATCAGGAGATCCTTGAACATTCTCCCATTCGTACTTAAAATCACATACACAGACATAATATTTACAATGTCTTTAAGTACGGTTGTGAATTCATTTTTTTTTTTAATTCCAGCACTTCGATCCATAAACCTGATTAAGACAAGCAGCCGTAATTAAAAATACATGGACTTGAAAAAACACAAGACGGGCTGTGTAATTAAAACTGAGCAGGGAAGTAAAATATGATATAAAATGTGATTTCAGACCTCCAGTGCTACAATGGTATTTTCAAGTATCAAACTTCATAAATGCAGACCCATTTCATGTATTCTGGATGATTTATATTTATAAATCCAAACCAGCGATTGCTTTTTTTTTTTATTTTTTATAATAAATTCCATGCCCTAGAAAATCACATGGGATACATTTGTAAATGTATGTTTGACATCTAAAAGGCCTCCTAGGATAAGGATAGGTAAACGGTTAATAGAGGAAGCATGACAGGACTAGAAGAAGAGAATGTTATAAATCTTACACGACGGAGAGTTAAACATGTGAATACTATCCTATGGTTAGGTTACTCTCAACCCACAGTAGATTCAGGAATATTTCTGAAATATAGCATTCAGAGGTTCAGATCTCCACTTCTGCATGGTAATGAAGAGGTTAATAAAATGATGCCCGTGGCTGTCTGTATATCATTAGACACAGATACAAGCAATTCATTGAAAAATATGTGTCTTTTCTGGGAATCATTTGAATATGAAAAAAAAATGTTCGGGACGAAAAATAAATTGTTATGCAAAATATTTGGACCACACGGATATAAATGCCCGTTGTATTTGAAGCAAAAGACATTTCTGGGAATTATCCACATTGATTTTCCCAGCGCACAATTAATTGCCGGCTTCTGCTGATCGTCGATGGGAAGTGCACAGACTTTAGCCGTTCTGCAAATGCCTTTTTCCATTCCACTGTAAAACGAGTTGGCAACAAGGACCGGTGGAGATCAGGAACAAGACAGGAACCCAGATGGACTTATCTCACACATCAAAATATCTTCATCAGACATTCATATTTTTTAGATTTTCAAATCATTCTTTCACTAGCCTTTTTTTGTTATTTTCAAAACTGTACAATAAATTTATGCATAAATTTATTTCTTGTTTATATACTAGAGTTTTATAATAAATCGCTGAAGTATGGGTAGATGGACGGATAGATAGATAGATAGATAGATAGATAGATAGATAGATAGATAGATAGATAGATAGATAGATAGATAGAAGGCTACATGGATAGAGGGGAGAAAAGATGGTATAAAGATTTGGATGGATAGGGAAATGGGTGGCTAAAGAAATAGATAAATGGATGGATAAAGTGATAGAGGGATGGATAGATAAATGGATGGATAAAGTGATAGAGGGATGGATAGATAAATGGATGGATAAAGTGATAGAGGGATGGATAGATAAATGGATGGATAAAGTGATATAGGGATGGATAGATAAATGGATGGATAGTGAGATGGATAGATAAAGAGATATAGGGATGGACAGAAAAATGGTTGGAAAGAGAGATGAAGAATCGAGAGATAGATGGATAGTGAGATGAGAATAATGGATAGTGAGATGGTAAGATGGATAAATGGAGAGATGGATGGATGGAGAGCTATATAGAGGGATGAACAGAGAGTTGGATGGAGAAATAGATGGAAGCATAGACGATCGATTGATAGACAAATGATAGACAAATTGAAGGTTAGAGTATAAGAGTGGATAGATGGACATATGTATAGAGAGATGCATGGATGGGTGGATGGCTAGCAAAATAGATAAATGGATGGATTGTGATATGGATGGATAAAGAGATAGAGGGAAGAATAGACAAATGGATAGATGGATGGATATAGAGATGATGGCATGGATGGAGAGATGAAGAATGGAGACATGCATGGATAGTGAGATAGATAAATGGATAGAGAGATGGTTGGATGGATAAATGTAGAGGTGGATGGATAGATAGGCTGTAAAATATTTTTATTACGTGTATTCCATAACGTTATCAAATGGGAAGATATGAACAAAAGACATACTAATACAAAGTGAAAGTTGGAACATTCTAGATTTTAGAGGACTTATACAAAACCTCTGTCAGAGGACCAGACAAAGTGACATGGGATGAGTTAATATATTATATACAACACCTATTATAGATATTGTGATTCCATCGCATGTCTTTCCATATAATGCCAAGCACAACGAGAAATCCAACCACATTTTGTTCCAGTGATGGAAGTATTATGTACATTTTTATCTCTTAACAGAAAAGTCTTATCTGATTATCTTTATTATTCATACTGAAACTCTCTCGCTATTTACATTCTTCTCTGCACTTTAAGATACAACGCCGGTGTTATGACATGGAAATCTGTGCTGGAATCCCATCACATGAATGAAAGCACATCAACGATTATTATCCTTGTTATGATTATTGTTATTGTCATCACTTACACAGCTCCAACATTTTCTGCAGAGCTAGACCATGTGAAGCGATGACGTACAACAGCGAAAAATGGCAAACAATTTCAAACAAGAGGTGTAGAGGTCCCTGTGCGCCTTCAAACTAGAAGAGTTTTGATAAATAGCAAAGTCTATAAGACGATAGCCTAAAAATACAGAAAACAAAAGGGAATTCATTTGTTTTCTTATACTAGCCAGCAACACTGATGTCTACCATAAATTTCTTGTATTTACTGTTCCTTGCCCTGTTTTGAAAACTACAAATGATCCTCTACATACACGGCATTGTCAAATCCTTACAGTTCCTAGCTCAGTGCCAATATCATATCAAGGGGGACTATGAGGGAGACTGCTACGTGTGGCTGGCATTGGTCATTTAACGTTTATGCGTGCCTCCTGTTATGCCATCATGTTTTGCTGGGGACTATAAGAGAAACTGGCGCCATTAAAGACTAGCCGTTACCGCGTATGCTCGGTGGTGATGTCCTCACCACACATGCACAGTGATGGCCTGTCAATGTCGACAGCCATTTTTGTTATCAGCCTTTAGTTCTGTGCAGCTGCTATGAAATTTGCGTACAATATTACACAGGTTCAGAGGGACGCACGACTCGAGCAGCGTATGCAACTCAGGTTGCGTAGGTACACAAATTGCCTAAAAGAGCTATAAGGACTTCCGCATTTTGGAACCACTGAGCTAAAGGGGAGGACAAGCATGCGCCAAGGAAGAAAGGTTACTTAATGCGTCTTGAACTACGTAAAGAAATCATAAATTACTGGATAATCAGTGGCCAGCCAGAGAATGAGATATTCCTTAGTCACTTGTTAGTCTTCTCGAGACAGTATTCATGAATTAATACTGGCTCAGAGACTTGTGTTAAATGATTATGCTTTTCCAAAAACACGTACGTGAAATTGAAAAAATACAAAAACCGTTTTCTTACCTCTGGTCCCATGGTGCAGAGGATGGTGGAATTCGTTGACTACTATGGCCACATGAAGAAGGAAAATGGGAACAAATAGCTCCCAGTGTCCTTCCGCTGTCCCTGCACAATCCCACTTGTAACTAGTTAACCTGGAGTCCTATGGAACAGCTTGCTTGTAATAGAGCCAGTAATAGGGAGCCACTAAGGCAGGGCTGCTCAAAGTTGGCCCTCCCGATGTTTTGCAGCTACATTTCACATAAGGCTCTGTCGACCTAATGAGTATCATGGGAGATGCAGTTCTGAAACATCTGTGGGGCCAAGGTTGAGCACCCCTGTGCTAAGGGTTATCAGCAGGGGTCTAGTCCTAAAAAATAAGTGTGGGAACTATCCAAGATTTCTGCTGCTCAATGAATCATTGACATGTCACACTTAACTCACCACTCCACATGCAAATTTGAGATCACTGTTTAAACATGAAGATAGGCTGGATTTTAGGGAATGATTAAGATAATTGTAATAAATATCTTATATTTCTGGTGACTTAATTAAGAAATATATATTACTGGAACCCAGTAAAAGCTTCTGAGTATGTGGGCCAAAAGGGAACTTCATTCCCTCTGAGAATATAGTGGAGGAAATGCGTTCCCACACGTTCCTGCTCGACTCGGCCAGTGGTTATCAGCCTACGCAAACGTTTTCCATTAGTGACTCCTTATTCCCTCGGTCGGAATAGTTGTCAATAAGTTTTCATATGAGGGGATTTTTTTTCCATTACTAATTCGCTCTATTAAGTACTAAACACATATTAAACAGCCTTCATTATCCATTATTCTATTCTTCAACTCAGCCAGCTTATAGTTTACACAACAGTTCAAGGTGGAACGTAACCTCCAGTTTTGACAAGAAATGGAAAATAAACATAAAATTCTCTCAACCCAGAAATTCTAGCTACAAGAGCTATTTGTAAGAAGGCTTCGACTCCGTGTAAACTATTTTTACAGAATGAAATCACTGTTAGTGATTTTCTCAAACAAAGCCAAATTCCAAGCTTAACAAATCGCCTATCAAATTATGACAGACAACTCAACACCCCGAAGGCGTTTTATGATTAACTTAATTGTTTCTAATCAACAAATGGTATGTTTTAACCAGAAATTGTCAATATTGGCACCAGCACAGGGTTATGTAAATACCATATAGATCATTCTGAATCATGTGAATGAAGTTAGTAAATTTAATTGGACACCAAGAAAAATGAATACATATCAACGCATGCGGACATGTTCTACTTTGTATGTTATTCGGAAAATCGGAGCATGGTATCTGTGTGAATTTTCTGTATTCATTTAGGTATGTTACACTTTTTGTTGTTTTTGACAGTCATTAAGCAATTAGGCATTGAAGCATACATCAGCTATGAATCAAAGTCAGGAGGAATGCGGCTAAAAGTGGTCTCTTTGGGGGAGAATCAGGGATATTTCAGTGTAAAGGGCCAACAAAACATTTGGGTGGTGTTGGTGTTATGTGACGACTGTCCCTTACCTGTGAGTACCCCAGCAATACAGGAAACAGCACTCTGTAGTTATGGTGTAACTTGGACGCATAGTCACAGGAGTCCTCAATCCAGTCAATAGAAACAAACTGTATAGTCCACGCAACACCAGGTATATTCCAGGAGAGCTTTTATTCCACCCAGGTGGACTAGGCAATGTTTGGACATGTGCAATTCGCAGCGAATTGGTTTTCGTCCGAATATTTGCTTATTCGGAGTTTCGGACCAATCCGAAAATCCAAATAAAAGAAGGAACAAAAATAACTACAATACGACAATCCGAATAGACGAAAGAACGAAAATCCGAAATACGTAATAATAACGAATGAAGCCTGAATCCGAATAACATAATGGATCTGAAAAATACGAAGACATATACAGATGACACGAAAATATGAATAAAATGTTCTTACGAATGGGATATTTAAAACAAAAACTAATGATCTAAACTAACCTACGATACGAAAATAACGAATGACCAGAAAAACCAAACAGAAATCCGAGCATAATGAAAAATGTCACTTAACGAATGAAAACATAACGAAACGAAACTTTTCGACGTGTATATGTCTAGCAATGTTTCAACTCGGTGTGAGGCTTGAAAAAGACAAAATACCACCGGAGTCAAATTCACCAAGTGCAGGGAAAAGACGAAAAACCGCCACAAAACCGCCGATTCAAACGGAAAAACTGCTGCAAAACCATTGGGAAAAAAATGATCGATCCAATAAGCCACCAAAAAAATGCAGTTCTAACGCACCCGACGATCCGTCGCAAAACCGCTGAACGCATCCGAAGAAAGCCGACGAACAGCTTAAAAAACACAGCAACTTTTAAAAGCTGTTTGCAAAAAAACTGCTGCACGGAAATGCCTGGAATTAATGTATCAGGTCCTATGAATATTAATAAAAAGGTCTGTTACAGGAAAAAAAATGCTATTTAAAAAAAGTCGGGAAAAACAAATTTGCCAAAAAATGCGCAACAAATTCTAATAAATAAATAAATAATAACACTTTATGCTGCAAATTTAAAGAATAAACGGTTTAATAAATATTTGATAAAAATGGGGAATATTTTTTACATTGAAACCTATGGGATTGGCCTCATTAAACCTGCCGAATGAAACCACCGAACATCAGGGCATTTCACTGACATCTCGATGCTGTTCGGTGTTCTCCAATTACATTAACCATTGCTTCTCTATGGGGAGTTCACTGCTGTCGAACAGGCACCGTATTTCGCTGGCAATTCGCCAATATTTGGCGAACTGCCTTCTTTTTGAATAGCCGAATGGCCACAAAATTGCACTGTACGGGGAAATTCACCATTCGATGTAATTTCTGAGTCATTTCGGCTCTCTTTGAATAACCCCTTAAGTTACCCGAAGCAGAAGTTTAAAGAAGTCTCCTCATCGATTGAGTATTTTTTTATAAAGGTGGGATATGATAATTCTATATATATACTAGTACAATCAAAAACTATATAGAAGGCTAAATGAGATCCATAGATCTCCATTTCTATTTACACTCTCCCAATTTGTGAGAATACAAATGTGAGGAAGCAGCTAGTGGGTCATGAGAGCAGAAGACAGTAGGCTTGTACATGGCGGAAAAAAAATTGGATTACATTTTTTTTTCTTAGAAACAGAATTTCCTTCAACAAGCAGTCTCATTTTTGGTAAAACAGGGTTGTTAAGTCTATTTTAAATCTAATTAAAAAATAGGCTAGTTGGGGGGCGTGGCCGGCTCTGCACGAGAGCAGACGTGTCTTCATGGAGCTCTGAGGACTCTCCTGTTTTGTTGGGGTTTTAGCTTGTTTTTATCTGTGGATAGTGCACCTTTAAAGATCCTGCACGGCTGGTCATTACGGGGATTGCTCCGGGGCCAGTTATTGCCCTCCCCACCGGAGCACAGCAGAGATTTATGTGAAGACTCCCCGGTGACACCAATCAGCCGTCGGCCATTTTGAGGCCTACCATTTGCCACCTGGCCGTCTCGCTCCTTATTCTCCTGAGGTGCACCCCTGCAGGGGGTTTGTTGGTTGCGGATAGCGGGGATGGAGGGCCCCTATCCTCCGGCTGCATCTGATGTCCCTTTAGCGGGGAGTCCGGACTGGCGACCGGAGCGGTGCAGTTTGGACTGTCCCCCACCCACCAGTGGAATGGAGGCCTGGTTTGAGGCCTGTCTCGACCAGTTACAGGGAGAAGAAGAGAGTTCACTTACCCGCGGTCCATGGAGGCGGCTGATGGAGTTGCTGAGAGTTGACCGGGACCCTGAGGGCCAGGAGGAGGTGACATTGGAGGACGCCGAACATGACGGAGATTTGGACGGCGATGGGTCTTTGCGGAGCGGTGAATCAGGAGGTTTGGATTTCGGGCTGTGCCTGCTGTCTGCATGTCGGAGGGGGAGCCTGACCGGGATGTGCACAGCTGAGGCTGCACAGATGGACGCAGAGGTGTCTAACACGGAGCCTTCATCGGAGGGTGTGCTGGGGTTGCCGACCGGGACTGATGGGCCTTGCTCTGATGGGAAGCAGTGTGGGCCTTGGTTCCGCGGTGCGACTGGCGCGTCTGCTGGGTCCCACTGTGTTCGCTCTGTCAGCTTCCTGGCTTTGTGGATCTCAGCCCCGTCCTTGACGGTGCTCTTGCTGACTGGCCTGGCCTGCACAACATAACCCTGCCTGTCTTACAGAGGATGCCACTTCGTGACACTGGCTGAGTGTACTTCTCCAGGAGCCATTCTGCCTCCTCGATGTCTCCCATTCCATTGCAGAATATTACCCCAGAAGCAGTTTCACCCTTTTTGACGTTATTTTTTATTTTTTTTCTAATAAGCATATATTTTGTGTGGACTTATCACCTTATTATATTTTTGTGCCCTTTTTGTGATATGTATGTCCCTGGCTGGGGACATCATTGCAGAGACTTTTTTTTTTTATCTTTTATCTTTATTTTTCTTTACTCTGAGGCATTTTCTCTTTATTATTGCTACCCCCTTATTTTTGATCGTCTGACGTTTTTCTTTAGTTTTTTTGTGACGATCCCACCCCCCTTATGTAATTTGTGATTCTTATACCTGTGATATTTGGTCCTGCGAGGCCAATTGTGCTGGTCAGTCTGTGACCCTTTCATTTCAAAATAAAAATCTTTTATTTCATTTCAAAACAAAAAAAAAAATAGGCTAGTTAAGGCTATATGAAAAAAATTGGGTTAACCGCAGAGCATTTGCTTTTTCCACTGTTTTGAACATTTTAGGGGGCTTTCTTCTTCATTGTGATGCCATTGCCTGCAATATTAAGTGGTTGTAGATAAGATTTTATTGAATTAATATATACACTTTACATTATTTAATAATATAATTAATTATAATAAAAAATTTTAGTGGAGTAAAATGTAATTTACTTAATTTTATGGCTACTTCATGAATGAATTGAATGGTTAATGTGACGTGATGTTTTTATGATATATTTTGTTAACTAAGTTAAGTTACTCCTTGTTAGGGCTAATAATCTATTACGTTAAATAAATAATGCATTTATAGATATGCTGTGATGCTTTTATTTTCCCTCAATTGGTCAGTTTCCCTGGAACAAGCTCAACTTTCCCTGACTGTCTCCTAGATGTCAATCTTCCGCTTTCTGGATTGGACAGGGGATACAGGTCACAACGTTGGAAAGATCTTTTGTACATCATGGCAAAGTGAGGTGCTGATCTGAAGGAATTGAGCAATGTCTTCTTCCCCTTCCTCATTTTGTTCCCAGGAAAGACTGAAAGAAAAGCAGATCATTGGCTGAAAATGATCAGTCGCATGGCTTTTTTCAGTTTGTTTTGATGGCAGCATGGTTTGTTTAATTTTAATTCAGACGAACCGACAAATTCCCCATAATTCGGACAGATTGCTGTTCATCCAAAAATCAATGCACAAATCTAGAAGACGGCAGTAGTGTTTGAAATAAGATTTTTATGTACATCATTTTCTTCTTTATTTGCCTTTATACAGCAGACACAGTACTCAAAGTAGTGTTTCAAAAAAAAGAGAAACTGCAGTGACAGGTTCACTTTAAGGTTCACTATCATGTGCCCTAAGCTAAAACAGGGAAGCTAAGGGGAAAGATTTGCAGGTGCAAATTTCCCCTTAGCTTCGCCGTTTTACAATTAGATTACAAGGCAATTCAGCAGCCTGCCCCGTATCGACCGCTAGCCTCTAGGATGCTCGCGGCAACGCTAATGCTCCGTCTCGACCATCCCCTCCTGAAGTCCATAGGACTCCATGGAGGCTTCTGCTGCCGGGTCACATGACCTGCAGGACCTCACCTATTGTGAGATCCTGTAGGTCCGGAGTGATCGCGCAGGGAGACTGGGTACTTTTTTCCCCAGTCTCACTTTGCTCTTGGCGGCCAGAAGCAACAGATCGGGCAGCCGTTCTCACCGCGGGATGAGAGGTGAATATCTCATTTTTGGGGGGTTCCAGCTGCTGCTAACTGATTCTGCAGAAGCGGGGCATAGGGCTGTGGCTAACTTTTCAGTTAGTCGCAGCAGTTAGTAATTAGCGTTAGGACTTTGTGATCCCACCGCTAATTACTCCTTGCTTACACTGTGCGCTCACTATGTTAAGCATAGGAAGAGCAAAGTATGCTAAAAAACGCTAATACTGGTGCGCTAATGGATTTTTTTAACCCGTTAGCGATTGGGAGGTGTTCTGGGCATAAAGCTATCATCTCATTTAACCTAGCGCTAATGCTCGCTCATTTGAGTACTAGCGTTAAGGAGGTGATAGGGTCCTAAGAGTACTGTAGTATCCTCTTCATAAATATCTAGTAGAAGCCACCCGGCGCAGAAGAGCTGGCATGCCATTACAAATAGGGGTTAACGTGTCCTGGTGTAACAGTGCATTCCTTTGATTTGAGTTCAATACATTATCAGATATCATTACAGTAATTTCATCAATTATGGATTACCAGAATAGCATCAGTGACAGAAGTATTACAGGAGATGCATTAAGGGCAAACATATCACAGATCAAGTAAACATGAGAAAAATGTGACAGAGAATTGCTCATCTGTTACTGATTGGAAGACTAAGAGCTTTCCCTAAACCGCCCAATAAAACTGGCTTGCAAGAGAATTTCCTGAATCCCAGATTAAGTGAATAAAGATGTTGCCAGGGAACAGTGAAGTATTTGGGCGGTTTGTACGCTATATGCTGTTGATTTCACCCTGTTTTGCCTAATGAATACCAGAGAATCACCCCCATATTACTGGAGAAGAAGGAAAAAAATAAATTCATAGGCGAGCCCCTGACAATTTAGATGCAATATTCTCTTCTCTACGTTCAGACTGGCAATTTTATTTATTTTAAGTATGTATTTTATTTAAATACAATGGTATAATATTCATATATTCCATTAAATGGGTTATTCATAAAGCATCGAAATTTTATCGAAATTTCGGTGCTTTTCACTTCGGTGCACTCTGGCGATTCCATTTCGCCGAAACTACGGTGAATTCACTATAGTAGGTTCACCGTAGTGAGGCGAAGATGGATTCGCCGAAGCCTCGTGAAAAAGTTGGCGAACATCGCCGAAGAGCTGCGAACTGGCCTTGGCGAAATACACCGAACTGCAAAAAAAACAAAAAAAACCCCACAGAACTCTCCTATTCTCCTAATAGGTGGTTAAACCAATAAAAATGTATTAACATGTGTCTAAATAATAGAAGAGGTCCTTTAAAAAATAATAAAAAGGTCTGTTACAAAATAAAAAATATTCCTTTTAAAATAAATTGGGAAATAAAAATTTCGTCTAAAAAAAATTACAAAAAAATACAAAAAGGTGTTCTAAAATATATAAAAATAATATGTTTTTTGATGAAAATGATAAGAATAAACTTTTTTTTTAATTAAAAATGATATTACTTTTTTTACATTGAATCCGATGAGATTCGCCAGTTTAAACCCGTCGAACTGAATCACCGAAAGTCAGGTCATTTCCCCAAAACTTCGGTGCAGTTTGGCGTTCTGTGAATAAACAGACCATTACTTTTCTACGGGACAATTTTGTTTGCCGCCGAATCGTGGCGGACTGCACCATATTTTGCCACCAGTATTTGGCGGACTGACAGCTTTTTGAATAGACGAGTTACCCCTGAAAATGCACCGTGCGCTGAAATTCACCGTTCAGTGCCGTTCGGTGGCAAGTTGTTTCAAAAAGCAAAATCAATAAAGTCATCTTAGCGATTTGGCTACATCCAGGGGTGTATTTAGGTTTTGTGCTACCCTAGGCAATGAAACATGCAATTAAGACAAACAAACCACCATGGGCCATTTATGTAAATAAATGTAATTTAGGAAAAAAAGCAACATATCTTGGGCTCTATTAAATTCTTCGCGCAAACGTTAACGCTTGTGCAAAAACGCATTAATGCGAGGGGAAAAACCCTTTGTGCAGAACGTCTTATTACAATGTCCGTGCAAAAAATACGCGTTAACATCTACCGCGGGCTAACGCTGCGCGAGCGTAATTTACATTGCGCGTCCTATACTTAACATTGTGAGAGCAAACGCGTTTGTGCGCAGGTACGCGGATGGTATTACAATCTGTGTGCAAAATTTAACGCACGGCGTTTGCGCGCATAATTTAAACGTCTTTGAAAAGCTGGTGGTAACGGCAAATCTGAACGTCCTGGCCGAACCCAAATACACCAGCCTGAAAGAAACAATACAGCAAAGTATAGTTACACATTCTACACATACCCAAACAATAAAATAGAGAAGTTGTGCGTGTTTTTATTATTGCTGCAGCATATATACTCAGATTGATTTTGACAGACGCAAAAACTTAAGGTGAGACAATTAAGGTTCTTAGCTCTGATTGGCTGAATCGCGTGAAAAAACAGTCCGCACACTGATTTCTGCGCGCAGCATTAATGCACGCGCGTTTTTGCGTGTCTTTTTTACACGCGTTATTTTTTGATGGATGACAAAATGCGCGAGGATTGTAATACCAGCGTTTATTTATGCGAGTTAACGTTTTACGCGAAGAAGTTAATAGAGCCCCTTCTCTCTCCCTTTTTTTATGCTTTTACATACTCATTGCAGGAAGTTTTATTGCTTTACAGTTGTGTTACACACCTACATAACTCAACTATATCTAAAAAACTTAAAAATAAAGTAGTAATAGAAAAATGCTGCCCCACCAGTCAGGTGACCTAGGCCCAGGCTTAGTTGGCCTATGCAAAAATGCACCCCTAGCTACATCTAATAATTTTAAAGCACAGCATTTGACAAGGACGTAAGCACAGTGGTTTTCTCTTCGTATAAAGCATTCTCAGGGGTGTTATTACTGCCCAAGTTAATAATACTCACTTTATCCACTAAGACGGAATACAGATGGCAAAAAAAACAACAACTGCAAAGCTAAAGCCTGGTTGACATGTGAACAGACCGAAATATCCTTTCAGCAAGTTTCAGAATTCTAAGATTTTGACGTTTCGGATCGATCCGAACATTTTTGGGAAATGTCTGAAATCCGTCAACGGTAATATCAACTTTAGCGATTCATTTAGAATTTAACGATATGCTGATTTCCAAAAAAAATCCAAATGATAAAAGTTGTCAATAAAATGGATTTTCAGGCAGAGAAATAGAGGAATTAGACTGAAATCTTTTTATTGATCTTTGGATTTTTCCGATTAGACATATTTAAAGGCACAAATATGTTTGAAGCTGTTTGAAAATAAACTTTTTTGGGCTGTTTTATCCGCCAAACCTTTTTCGGACCAGCGGCATTTTTCGAATATCGGCTCAGTTCTAATTTTTTTTCAACTAAATCGGCCTTGTATCGAAAAAAAATATTGGCCACGAGCCACAATTTTTTTTTTTTGAAGAATCAGCCGAGAGAATTAAATCGAGCCCTCTGTTACAGATTTTACATGATATATGTTCCTACTCATATGACTCAGCTTCACATCCAGTGTCCTTGGTTTTTTTACTTACCTTGTGATGTCCTCTTGATCGAATTGATAACAATTGTTTTGTAATTATGATGGCACGTACAATTAATTTCACATGGAACAAAAAACCCTGAATGGAAAAAAAACAATGGAATAAAATGCTTAATAGTTACGGAACACATTCTCACTATATCAATGACTGCACCTCAAGATCCCACCAAAGCTATAAATGCCTGAATTATTTAAAAAAAAATAAGAACATACTTGTTAGTTCCAGGTAATATAATCCTGGGCAATTTATGTGGGTAAACCTATACATTGATTAGAGATTATGAAGTGAAACTTAGAAACATCTGTGACTTTTGACCTTTTACTCGATATTAATGGGAAGCTACTTTTACAGAGTATTTTCTTTTCCTACTGATGGCGCTAGACACTCTGTTGAGATGCACTATGATATCCAATGTTAGAGTAATAACAAGCCATATACACTCGCCGGACACTTTATTAGGAACACCTTTCTAGTGCGGGGTTGTACCCCCTTTTGCTTTCAGAGCTGCCTTAATTATTCATGGCATCGATTCAACAAGGTGTTGGAAACATTCCTCAGAGATTTTGGTCCATATTGACAAGATGGCATCCCGTAGTTACTGCAGATTTGGCAGCTGCACATCCATGATGCAAATCTCGCGTTCCACCACATTCCAAAGGTGCTCTATTGGATTGAGTTCTGGTGACTGTGCAGTGAACTCATTGTCATGCTCAAGACACCAGTTTGAAGCCAAACGGTGTGTGCACCTTCCGGCCCAATCACCCTTCTCTCTCATAACTGCCACAACCAAATCGTGCAAACAGATTCCATCTGCTCAATACTAGGAAATTCTGTACAAGATATTGCATGGTGCGTACATAGCCCCGGCTCGATTGTCCCATATCGCATGGTTCTGGCCACTGTTTGAAATGCTTTCATGCTAATGCAGATCTCTTTCATTGTCTATGGTCATGCCCTGTTATTGCTCTCTTTTGGGATACTATTCGGCAATTTGGGTCCCGTGTCTTGAAGCTTCATGTGCCCTCCTCTCCGGACTGGGCTTTATTTAATATCCTCACTATTAATGAAGCATACGCTATGCCTGGTGCACAAAAGACATTCTTGGGTCTTCTTTCAGCCGTAGCAAAGAAAGCCATTCTGGGACAGTGGATTTTCCCCTCACCCCCCACTTTTGGTATGTTTTACTACCGACCTCTATGCCATATTTCATCATGACTGGGTGCAGGCTTATTTAGAAAGAGAGACCAGAGTCCAGAAATTCTTTAATATTTGGCATGACTTCGTGGTCTGGTTACCGGATTTTTTCTCTCTAAGCTCCGAACCGATTCTGGGCTCACTTGCTGGTTTTTATCTCGCTCTTTGCTGAGTCCTCCTCTGCTACCCCCATCTCATACTACTGTTTTGCAGAAATTCCTGAGTTCCGTCGTTGAGTAACGCAAAGCTTTTTATTCATTTCATGTTGCCTTATGTGTTTGAGGTGGCTGCTGCCATTATCTGACCACTGTATTTTGTGTTATGTTGCCTGAATCTATCTAAATAAATGATTTAAAAAAAAGGAAAGAAACCAGTTTGAGATGGTTTGAGCTTTGTGACATAGTGTATTATCCTGCTGGAAGTAGCCATCAGAAGATGGGTACACTGTGGTCATAAAGGGATGGACATGGCCAGTAACAATACTCAGGTCGGCCATGGCGTTTAAATGATACTCAATTGGTATTAAGGGGCCCAAAGTGTGCCAAGAAAATATCCCCCTCACTATTACACCACCACCAGCCTGAACCGTTGATATAAGGCATGATGAATCCATGCTTTTCTGTTGTTGGCGCCAAAGTCTCCACGGTTATAGAGCAGTGATGTTACCATTACTCCATCCAGCCGGTACAAAATATGAATTGAATCACTAAAGCCGATATTTCCATTGAAATGTATAGCTGCGGTGGGCCGATATTCGATCCGAATTTTTATCAGGATTCGAAATGCTGGTAAGCCCAAATTTGAATACCCTCAACCAAAAAACGGCTGAAATGTAGACGAAAAAGGTGGCGATTTCAGGCTGAATTACTTCAAGGCTGGATGTTGGGCTCTATTACATTACTTGCGCATAAACACTCGCGCAGCACCTTTTTTTTTTTTGCGAGCAGCGTTAAACGTTAATGCGCGTAAAGTAAAGCTGGTATTGCAATCCGAGCGCATTTTTTCATCTGTCCGAAAATATCGGAAAAAAACGGACGCAAATTAACGTTGCGCGCAGAAATCGGTGGGCAGACTGTTTTTTCACGCGATTCAGCCAATCAGAATTAAGAACAACAGTTGTCTCCCGTTCAGTTTTTTCGCCTGTCC
Source organism: Leptobrachium leishanense (assembly GCA_009667805.1). NCBI lineage: Eukaryota > Metazoa > Chordata > Amphibia > Anura > Megophryidae > Leptobrachium > Leptobrachium leishanense. Next base: position 26,460,287 of record CM019073.1, on the reverse strand, counting down.
AAATCAAGTATATATGCTGCAGCAATAAAAAAACACGCACAACCACTCAATTTTATTGTTTGGGTATATGCAGAATGTGTAAATATACTGTGCTGTCATTTTTTTCTCGTGCTGGTGTATTTGGTTTCGGCCAGAACGTTCAGATTTGCCATTAACAGCAGCTTTTAAAAGACGTTAAAATAATGCGCGCAAATGGCGTTCGTAAAAATGTGCGCATCGATTGTAATACCATCCGCATTCCAGCGCACAAACGCATTTGCGCTCGCAATATTAAGTATGGGATGCGTGCATGAACTTTCGCTCGCACAGGGTAACTCGCATTAGATGTTAACGCGCCTTTTGTGCGCGAACGTCGTAATACGACGTTCCGTGCGAAGGGTTTTTCCCCTCGGGTTAAAGCGTTTTTGCGCACGCGCAAAATTGTGCGCGAACAGTGTGATAGGGCCCGTTATGTTTACAAGTACAGGGTAACCATAAGTAAAAATATACTTATCTTTGTATACCGCTTATTAGGAAATATCAGACAGAAATCTTTTGTTTTAGAAAATTGAAGGACATATTTAAAGAAAATACAGTATTTTCTGGTGTATAAGACTACTTTTTATGCTTAAAAACATCCCCAAAAATTGGGGGTCGTCTAATACGCGGGATATACAATACAATATGACGAGTATAGCCCAAAACCTATTTTTTTTTTTTTTTTTTTACATATTCAAGTTTATTCAGAATAAGGCACATTACAGAAATGCAAGGAAAACATTGAGCATCACGTTACCAGGCATATGACAAATAACAAACCAACAATAAAAGAGGGCCAAATTAGCCCAGTTCAGAACAGTAATGATACATATGAAAGTTATAACTTTAAGGGGGGGGTGAGACAATAATACAGGGAAGGAGAGCCATGAGGACTCAGGGTGTAAACACAGAATGAAGTACCCAAGGCTGATAACACAATTCAAGAGGTGTAAAAGGTTCATGAGATCCTGCGTATATCTGATAACCAGTAATACCATTTTGCAGAATAATCCGTGTAGCGATCTCGAGCACGGAAAGTGAGTTCATCCACCCCACGAATGAACTCCATTTCATCAAACCATACTGAAAGTGGGGGGGAGATATCCTGTTTCCAAAATCTGGGGATCGTGAGCCGTGCAGCATGTAACAGACAGGGAATGATAGATTTTTTATAGCCTGAGATGCTGTAAGACGTGTGGTGTAACAGATAAAATTCCGGCGTGAATGGAGGAGAGGACTCTACCAGCTTACACACGTATTCATGTATACGTTCCCAGAATGTCTGCACTTTTGGACACGACCACCAGATGTGTAGATGGTCCGCATGTGGCGCACTACATCTCCAGCACAGATCTCCGCCCCCCCCCAGCGAAGTGACTCAATCTGTCCGGTGTGCGGTACCATCTATACAATATTTTATAATTGACTTCCTGTATCCTAGTGGAAGGGGTGCAGCAGTGGGCAAGGGTGTAGATCTTAGACCAGTCCTCATCCTTTAAAGTTATGCGAAAGGAGGCATCCCATTTGTCACAGAACTGAGTCGGAGGTGTAGAAAGTGATTGGAGGAGGCCGTAGAAAAGTGATATACTGTGTGGGGGAGTTGTCCCTCGATGTGAGATGGATTCAAATATCGTGAGGGGTCTGCAATATTTATCTAGCGGTGCCAGCGAGCCCATGTAGGAGATAAGCCGATGGAGGTGGAATTTACCCAGAAATCCTAAAGGACGGCTATATGGTAGTCGATCTTCCGCAACCTGAGCGCCAGCCGTTAAGAAATGACGCGGGAGCGGGGAGGGAGGGTCATCTGTAGGTGCCGTAGGGATGAGGTGCCTAGAGAACACCGGTAGATGCTGTAGCGGCATCAATGGGGAGGGATAAGGAGCCACCGGTAGCTTAGTCTGCAGGGAGCACCATAAGGAAAGCGTGGCCAATGTAGTTGGGAGCGCATTGTGTAGGGGACTTGCCAAATTCCGAGGCAGCCATGGCAAGGCAGCTAAGGTATCTCCCGCAAACCGTTTTTCAATTCCCACCCACAATTTAGGTGATGCGGTGTTGCCCCACTCCACCAGGCGTTGCATATGAGTCACGCAGTAGTAATGCCAAATGTGCGGCATGGACATGCCGCCCATGGAGCGAGGTGTAGTCAACAGATTAAGCTTAACTCGAGGTGCTTTACCATTCCACACGAATGCTCGGAACATGGAGTTTAGTCGTTTAAAAAAGAGGCGTGGCAAGCTAATAGGCAGTGTCTGAAACAGATACAATATCCTGGGTAGAACTGACATTTTTATAGTATTAATGCGACCAAACCACGATATATGCGGGAGAGCCCACCTGCGCAAATCAAGTTCAAGGGAGGCTAGAAGTGGTTGGAAATTTGCTCGGTGAAGGTCATTAGTGTCCGGGTCAAAAACATGCCAAGATATTTAAGTTGTCCCTGGCACCATTTAAAGGGGAACGAAGATTGCAGAGCTAGCGCCTCTCTAGGGGGAATTAGGACAGGCATGATCTCGGACTTATCCATATTCAATTTTAAATTACTCAGAGTTCCATAGTCGGCAAACATACGCAGCAAAGTAGGCAGGGTGACCTTGGGTGAGCGCACAAAAAATAATAAATCATCAGCATATGCAGCTAGCCGATGTTCTGTATTACCCACCCTCAATCCAGCTATATCCGGGGCATCCCTGACGGCTTGTAAAAAGGGTTCAAGAGATAATGCAAACAGGAGAGGCGAGAGGGGACAACCCTGTCTGGTGCCATTTGAAATGGGGAATGAGTCAGACAGGACCCCATTAACATTAATGCGCGCTGAAGGGTGCGTGTACAATGCCCGGATCCAGGGAATCATATTCTCCCCCAGTCCCATATGTGACAGAGTTCGGAATAGGAAATCCCAACGTACCCGGTCGAAAGCTTTGTCACAGTCAGTGGACAGGAGCAGAAAAGGAGCAGTGGTTAGACGTGGTGAACCGTGTATTAAGTTCACTGCCCTGACAGTACTATCCTTCGCCTCCCTCCCAGTGATAAAGCCCGTCTGATCCGCATGTACCAAACCAGGGATGAACGGCTTAAGTCGGGTGGCCAGCACCTTGGCAAACAGCTTGACATCCTGGTTAAGCAGCGATATAGGTCTGTAATTACTGCATTGATCCAAGTCCTTTCCGGGTTTTGGGAGCAGGGTGACCGTGGCTGTAAGCGTGGCGGGATGGAGGCACCCGCCCTGCGTGAGGGAGTTGAATGCGGATAACCATTGCGGTATCAGTGTGTCTAGAAGTTTTTTGTAATACAAGAGCGACAAGCCATCAGGGCCTGGAGCCTTACCCGTAGGGGTGTCTTTGATGGCTATGCGAAGTTCCTCATCCGTAATAGGGGCTTCTATAAGTTGCCTGTGTGCTATCGATAATTTGCGTTTAACATGAGTTTGTAGATACGTCTCAATCTTATGTGTCAAGGTGAGTGTAGGTGGTGTCGTCTTGTCTAGATTATATAGTGAATGAAAATGGGAACGGAATACCCCCAGCATGGAGGAAGGCAGAGAGTGTTTCCCCCCCGACCTGTCCGTGATTTTAGAAATGTAAGCCGAACTGCGTTTTTTGCGTAGAACTCTGGCCAGCAGCCTGCCACACCTGTTGCCGTGTTCGAAAAATAGATGTTTATAGTGTGTAAAGGACCTCTGAGCTTTAATATTTAGCAGTGAGTTTAAATCCGCTCTAAGGGCCGAGAGCCGCACATAGTCCTCCTCAGAGCTCGTGGCTTTATGAGATGCTTCCAATATGCGGATCTGGGCCGTCAAGTCCTCCTGTCGTGCTGTGCGCTCCCTTTTAAGGCGAGCCCCTTGTTTAATGAGATATCCCCTAGCTGTGGCTTTATGTGCTTCCCACAGCAAGGGAGGGGTGACGTCCGGAACTGAGTTGTCTGTAAAGTACTGAGATACCGCTTCCTTTAGGCCTGAGAGTACCATCTGGTCAGACAACAGAGTTTCGTTCAGCCGCCAATGGGACGCCTTAGGTCTGTACAAGCATGAGTTGAGTTCTACATCTACTGGGCAGTGGTCAGACCATGTCTGTGAGCCAATTGCAGCGTATCTAATAAGATGTGATTGTGCGAATGGGAGAAAGATGTGGTCAATGCGGGAGTATGATTTGTGTAGAGAGCTGTAGTGCGTATAGTCCCTGGTGGAGGGATGCAACGCCCTCCAGCAATCCGTCAGGGTGGAGTCCAGTAACGTTAGCCGTGTCGAGCGGATGACCGATAAGGGAACACAGGTAGACCCACGTGAGGTATCAAGCTTAGGATCCAGGGGAAGGTTGAAATCACCTCCCACCACCAGGGTGCCGTCTTGGAAATCAGTGACTACGGACATGATTGTCTTAAGGGCTATGTGTTGTCTGCGGTTGGGGAGATAAATAGAGACGAAGGTGTATAGCTGTTCTCCAATAGTGCCTTTGACCATGACATATCTGCCCTCATCATCTGCCCTGTGGGCCAACAATTGGAATGGTACATGCTTAGCAAACAGAACAGCCACCCCTCGAGATTTACCCTCCCTGTAATTGCTATAAAACCCCAGAGGGTATGAAGCACTCCGGAGTGCCGGTGCCTTGTCGCACAGAAAATGTGTTTCCTGAATAAGAGCCACCGAAACTTGAGCCTTAGCAAAATCCCGTAAAGCAATATGTCTCTTAGCAGGTATGTTCAATCCTCCAGCATTAATAGAGCGTATGAGCAATGGTCTGTGCTGGTATGCCATGATATCCAACCCTTATAAAGGAACCTGAGGTGGGTGTACCAAGGGGAGAAAGGGGTAGGGAAAGGAGGGGGGTGAATACAAAAAGAAACCAGTTAAACCTAAACAAAATACCACGAGCGTGTGCCCAAAGCGGGGTGTAAATCCCAGGCGACGCTCAGACCGAAGCGGAGAGATGCCCCACCTAAACAACTCCTTCCGGAGTGGGCTAATACCCCAGGGGAACGTATCCTGACATGAGATTAAGATAAGTGCAACAATAACCTATACTAAAAGAGAAGAAAAAAATTTCAAATTACGAAACCAGAGTCTCCAGTCGAATCTCACCTGCTGTCGAACGACCATAATTATTGCATCTTGTTGATAACTACGATTAATGGTGCTATAAAATCCACACAGCCGTTCCAGGTGAAAAATGCGGAAAAGGGAGAGCAAAGGAGCAAAAACACATTCGGCGTAAGACTGGCATAGGACGCTCTCCAAAATTGCAGAGACAACAGCGCAGGTCCGCTGGGGCCGTCATATGGCATCATCTCCGTGGCAAGACTTGTATGCAGAGTATGCGTAGAGGGGGAGCCATCTATCCCTGAAACCGCAGTTAATGTTGCAATGGCAGCAAGAGGTAGCAAAGGACACCAAACGCAGTGTCTGCATAATGCACCTCGCTCCACCAGAGCTGTACAAATAATAGCGCGGGGCATTCGAACCTGCCATTAGATGTCTTCTCCACGATAGTGCCATGTAACAAAAGGAAGATGTGCAATTCTTAAGCCTCCTGTGAATCGAACTGTGTGAACCTTCCATCGGCGGCGGCTCCACGTGGCGATCTGCGCTGTTGGGGGGCCCGTTGAGGCCTCGGCGTAGCGGAAGTGAGAAACCGTATTGGGTCAGGCCATTCCATGATAGTATCAGGCGGTAGATTCAGCGTGGAGAGAAATTCAGGCAGTTCGTCACCACCACGCACCGTGACTGGGCCTTGAGGAGTGCGTACTTGTAATCCTGCCGGGTATATCCACCGATATTGTAATCCCGCTTGTTGTAGGGCCGTTGTTAGGGGTTTAAGTGCCCTCCTAGAATGTAAAGTGAGTAAGGATACATCTTGAAAGAGTTCCACTTTCGCTCCTTCAAATCGTAAGGCCGACTTATTCCTGGCCCCAGCCATGATAGCCTCCTTAATGCTGAACCTTAAGAGACAGCAGATGACGTCACGAGGGGGGCTGCCTGGGGGGCCCCGGGATCTTAGGGCGCGATGCCAGCGCTCCATTTCCACTGCAGCATCCGGCGCTTTTTGCAGCAGAAAATTAAATAGGTTGGTGAGGATGCGGTGTAAATCATCCGAATCGCGTTCATTTTCATGCAAGCCCCGTATTCTAATGTTATTACGCCTGCCCCTGTTTTCGAGGTCCTCAAGTTGTCTGGTGAGGGTTTGAAGCAAGGTGTGATGCAGGGTTAACTGTGTGGAGTGGGCCTGGATAGCGTCCTCATGTGCCTGGTGCACACCCTCCACCGCTACTATACGCTGGGTGAGGCCTAGGACATCCTGCCTCACCTGCTGTATTTCCCCTGAGAGGGAATGGCGCAGTTCTCTGGTGGCCGCCGTGAGATCATCTCTGGTTGGCAGAGCCCTAATAATCTGCAGAATATCTGGCGGTGGTTCCCAGCCACCGCCGGTTGAAGCTGGGGAGTGTGGCGCCGTCGGTGTAGTGGCGGCCGCCATCTTAGGCCCCTCATGTGCAGCTGACCCGGCCGCCATCTTGGGTTCCCCCTGTGGAGCCGGCGTTCCCGTTTGCGGCGGAAAATAGCCGCGGATCCCGCTGTGAGGTGGGCTGTGGCGTTCCTCTGGAGTTCCAGGGGCTTGGGTGAGCCTTTTGTGCTTACCCATGTCGATTTTAAATGAAGCTGTGCTGCTGAAAGGTGAGATTCCCTGGAAGCCCAGCTAACAAGCGGCCATTAAGCTCAGCGGTCCAGACACGCCCCCCAAAACCTATTTTTTAACTGGAAAATTAGGGGGTCGTCTTATACACCCGGTCGTCTTATACTCCAGAAAATACGGTATATATTTTATTAAATGTAGTTCTTCTTTAAAAAATAATAGGAAAGTCAAACCAAGTGGAGAGTAAGGTAATAAGGTAATGGGAATCAGTAAGACATGAAGCTGTCCTTTTTTTTTGGCTGTGATTTAATACACCCATTATGCAGGAATTCTATAATGTGAGCTGCCTGCATGAAATCTACAATGTTCTTGCAAATTTTTGTGTTCTCCCAGGCTTTTTTAACAAAGGTATTTTGATATCTTCTGACAAGCAAATTTCAATGTATTCGTCATATCGTTTGCTGTTCTTTGCAATATGTCAAATTCCCAGCTCTGCAGATTAGCCTCAGTCAAATTGCTCTATATATTCCAGATTTAAATATATATATCGCATACCATAAATACAGAAGAAGGTACTGACCTCTCTGGAGTCCAACTGTTATTCTGATTTAGAAATTGTAAAATAACATATATTCAATATATTACGTTGAGACGTTCGAGAAAAAAATATAATAAATTGTTCATCGTGAAATTTTGGTATGTTAAGACAAAATTCATCGTGCGTTCTTAAGGGACAAGATAACGTATCAGCAAGGCTTGTTTCAAACATCTTTTCCTGATTATAGCAATTCGCATCCAAGTGTTTTTCCTCCCACGCATAATAGAGGAGAGTACATTTTATCGGTACATCGGAAAATGTATCGAGAGTCTGTCTGGCTGTTTTTGTGGGGTCTTGCAATAATATTGTAATTCCCAGGAAAAAGAACCAACAAAGACTTCATTACAAAGTTCATTTTTGCTACCTGAAGGAGACGGTGAAAGGAAAACTGGAAAAAGTAGAACGTTGCGCCTTTACATGCGGGAGTATTAAATGTCCCCATTTCTTGACTCAATAGACGCTCATAAATGACAGTCATGTTGTAAAAACAGCACAGTAACACCTAATATATATGAAACGGGTGGAAATGTTAAAAAAAAAACATAATTGAGGATGCTGGAATCGATGATACAGCTTTGAATCAGACAATTCCAGTAAATAAGATCACAATCCTGTAGGATTGTGGTAATACCTGATCGTAAGCTCCCGGCACATCACATATCACATCACATATTCCTGTAAAAAAAATAAAAAAGGGGGAAAAAAAGGAAAAGGAACAGATGTTTCTAATGTCACCCATCATTTTGGAGACAGCATATAATTCCGATTACAATTAATCTGTCAATATATTTAGATATAGTTAGCATTACATATGTCTGACGTGCCTTTAGAGTGAGTGTTGGGTTGATTCTGGTCGAGTTGTGTCATGAGATTCAGGAAATGTATATTGTTTGCCCAAAAAAATCCATACTCATAAGCAGTGTAATTGGTTTATAAATCAAACCATTGACATTATCATGCATTGACAATTACATAAGAATTATCCTTATTATAGTTATTGTTTTAATAAACGAAAATCCAGATGGCTTGAGTTTGTAAAAAAAAAAATGGCAATCCATATTGGGGTAACTTGAGTCAGTAACATATTATGAGTTCGCTTAACCCTTTCGCTACCAAGCGATCATTGTTGAATTTTTTTTTATCTTAGCATTTATTTGAAATATGGGGTGCAAAGTTAACAATTGCGTATGAGCTGAAATCGAAATTTTGCACGAAAATTGTGATTCTGAGATCATTACAAAATTTTAAAAATGTAAATTTGCTCCTTTTTAATTTTGCATGTATTTGTTTATAATTTAAAGAAATATTGTTGGAATGAAAGGTTCTGAACTCAAGATGGCATCCCTTATCTCGCACGGGGTCTGCATTATTAACATACAGGCAGAAAATGTTCATACCTCCTGCTTGTGGGGATTTGTGATCATAATGAGATTATTAGCAATGCATCTTCCAAAAAATTCCAATAGGATATAAAGATAATATCTGCATGTGGCATTATTCCTGTGTATGGAAATTACAGTAACACTTTGCATCTGAACTGTACAGGGTTTTTTAGTCATTAAAACCCCCTGAATCTTATCCCTGTGCTGCAGAGAGTGACCCCAGAGCTCTCCCTGTATTCTGCCAAATCCCTGGTTGTTGCAATGGAGCAGCATAGTTTTTGAACATTTTGTTACAGTGAGGGTGGAGCAGGGTTATTTGTAGATTGTTTAGAGTAATACAGGTTGACTGGAGAGAGATCCAACTGAGCATTTTCTTTCTGCAGTATACGCTCCAAAAATGCTCAAAATGCCGCATAGAATGGAGCATGTCCTCGAAAAACACGGACAGAATGTGGTAGATTTGTGTGATTCGGTTGAGATCTAGAAACATAGAAACATAGAAACATAGAAAAATGTCGGCAGATAAGAACCTTTCGGCCCATCTAGTCTGCCCAATTACATGGATACTTTACTTGGATTTATCTTTTGTTTAGGATAGCCTTATGCCTATCCCATGCTTGCTTAAATTCAATTACTGTTTTGGCCTCTACCACTTCAACTGGAAGGCTGTTCCATGTATCCACCATCCTCTCAGTAAAATAATGCTTCCTGATGTTACTTTTAAATCTTTGCCCCTCTAATCTAAGACTATGTCCTCTTGTTTTGCTACTTTGTTTCCTTTTAAATATACTCCCTTCCTCTACCTTGTGGATTCCCTTTACGTATTTAAATGTTTCTATCATATCTCCTCTGTCTCGTCTTTTTTCCAAGCTGTACATGTTAAGATCATTAAGCCTTTCCTGGTAACTTTTCTCCTTCAAGCCGTACACCATTTTAGTAGCCCTTCTCTGAACTCTCTCTAAGATGTCTATATCCTTCTGGAGATACGGTCTCCAGTACTGCACACAGTACTCCAAGTGAGGTCTCACCAGTGCTCTGTACAGTGGCATGAGCACTTCCCTTTTCCTACTGCTAATACCTCTCCCTACACAACCAAGCATTCTGCCAGCATTTCCTGCTGCTCTATTACATTGACTACTTACCTTTAGATCCTCTGAAATAATAACCCCTAAATCCTTTTCCTCAGATGTTGAGGTTAGGACTAATTGATATTCGGCCCAATCAGCAATTCAGAATATTGGAACCATCAGAAATCCAAATTGATGACTCACTAAACCGAACTGCATCCTAATATAATATTACTGAATAAATTCAGATCCATACAGTTTTTTTTAATGAATATTTGATAAACTTGAGCACAATTTAAGTTTTAAAAATTAAACTATAGAGCAGCCCATTTCACATCATGGAGATGGGACAAAGCATTTGAAAAAACGTAACACCCAAACAATAAGCAAGCCTTTTGCATGCACTGCAAACACTGTGCATAGATTTACCATGTTGCCCTGTTGTATGAGTGTGAAGTATTTTTAAATGTTTTGCCCCCTCTGCGTGACTAGGGATGAGCCAAACACCCCCGAGTTCGGTTCGCATTCGAACTCGAACTTTTCAGAAGTTCGAATTCAAACTCAAACTCAATACAAGTCAATGGGACTCAAAATTCGATTTTTAGAGTGCCCTCCAAGAGGGCATATATGCTAGATATTTGCCATAAAAGGTGTATGGGGGTCTGGGTAGTGCCCTGGAGGACAGGAAACAAGGACAAAAAGTAAAAAAAAAAAACATTTTTAAAGGGACAGTGCGTTTTCCATGAAATAAGGGTTAAAAATAAAAACAAAAAATTCCTTCAAATATCATGCCTAGGAGGTCCCCATAACCTGCCCATGAAGTGGCGGATTTTTAGGATGTATAGAAACATTTAAAAACAATGTCCGGGTCCGGGTAGTGCCCTGGGGGACAGGAAACAAGGACAAAAAGTTTTAAAAAAAAGACGCTTTTAACCCCTTCACTGCTGACGACGTGTGGGCTCAGTTACTCCCGCTGTATGCTGAGGAGGACGTGTCCCACACGTCATCAGCTTTGCGGGACCCCCAGCGGAGATACTCACCTCTCTGTCCGGGGTCCCGCGGCATTCTGACTTCAGTGTCCTCAGACGCTGAAGTCAAGCTCCTCCCAACGTAAATGACATCATCGCGCCATGCGCGATGACGTCATTTCCAGGCGACCCCCCGGCAATGCCGGGAGACCGCCTGGAAGGGAGGGGGGTTCCGTTCGGATCCCTCTCCCTCCCGATTGGGAGGTCCCACAAAAAAAGTCAGGCACCGCTTAAAAGGAGAGAGTCTCCCCTTTTAAGAAGTGCCTGGCTTTAACCCCTTAGGCACCGGGTCGCACTTCGGTGCCTTGCGGCGCTGAAGTGTGGCCTAGCTCCGGTGGGGGCCGCCATCTTGGATGGTGGCTCTACCCACGGGTGCCCCCTCACTGCCTGGAATCCCCTGGTGGAGATAGGGGGTTCATTTGAGGGTTCACAGAGATGCTGTGAGGTTGTGTATAGAGATGCTGTGAGGTTGCGTATAGAGATGCTGTGAGGTTGTGTATAGAGATGCTGATGGGGTTGTGTATAGAAATGCTGTGTGGCTGTGTATAGAGATTCTGTGTATAGAAATGCTGTGAGGTTGTGTATAGAGATGCTGATGGGGCTGTGTATAGAGATGCCTTGCGGCGCCGAAGCGCATAGCGTGATGATGTCAGATAGCCGGGGAACCCCTAGCTGCCCGGAATCCCCTGGTGGAGATATATTGTTCATTTGAACCCCGATATCTCCAGGCAGCTAGGGGGTCATGGAGGGTGTCAATCGAAAGGCCTGAGCATGGCCTTTCGAATGATACCCAACATGACCAGGTATAAAGTAAAAAAAAAAAAAAAACTGTATTTTTTTTGTGTGTTATTTTTATTAATGCAGCAATATTGTTCACATTTCAATTATAATGTGAACAATGATGCTGCATTAATGTTTTTTTCTATGGGGTGTGTTTGCTATAAATCACGTAATTCTCCCCACAAAATGTAACAAGTCCCCATTTCTAGTTTTTGTACAAGCGCACCCCATAGAAAACATAACCGCAAACGCTCATGTGCTAAAATGTGAAAAAAAACACTTTACACACTGCAGATGATTAAAAATTCAAATTTTATTGCATTTTTTGTCATAATATACAGCCAGGACATGACTTATACATATAAAAATGACATATTATGAATCTGCGGAGTCTGCCGGAAAGAACGATATCTAATATGTCTGGGTTATTTAATAAAATGTGGCTTCAAATCACGTTTAAACATGATGTGCGAAAGCGGTAAAAAATGAGCTAAGCACACAGCAGTGAAATGCAGCATATTAGAGGAAGATTTAGTAGAGAAATTAACACTTCTCAGAAGCAGACACTTCACCCTCAGTATAGTCTACATACATACAATGTATCAAATTCATTAGACCAGACTAAAAACACCTGTTGTTTACTGTTTGAGAACACAGGTCATTTAGAGGTGAGAATCTTTGCACGTACACATTAGTTTTTAATTCAATATCTAATAAACCATTGCTTATAATATTCTGCAGTAAAGAGTCTCTTTATTTCTAGATTTTTTAGTATTTTTTAAGCATTTTTTACACTTTTTTTAAAAAAAAAATTTGCGAGCTCGAACACGCCAAAAACTCTGAACTGATCGAACCGAACAGCTCATCCCTATGCGTGACGTGAAATGGGCAAAGGGCCGCCCTACAATCAAATTCAATGATATTTTTTAACCCCTTCACTACTGAGATCGAGATAACTCGGGACTTCAAAGGCACCATCAGGTCCCGATATCGAGTTACCTCGATCTACAGCTCTGAAGGACAAATGTAAATGAAATTCTTTTGCTGCAAACTAATTTTGTTTGCTTTTGGGCTGCAGAATCTGCCCCCAAAGTTTTAACCCTGTGGGCATAATGCACGAGGTGCTAAAACTGTTTAAAATCAGCTGAAGAATGTCCTGACATATCGGGCTTTCAGCAGCCGATGCAGGGAAACACTTGCTGCAGCTCAAACTGCTGTAACTCCATTTGGCTAGTAGATGGCACCATCTGCGTGACAAATGGGTTATTACAGGAAGAAATACACTGGGAATATTCCCAAATATTTATTACTGTATAGGTAATTAAAAATGTTTTTTCAAAACCACTGGTTCCTGACAATGTTTTCTTGGACAATCACTTGGTAGTGAAGGGGTTAAATATCAAACGCATTCGAACGCACCCGAATCTAAGGCATCCAAGGCACTATCACTTGCCCTAAGCTAAAATGGGGAGGCTAAGGGGAAAGATTTGCACTTGCAAATCTCACCTTAGCGTCCCTGTTTTACAAGCACATTACGAGGCATGTGCTGAATCAGTAGCAGCCGCTAGCAGCTGCTAGCAGCCGCTAGGCTCCAGGATGCTCAGGGCAGCACTAACGCGCTATCGCGAGCATCCCCTCCAAGGAGTCCATAGGACTCCATGGAGGGTTGTGCTGCCGGGTCTCATGATGTGAGATCCTACAGGTCCACGGAGTGATCTAAGCTGCAGCAAACTTTTTTCAGCTAGCTGCAGCGGTTTGTAATTAGCGTTAGGACTATGTGTTCCTAATGCTGATTACTCTCTGCTTACTATTTGCGCTCCCCATGTTAAGAATAGAGAGAGCAAAGTACAGTAAGCTCGCACTACCAGCTGGGTGGAGTAGAGGTAAAATCACTGCTCTATAACCGTGGAGAGATTCTGTGGAGACACAGGTTCGATCCCAGCAAGAGCACCTCTCCAGTAAGTGTCCTTGGGCAAGACACCCAACGGTACATACTCGCCATCCAGGACATACTTGAAAACGACAGTAATCTCAATGTATCTTTCCTGGTAAAATACCTTCTCAAAAAATTAATTTTAAAAAAGTGCTAATAGCAACGCATATTTTCTAACCCATGAGCGATCGGGAGGTGATCTGTGTAGCCCGCTATCACCTCAATTAACCTAGTGCTCATTTATGTGAGCCCTAGCGTTAGCATTGAGGAGTAGTGATGAGCCGAACACCCCCGAGTTCGGTTCGCATTCGAACTCGTACTTTCCAAATGTTCGAATTCGAACTCGAACTCAATACAAGTCAATGTGACTCAAAATTCAATTTTTAGAGTGCCCTCCAAGAGGGCATATATGCTAGATATTTGCCATAAAAGGTGTATGGGGGCCCGGGTAGTGCCCTGGAGGACAGGAAACAAGGACTAAAAGTTTTTAAAAAAACTTTTTTAAAGGGACAGTGAGTTTTCCATGAAATAAGGGTTAAAAATAAAAACGAAAAATTCCTTCAAATATCGTGCCTAGGAGGTCCCCATAACCTGCCCGTGAAGTGGCGGATTTCTAGGATGTATAGAAACATTTAAAAACAAAAAAATGTTGTTTCAAATGACGGGAAATGCAGACACCACACCCTCGGTATAGTCTACATACATACAATGTATCAAATTGATTAGACCAGACTAAAAACACCTGTTGTTTATGCTCTTTGAAAACACAGGTCATTTAGAGGTGAGAATCTTTGCACGTACACATTAGTTTTTAATTCAATATCTAATAAACCGTTGCTTATAATATTCTGCAATAAAGAGTCTCTTTATTTCTAGATTTTTTTGTATTTTTTATACTTTTTTCAAAATTTTTTTTTTTTTGCAAACTCGAACCGAACACGCCAAAAAGTTTGAAGTTCGCGAACTTGCGAAAAGCCAAAGTTCGAATCGAACTCTGAACTGATCGAAGCGAACAGCTCATCCCTATTGAGGAGGTGATAGGGCCGCCGATATTTCTGGAATTTTACAGGTTTGAAATATCGGCAAGCTGAATCATCTGAATTGATTGCTCCAAAACGCTTCGGATTCTGATATATTGGGAAGCCGAAATCTGCCGACAGCATCTGCACAGTTATTTTTTTAGTAGTTATTTTAGGTAGCTTTAAAAACGTACTCTTTGTCCAACAGTGTTGGACTCCTCCTCCTCTTCTGCTCCAGGATTTCCACAATGTGGAGGTTCCTGAAGCTACTTCTGTAATATTGCGTAACTAACTTTTGCACACTAGTTATGCGAGTTATGGGATCAGTGCTGTATGCACACCTCGTTCATGATACCGTTGTGCAAAAATGTGTAGGTAATAGAGCAGGAGTAAAAGGTGAAATTAGGTGGGTTGACACAGGAGGGTGGCAAAATACAGTCAGGTCCAGAAATATTGAGACATCTACACAATTCTAACATCTTTGGCTCTATACACCACCACAATGGAGTTGGAATGAATCAAAACACAATGTGCTTTAACTGCAGACTGTCAGCTTTAATTTGAGGGTATGTACATCCAACTCAGATGAACGGTGTAGGACTTACAGCAGTTTGCAGATGTGCCTCCCACTTGTTAAGGGACCAAAGGTAATGGGACAATTGGCTTCTCAGCTGTTCCATGGCCAGGTGTGTGATATTCCCTCATTATCCCAATTACAATGTGCAGATAAAAGGCCCAGAGTTCACTTCAAGTGTGCTATTTGCATTTGGAATCTGTTGCTGTCAACTTTCAATATGAGATCCAAAGAGCTGTTACTATCAGTGAAGCAAGCCATCATTAGGCTGAAGAAACGAAACAAACCCATCAGAGAGATAGCAAGAACATTAGCTGTGGCCAAAACAACTGTTTGGAACATTCTCAAAAAGAAGGAACGCACCGGTGAGCTCAGACCACGGAAAACAACTGTGGTAGATGACCGAAGAATTCTTTCGCTGGTGAAGAAAACACCCTTCACATCTTTTGGCCAGATCAAGAACACTCTCCAGGAGATAGGTGTATGTGTGTCAAAGTCAACAATCAAGAGAAGACTTCATCAGAGTGAATACAGAGGGTTCACCACAAGATGTAAACCATTGGTGAGCCTCAAAAACAGGAAGGCCAGATTAGAGTTTGCCAAACAACACCTAACAAAGCCTTCACAGTTCTGTTCTGTTCCTATGGACAGATAAGACCAAGATCAACTTGTACCAGAGTGATGGGAAGAGAAGAGTATGGAGAAGGAAAGGAACTGCTCATGATCCTAAGCATACCACCTCATCAGTGAAGCATGGTGGTGGTAGTGTCATGGCGTGGGCATGACATGTATGGCTGGCAATGGAACTGGTTCTCTTGTATTTATTGATGATGTGACTGCTGACAAAAGCAGCAGGATGAATTCTGAAGTGTTTCGGCCATTATTATCTGCTCACATTCAGCCAAATGCTGCAGAACTCATTGGACGGCTCTTCACAGTGCAGATGGACAATGACCCAAAGCATACTGCAAAAGCAACCAAAGAGTTTTTGAAGGACAGAAGTGGTATTTTATGCAATGGCCAAGTCAATCACCTGACCTGAATCCCATTTAGCATGCATTTCACTTGGTGAATACAAAACTGAAGGGAAAATGCCCCAAGAACAAGCAGGAACTGAAGACAGTTGCAATAGAGGCCTGGCAGAGCATCACCAGCGATGAAATCGAGTGTCTGGTGATGTCTATGCTATCCAGACTTCAGGCTGTGATTGATTGCAAGGGATTTGCAACCAAGTATTAAGAAGTGAAAGTTTGATTTATGATTATTATTCTGTCCCATTACCTTTGGTCCCTTAACAAGTGGGAGGCACATCTGCAAACTGCTGTAAGTCCTACACCGTTCACCTGAGTTGGATGTACATACCCTCAAATTAAAGCTGACAGTCTGCAGTTAAAGCACATTGTATTCATTTCATTCCAACTCCATTGTGGTGGTGTATAGAGCCAAAGATGTTAGAATTGTGTCGATGTCCCAATATTTCTGGACCTGACTGTATGTTGTGCTTAGGGTGCCAGAAATCCTTGCACTGTCCCTGTCTCTACTTATAGAACAGTGAAGATACTTATTCAGGAGTCTACATTATTTCCTGTGATCTCATCAACTACATTTTTGAGGCATTTTTAGCTTAGGAGAGATTTGTCAATGAGAGACTAATAAAAAAAGGATGCTAATGTTCTGGGATTGGAATGGCAGATGAAAATAATACAATACAGTTTAAAAATGCACAATCTGTACAGAATATGTTATGATACGAGAAATAAATCCATGCAACCAACTAAGTCCAATTTGTTTGCGGTTTCGATTATGTAAGCTTTAAATATACGGCAAGTTATATGGAATGATGAGATGATCTACAAAGTGAATGAGAGTTAAAGTGGATGAAATAGTTCTTTGACATGCATGAGATGTGAGGCACTAGGGTCAGACAGTGATATGAGGGTGGAGTGATACTGAAGACTGTCTACGTGTTCTTGGTAACTGTCTGCTCTGCAGGGGATATTTTAATAGTGATCCAGCTGACTAAAATCTGCTGGCTCTCACCTCTACTAACGTCTGGATCCTCATAATATCGGAGCAAGCAGAGCCAGGAGGTGGAAAAGGAAGCCAAGGAGCGAGACGTCTGAAATTCGACAGAGCGACAGGACTCAGGAGGCAGGAAACGAGCGAAGGTTGGAAAGGATGAGACCAAACCATATCTGGGGTTGTTGCCCATGTAGGTTTAAACATTGATCAGATACTGCTCTCCAAAATCCTTCATTAACCTATTTAATGCAAGAGAGTTGGAAGAGGATCTCAGAATATACACAATGTTTATATAAGTGGTGTGTCAACCAAAGTCCCAAAGCAAAAGACGTCTTGGCTATACCATTTGCCGATGGTTCTTCAGTGGTCTAAGATTTTACTCAAGAAGTGTCAAAGTGTGAAGTCAGTATTTTTTACAAATCAGCTTACAAAAATGCCTGAAATATTAAAGTCCAATGACAAATCAAGTTCTTCTGGCATGGTTGAATTAATATGGATGTACACATGTCCTTTTCCTACTTTATTTACAACTACTACATAATATGTATTTCATAAACTGAGTAATAAAAATTATGTGTTGAGAATGAATGAGGTTTTGAGGCAGGTAATCATTATGAGTACAGGCAATATTCTATACAACATAAAAGCAAGATTGTTGCTTTCCAGCTTTTCATCACCACTGACGTATATCTCCATGAACATTGTGTTCTTCAACATCTTCTCCCTGCCATCTTAAGTCAGAGATATGCTTAGCAAAACAAAAATTAGAAAGTCTGGTGCAAATAGCATTTGGAAATTTGCATATATACCTTCAGGGTTATTCAGAGAGCGTGAAAAGTAGGAGAATGACTGGAGAATGGCTGGAGAATGAAAATTCTAGGTCAAAATAGCCGATTTGGAAAGTGAGATGAAAGGGAGAATTTTTCTGGTTTGGCTATTTTGACCTAGAATTTTTCATTCTCCAGCCATTCTCCAGTCATTCTCCTACTTTTCACGCTCTCTGAATAACCCTGCAAGTATATACTTATCAATTATTGGGCTAATAGTCCAGAATACCCACAACACAAGAAAATTACTTAGGTATGCTTGGTGGATGGGGGTTTTCTGTTCATAGATTATCTTTAAGTATGAACAGACACCACAAAGTCTAAATGTTGTTCGTGTTGACTGGTATTTGGAAAATGAAAGTCATATTACTGAATTGCAAACATGCTGGGCAGCATTTTCCTGACTATTAGGCTTGTGCACCGATTTTTTTTTCGGTTCGATTCGGTTCGGCTCGTTCGGATGTTTAAACTTTTCGATTCGGCTCGTTTCGACCGATGTATGTTTCGATTCGGTTCGGTTCGACTCGTTTTTCGTGTACATTTTTTTTCAGAATATCGACAATTTTTCGTATTTTCGGGTCACTTTGCTCGTTTTGTGTATCGACTTTCGAGATTTCGGAAATTTTCGGTTTTTTCGGAACCTCTGTTCTCCTCGTTTCAAAGTGTCTAACTCTATTCGTTTTGACGGAAACTGCTATGGTTTACTTTTTTTATACTTTATATATTTTTTTTATAATAAATTTTTGGTTTGTTTTTCCATTTCACAATTTATTTAATCATATTAAAATGTTATGAAAGCCAAGGAACAAAAAAAATGAACAAAACGATTTAAAAAACGCTAAACTGACCCGAATGGTCTGACTTTAAAAATAAAAACCAGAACAAAAGGTTTTAAAACGGAAAAATAGTTGATCAAAAATACGCATTTACAAATCCAAAATTTACAGAATCAGCGATATTGTAACGTTGGGAGCTTCCAGCCCTACCTGTGTGCTTGAGGGCAGCATGTCTGATGCTGCTCGCTGACCAATGCCTGGTTTAAATGGAGACAGGCAGGGAGGTGGTTGCATGAGGCGCGGCTTGAGTGGGGGGCGTGGCCTGGTGAAGGTCTTTAAAAACCCTCAGTGTATTCTCAGCAGTTGCCAGATCGTGGTTATCCATACCTGAGCTCCTTGTACCTGACTGCTATATTGAATTAACCCGTTATTGACCTCTGCTTGTTTCTGACTATTCTGCCTTCTGTTGCCCTAGACCATTTTCTTGTACTACGCTACTGCTCTGATATCGACCCGGCTATTCCATTTGACCATTCTGAACTCTGTATTCCTGATTCTGGCTCGGCTGACTACTCCCCGTGTTGTTAACCCTTTCTGTCTAGCTAGTTTACCTGGCCAATTCTAAGGACCAGACAGTTAGAGATCTTTCACGGCTACTCTGTTGGTAGCTTCTGGGCTCTGTGGAGTGTGGGGCGTTAAGTACTGCGTGGTGGGATCTGGGAACCGTGACATTACGATCTGGCCACTATGGATCCCGCAGACTTAACACAGCACTTGGCTAACTTTGTATCCAGACAGGATGAGCAGGATCATAGGATGGATCAGTTTGCTATTGCCTTACAAACTATCCTGACTCGTACGGCTCACCTGGAACCAGCTGGGGTTGCACCCCCGCTTGATATACCTGTGTCCCCTGTCGTTCAGACATCCCAGGTACACATGACCGCTCCTATGAGGTTTGACGGTACTCCCTCAGAGTGCCGGGGATTTTTGGTCCATGTGGATATTCATTTTAAATTAAATCCACAGATGTTTTTCTCTGACATTGCCAAAGTGGGGTTCATTATTAATCATCTGTCTGGCAGAGCATTGACATGGGCGACTCCGTTATGGGAGGCAGAGAAGCCTATCATACGGGATTATAAAGAATTCATAGCCGAGTTACAACGTACATTTAATCCTACCAGAAAGGCCACGGTAGCTGGCAAATCCTTGTTCCGCATACGTCAAGGGAACAGGACTGTTTCTGATTATGCCATAGAATTTAAAACCTTGATCTCTGATGTGAACTGGACAAATGAGACACTGGTTCTGGCTTTTATGGAGGGGTTATCAGAGTCATTGATGCATGAATTGGCTCCACGTAAACTACCTGAGGTATTGTGTGAACTCATTGATTATTGTATAGATCTGGATAATCAGATAAGGGACAGAAGGACTCCAAGAGAGAAACCCAAGAGACCGTTACCTAGGTTGGCCCCTGTCTTTCAGGCACCACCAAGAGAGTTATCTCCTCCCTCTGAGCCTATGCAACTAGGCCGTACTAGGCTTACAGAGGAAGAGAGAACAAGGCGTTTTCGTGAGGGATTGTGCCTGTATTGTGGTTTGGGGGGACATGTACGATTTCAATGTCCTACTCGTCCTAAGATGCATGATAAGCCGGAAAACTACCGCACCTAAGGCAGCTGAGGAGACAGGCCTTGGGTGTGACGTGCATGTCTCCTGTCAAAGACACTAAACTTATGTTACCAGTATCCTTGGCTTGGGAGACCAAGACCACACAGACTACCGCTTTTTTGGATTCTGGGGCTGCTGGCAACTTTATCGATGTTAACTACGCTTCTTCCATTTCTCTACCTCTGGTTGTAAGAGAGACACCCTTAGCCGTCGAAGCCATAGACGGCAGACCGTTATCCTGCCCTAGGATTACTCACGATACGGTTACAGTGGTTCTTACCACTGGTCTCTTGCATAAAGAAGAAATCATATTTCAAGTTATCCATTCACCTTCCAATCCTGTTGTACTTGGTTTCCCTTGGTTGGTAAACATAATCCTGTTATTGATTGGGCTAAGGGAGAGATACTGTCTTGGAGTCCTGCTTGTTTTGGGACTTGTTTAATACCCATTCAGCATGTCGGTGCCCTGAACACACCCACAGCTCCTCCATTGTCTACAGCGGTTCCTGACCAATATGCCGACCTCAGGGCTGTATTTGATAAAAGAGAGGCAGAGAAACTGCCTCCACATAGACCATATGATTGTGCCATAGATATTCATCCTGGTACCATGCCTCCTCGAGGCAAAGTATATCCTCTTTCCATAAAGGAGAACCAAATTATGGAGGAGTACATAAAGGAGAATTTGGGGAGAGGTTTTATCCGACGTTCCTCTTCTCCAGCAGGGGCTGGGTTCTTTTTTGTGTCTAAAAAAGAGGGAGATTTACGCCAGTGTATCGATTATAGGGGGCTTAACAAGATCACCATTAAGAACGTGTATCCTATCCCTCTCATATCAGAACTGTTCGACAGGTTAAGGGGGTCAGCAGTATACACAAAACTTGATTTAAGAGGAGCTTACAATCTGATACGTATAAAAGAGGGGCATGAGTGGAGAACAGCATTTAACACCAGGAGTGGGCATTATGAATACTTGGTCATGCCTTTCGGTCTTTGTAATGCTCCAGCGGTATTCCAGGATTTTATTAATGATGTGCTCAGAGATTTCTTACAAACCTTTGTTATAGTATACCTAGACTGATATATTGATTTACTCTCCCGATCTGAAAACCCACCATGCACATGTCAGACAGGTATTAGCAAAATTACTGGACAATGGTCTTTATTGCAAACTAGAGAAGTGTTTATTCGACATTACAACTGTGAAATTTCTTGGGTATATTATCACTCCAGAGGGTTTTGAGATGGATCCTTCTAAACTCATGGCCATCTCAGAATGGCCTCTCCCTCAAGGTCTCAAGGCCATACAGAGGTTTCTGGGGTTTTCCAACTATTATAGGAGATTTATCAAGAATTATTCCGCTGTAGCCTCCCCTATCATTAATATGACACGTAAAGGTCTGAAGAACCAGATCTGGTCTTCTCAATCCAAACAAGCATTCGAAGCCCTCAAACAAGCTTTCACTTCCGCTCCCGTGTTACGGCATCCTGATCCCAGGATTCCGTTTGTTCTTGAGGTTGATGCTTCCGAGATAGGCATTGGGGCTGTCCTGTCTCAAAGAGAGTCTCCAGGAAAACCTCTACATCCTTGTGGGTTCTTTTCAAGAAAATTATCACCAGCAGAACGCAATTATGATATCGGTAACAGAGAATTGCTTGCTATTGTGTCTGCCCTATCAGAGTGGAGACATTTGTTGGAAGGTACTCTTGACCCTTTATTGATAATTACTGATCATAAGAACCTTACGTACATCGGGGATGCTAAACGTTTGAACGCGAGACAGGCCAGGTGGTCATTGCTACTGTCTCGGTTTAATTTTGTATTGACTTACAGACCAGGTGACCGCAATGTAAAGGCTGATGCCTTATCTCGTCAATATGACCCGTATGAATCTAATACACAAGACCACAATCCTATAGTTCCTCCTGAACGTATTGTGGCTTCCACAGTCTTGTCTGTCTCCTCGCCTTTCCTGGAACGCCTCCAGGCAGTTCAAGTAGGGGCTCCACCTGACAAGCCTCCAGATATGTTGTTTGTACCTGAAAAGGAAAGACAAGAATTACTCATAATGTTTCATGATTCTAAACCAGCAGGTCATCCTGGTATTACTAAGACTCTTACCAGTATCTCCAGACAGTTCTGGTGGCCCACCATGCGACAGGACGTACGTCTGTTTGTTTTGGCTTGTCAAGTCTGTGCCAGAAGCAAAACCAGTAAATCCTTGCCTGTCGGTCTATTGCAGCCTTTACCCATGCCTAAGAGGCCTTGGTCTCATCTATCTATGGATTTTATTGTGGACTTGCCGAAGTCCAAGGGTCATACTGTGGTTCTGACAGTTGTAGACCGCTTCTCCAAAATGGCTCATTTTGTCCCTCTACCTAAGCTTCCTACAGCCAAAGAACTGGCAGTTATATTTGCTAGAGAGATTGTACAAATACATGGGGTTCCGTCTGAAATAGTCTCTGACAGAGGAGCCCAGTTCGTTTCTCGTTTCTGGAGGGTTTTCTGTGCAGAGATGGGGGTGCGATTGGCCTTCTCTTCAGCATATCATCCACAAACTAATGGGGCAGCAGAGAGGGCAAATCAGGGTCTCGAGCAGTACATACGTTGCTTTACCACACAACAACAAGACAATTGGTCGGAGTTGTTGCCCTGGGCTGAGTATGCACGTAATAACGCCGTTAACGAGACCACTGGCCACTCTCCTTTTTCTGCCATCTATGGTTTTTTCCCTCCGGCTCTACCGCTTCAGTTTACTGAACAGGCCATCCCGGCTCTCGATGACCATCTCACTCAACTGCAAGAGATTTGGAGACAGATTCGAGAAAATATGGAGCGCAATGTTGCTGTCCAGAAACGCAAGGCTGACAGGCATAGGTTACAAGCTCCCTCCTATAACGTGGGGGATAGAGTTTGGTTGTCCACTAGGAACGTGAAGTTGCGGGTGCCTTCTATGAAAATGGCACCTCGGTTTATAGGTCCATATAAGATCATTCGCCGCATTAATCCTGTGGCTTATGCTCTTGCCCTTCCTAAACATCTTCGCATGCACAACGTCTTCCACACCTCCCTACTGAAGCCTTTGTTGTGTAACAGGTACACGCGGGTCGTTCCTCCTCCTCCACCTATTCAGGTTGATGGTGAATCTGAGTATGAGGTTAGGAGGGTTTTGGAATTCTAGGCTGTGCAGGGGCGCTCTGCAGTACTTGGTCGATTGGGTGGGTTATGGTCCAGAAGACCGGTCCTGGATTCCAGCTTCCGACATGTCTGCCTCTAGGTTGGTCAGGGCGTTCCATGCCTCGCACCCCGATCGCCCTGGTGGTCGTCCTGCCGCTCGTCCTGTTGGTCGTCCGGTGGCCTCCCGTGGAGAGGGGGGTACTGTAACGTTGGGAGCTTCCAGCCCTACCTGTGTGCTTGAGGGCAGCATGTCTGATGCTGCTCGCTGACCAATGCCTGGTTTAAATGGAGACAGGCAGGGAGGTGGTTGCATGAGGCGCGGCTTGAGTGGGGGGCGTGGCCTGGTGAAGGTCTTTAAAAACCCTCAGTGTATTCTCAGCAGTTGCCAGATCGTGGTTATCCATACCTGAGCTCCTTGTACCTGACTGCTATATTGAATTAACCCGTTATTGACCTCTGCTTGTTTCTGACTATTCTGCCTTCTGTTGCCCTAGACCATTTTCTTGTACTACGCTACTGCTCTGATATCGACCCGGCTATTCCATTTGACCATTCTGAACTCTGTATTCCTGATTCTGGCTCGGCTGACTACTCCCCGTGTTGTTAACCCTTTCTGTCTAGCTAGTTTACCTGGCCAATTCTAAGGACCAGACAGTTAGAGATCTTTCACGGCTACTCTGTTGGTAGCTTCTGGGCTCTGTGGAGTGTGGGGCGTTAAGTACTGCGTGGTGGGATCTGGGAACCGTGACAGATATAACCGATAATAGTTAAATATACGATGTCCAGAATTACCGAAATGGAACCGAAATCACGAATGGAACCGAAATCATGAATAGAGCAAAAATAAATTTTGATTTGACACATTTCAAGTCCATTCGAAAATTCCGAAAATATTTCGTTTTGGCTCGGAAAACTTTTCGGATCTGCCATTTTCGGATCTAAAAATTTTCGGAAAATCGTCCGCATCCGAAAACACGAATCTGGAAATTTCGTGAAAATTCCGAAATTCCAAAACCCGAAACGCACATCCCTACTGACTATTGTGTGAAGATTGTCATTGTCTTCCATGGAGAGATTTCTGCTTGTTGAGTAGGGTAGGAACTGCTATTGAATCACTTCTTATATTCACAGTGTTGGCTTGTGCATGGTTTTTCTGAGAATTTCTTGCAGTTACAATGAGATGGGCTATATCTTAACTAGTACCAATTGTACCTTCATCAGACATCAAAACCTGAATGATCTTTTCACACTGGGTGACATACTATGACAGTCGTAACAAACTATACTTACTAGGGGGACGTGTGACTGTCATAATGGGTAATGATGGGAAGAGGTTAAGAATAACTCCAGATGGTTGGATCATTCTGGGTTCACTGTTGCCAACTGCCTTTATAGGGTCACTGCAGTTGATCCGTATCTCTACTGCTGCATGGGCGATGTGATTGCTGTCACCTGGGTCACGTGGCATTGTGATGGGGAGGTCACTATCATCCTCAGGACACAAAATTCCCTCATCATGAAGGGGATAAAACAGTTATTTTTTTCTAATTAATACCACTCTCACTAGATCCAACTGCACTTAGAAAAGGGTCCACTAGTTATGATCTACACACCTGGGGCATATTTAGGGTTGAGGCAGACGTAAAGACTCCATGTTCTGTAGGTTCAAGCTCACTGTCTACTTCTGACTCACATCTTATTGCTCCCTCATCACAAACAGATGGTGGAGGGGAGACCAAAGGGGTTATTGAAAGAGCCGGTGCTCTTTCATTCCCCGCACTTCGGGGAATCGAATTCCCCAACCCTGAGGTGAATTCAGCATTCATCGCAGGGTCCCTGAAGTGCAGGGAAAAGCCGCCAAACAACCACTGAATCGAAAGTAAAAACCGCCGCAAAAATACTGAAAACATCAGATCCAATCCGATAAGCAGCCGCAACCCGTCTGGAAAACATTGGATCCGATCCGATAAGCCGCCGAAAACCAACAAAACGCACTCGACGATCTGCCGCACACCTGCCGAATGCATCTGAAAAAAGCCAATGATTCCCGAACACAGTGCCGACCTGCCGCCAGGAAAAAGCCGGCAAGCTAACAAATATGGTAAAAAAAAAAAAAAAAACACCGCTATTTAAAAAAAAAAAGATAAGGTACATTTCACTGAAAAAATCCTAAAAAATGCAGAGAAAATCCTAAAAAAATAAATAAATAAAGAGACTTTTTGCTGCAAATTAAAAGAATAAACTGTTCAATAGATATTAAGCAAATACAATTTTCTTATATTGAAGCCTATGGGATTCACCTGATTAAACCTGCTGAATGAAACCACCGCACAGCAGGGCATTTCAAGGACATTTCACTGCTGTTCGGTGTTCTCTGAATAGAATAACCATTGCTTCTCTATGGGGATTTCACTGCCGTCGAAGATCACCAGTATTTCGCTGGCAATTCGCCAATATTTGGTGAATTACCTGCTTATGAATAGCCGAATGGTCCCGAAAGTGCACCGTACGGGGGAAATTCACTGTTCGGTGCAATTTCGTCTCTCTTTGAATAACCCTGTAAGACTGACACAGCAATCTGCTGAATATATGGAGATAAAAAAAAAAAACATTTGACTCATTAAGCAAGTATTTTAAAAAATGCTGCCCCCCTTTCAAGTTGTTGCCCTAGGCCCTGGCCTCGTTGGCCTGTTCAAGCATATACCCACTTTAGCTACAAGTGTGGGCCTCTCCGTGAGATTACATATGTTAGCGGCTGAGCTATCTTCCCCCTCTATGTCCGACTTGACGGTACCTCAGACACAGCATGTATTGACAGTAAAAAGAACATTTTGTCAACCACATCTGTTACATATTTGCAGATCGTTATAAATATATATTTTTTATTTAATTTTCAAACACCAATCCAGTTTGCCATTTGACAATGGGATTATTAAAAACCATTCCTGCTACACGTAAAACAATATGAAAGATTGCACATTCTGTGTATCTGAATGCTCGCTCACCGCTGACATAAATCTTATACCCATATATTTAATGGGAAGGGAGGGTAAACATGTATGTTTCTTCTTTGTGGCCGTACGAACACAGACAGCAGTGATATGTAAACCTCGGTTTAGAAATTGATGAAGAACAAGAAAAAGTTTAATAAAACACATAATATGACATATTTTACATATGGAAACAATATAGAAATCCATCTTGACCTTGGTCATCATTCACTCCGAATTTATTTTACATGCTATCCTGAAGGGTCCTACTTCAATACTTCATTCTAGATTTTAGACTTCTTTCCCACCAAGAATATGATGGAAGGAGAAAAATATGTTCTTTTCACTCTACCACTAAATGCATCTTTATTATTTTGAATATATATATTTTGCGACGTGTAACAGATTAATTTCTTCACACTGTGACCCCCTGGGCTGCTACAAATATTCAATTCCAGAATAAGCACTCAATGGTTTCATGTATTTGTGTTATTGAGTCGCTTAACAAAAACTCCGTTCTGTTGAGCGTGCCTTGTAGAAACCTTCGTATTTATTTATTTAATTGTAAAGTATTTTACCAGGAAGGATACATTGAGATTTCTCTCGTTTTCAAGTATGTCCTGGGTTCAAGAGCATTGAATTGTTACACTAGGTGCAGAAATACAAAGTAATAAATGCAAGATATTAAAAAAAAACACAAAT
The DNA here is from genome assembly GCA_009667805.1 of Leptobrachium leishanense. Lineage (NCBI taxonomy): Eukaryota > Metazoa > Chordata > Amphibia > Anura > Megophryidae > Leptobrachium > Leptobrachium leishanense. The sequence continues at coordinate 26,433,093 of CM019073.1, read as the reverse complement.
ATACAGATTAACAGAAAATAAATATGTAGGAAATATAGTCACTATATCTTACATGTTTACAGGTGCATTCTGTATATAGTCACTAGTAGGTTACATGTTTACAGGTGCATTCTGTATCAAGGTATGTTAATATGGAACTCTTAAGTGACTTTAGACTGGGGGAAGATTTGATGGTGTCTGGGAGGTAATTCCATAATTGTGGTGCTCTGTAGGAAAATGAGGATCGAGCCACTGTCTTTTTGTATTGTGGTATTGTAAGGAAGGTGCAGGTCCTGGATCGGAGGTTATAGGTTGAGGGAACTGCTGGAGGAAGCAGTCTATTCAGGTAGGGTGGTAGCTTCCCAGAAAAGCTGTTAAACACCAGGTTGGAAAGGTGAAGGGTGCGTCTAGATTCCAGCGACGGCCAGTTTAGCTCTTTTAACATGTCACAATGGTGGGTCATGTAGTTACATTGTAATGCAAAGCGGCAGAATGAGTTATACAATGTAGTAACTTTATGAAGGTGTGTTTGCGGGGTGTCTGCATACACTACATCTCTGTATTCAATAGCCGGCATAAGCATTTGTTGTACAATCTGCTTTCTTACCGCGGGGCTCAGGCAGGATTTGTTTCTGTACATTTTGGGGTAGAGTTTTAATGAGAGTTTATGACGGAAAAGTGAGCATAGATTTAAGAAACAAAACTTACAGGGTTATTCAGAGAAAGGTGAAACTCTGGAGAACTTTAGGAGAAGTGAAAATTCTAGGTCAAAACAGCCAAACCAGAAAAATTCTCCTTTTTATCTCACTTTCCAAATCGGCTATTTTGACCTAGAATTTTCACTTCTCCAAAATTTCTCCAGAGTTTCACCTTTCTCTGAATAACCCTGAATGTGTCATTTGTGATAAGCTCGTCATATGTTTCTGTACGCAGGAGAGGAAAAAATAGATTTCAGCTGTGGTGCAATGATTTTGGTTTGCTTCTTTGTCTAGGAGTTATTCACTTTGTAGTGTATTAGTGGGGAAATGCAAATGTCACACCAAGGTAAACAGCGGAAGGAATAGCTGACATGGGAATGGTTTCAAATTCACTTATTTTGTCTTAAAATTAAAAATGTCACCTATCCACTTCATAAGTGATAATGGGCACTGTTCCCATTAACACATTATTTGTGTTATTATTATATTCACATCTAAAGCCAAGCCCCCGCCCTGTCCTTTTTTTCATAACATAAATTTTCTGAGATACTCTGTTTTAAAAATGTAACCTGATGTACACAAAAATATAATTTAAAAAAAAGGGCCAGATTACATTGTGCATGCTAAAATGAGGACGCTAACTGGGGAAACCTGCACCTGCAGGTTTTCCCAGAGCATCCCCGTTTTAGAATGATATTCCGGGGCAGCTGCTACTTCAACACCTTTCCCAGGAACCATGCACTACCCTCGCAGTAGCGCTTCCATGCCGCCGCGAGTATCACCTGCTGGAGAGCATGGGACTCTATGTAGGGCTGCACTGCAAGGCCGCGAACACTGCGTGATCTCGCTCTCTCCCGAAATCGTGCTGCGCCGAGGATTGATCATGGAGGAAGACTAGGAATATTTGTCCCCAGTTTCCCTCTGCTCCCGGCGGCAAGAAGCAGCTAGTCCGGTCACCATTCTCGCTGCGGGATGAGAGGTGTGTATCGGATTCATTGGGGGGGGTTTATAGGTGCTAAAGGATTCTGCAAAAGTGGAATCTTTTAGCACCAGCTGTTAGGACTCATTAAATTTTTATTTTTCTCCTCAGGTAGTAATTAGCGCTAGGACTTTTTAATACCTTACTTAACCTATCGCTAATTACTGACAGGGCAGCCACCAGGGGGCGACAGCCCATGACATGTTCAGGGGCCCAATTGCTCCAGGGGGGCCTGGCCCTTGCCAAACCCTATGTGCACCTTACGTACCAAAGACATAAGGGCCCCTCCATGCCACTCAGGTCTGGTCAGCCGAGATACCAACAATTTTCCTTGTGGACCGCGGCATCTAGTGGCTGGTCAGAGCACTCTGGCTCATCACTGAGGCATCGACTAGTATGGTCTGCACCAGGGAACACTTTTATCCCCTTGCTGGCAGGGCTGTCTTTAATGCAGGGCAAAAGGGGCAGTTGCCCTAGGCCCAGTCATTTTTGAGGGGCCCAAAGCAGCTGCACCTTGGACCCGCGTAAACTGTGGGTGGCCGACCGCTGCTGCTAGCGGAGTGTACATATATGTACCCAACACAGACCCCCCGTCAGAAATATGTGTAGCGCTCACTCCCGGAGGAGCCGCTGAAATTGAACCTCGGGTCAGTCTCCCCGCACTAGGGAATAAATATACTCCAGCACCGTTGTGGATTTTATAAATTATATAGTTTACTAGAACAAATGGCATATAATGAATAACACGGTGTTGGTATATATATTTACAGTACTTCGTAATGCGGGAAACGCGCAGCGGAAAAGAAATACGATGCTTCGTAATTCGAGGAACGCGCAGCGAAAAAGAAATACGATGCTTCGTAATTCGAGAAACGCGTTGCGGAAAAGAGAAAATATAAGGCTTCGTAATTCGAGAAACGCGCAGCGAAAAAGAAATACGATGCTTCGTAATTCGAGAAACGCGCTGCGGAAAAGAGAAAATACAAGGCTTCGTAATTCGAGAAACGCGCAGCGGAAAAGAAAGGAAAAATAAATCTTTAACCCCCTTTTGTGTTTGGGGAGTGAGTCCCGCACAGGTTATGTCCCAGAATGTACGTGTGTGTGTGTGTTATGGTACCCGGGTACAATATCCAACTGGCCAGTGAATTGCTTATGAGGTATCTTCGACTAGTCAAGTTGGGGCCCTGTGGGTTTTGGAAAAAAACAGCAGCGTGCTTTATTTTCACAACGGCCTGGAAGGCCTCTCACCCATCCGCCAGATACTTGATGCTCCGCTCGACCCAGGATGTCTCTCCGCTCGATGTTGACTGGGGTTCTCTTGGTTACTGGATCCGCTGTCGGGCTTTCTGCACCTGCCGCAAGATGTCCAGCTCACCGCCTGCTCTCCCTGTCCAATCGATCTGCGGTACTCCTAACTCGGGGTCTTCCAGCTTCCTCAATATCAGCGCGGGTAGTCCTGTGAATCTCTGGGTCTTCCTCTGGTAAGGCTGAATAACCCGGTCTTTAGCTCTGTTAGGCCCCAGCTGCGCTCCGGCCTAGTCGCTGTCTCGTTCTGCTGCTCTGCGTCTTGCTCCTCTCACTCCCTGGCGCGCTCTGCCAGCTCTCTCCACGAGGCTCAGGATGTAAGCGTCTGTGTCCCACCCACTTCCTGTGTCTGCCCCCAAAGCATGCCGGGAAATGTATTCCCAATGTTTTCTGTGTTTGTCCAGCATAATCTTAGCATGGTCTCTGTCTCCCTCTGGTGGCCATTGCAAGTAAATGCAGCAGAACAGTCTTTTTAAACACAGCGCTACATATGTATCTAGCACAGCCCAGAATTATATGTATCCAGCACAGACCCCCCCAGAAATATATTTCGGGGGGGTCTGTGCTAGGTACATATAATTCTGGTGGCCTGTGCTGGGTACATACATTTCTGGGGGTCTGTGCTGGGTACATATAATTCTTATTTTTGTGTTATGACTATACTATATAGCTATTTGTTTTACACTTGAAGCATAATAATGTTCATTTGCACTTTATTACGGAAAGTTATTAAGATATTAACATGCCTTTTCTCCCAAGAACATGTAACTGTTAATAGAAATATATGATGAAAAAGAGGATATAATTGGCTTGTACGTACTGTTACAGATCAATCTAAGGACTTGTTTGTGAGACAAGTCCATGATGTATTTGTGGTTTTTTTTGGTTTTATTTTTGGGATGTTGGGGCTGGATAGCAAAATAATGCGGTAGGCTGGCTTTTGGGGGGCCCCCAAGAAAATGTTTGCCCAGGGTCCAAGCAATATTAAAGACGGGCCTGCTTGCTGGACCAACAGGGATTTAGTCCGTATCCAGTAAAATAAGGTATGCAGAAGAAGAGGCAAAATGTTATATTTTTAATTAGTTTATTGAAATGGGCAGCTGGCGGGAGGGGGCCCTGACCAGTGGTTCAATAAGGGATTCCCAAGATTTCTGTTGGCAGCCCTGATTACTGATTGTGCTCCCCATGTTAAGTATAGGCTGCGCAATGTATAGTAAGCTGGCGCAAGGTAGCGCAATCAATGACGCGCTAATGGATTTTTAACCTGCTTAGTGTTGGGGATGTAAAATGGGGGGCATGCGTTAAAGTCAATTATCCTGACATTAACGCTTACATAGCCGATCGCTACAGTTAGCAATCAGTAATCTAGGCCACAGATTCTACAAATATTTAAAATATTTATCTGAAAGGTTAAATATTCTCGTTAAGACAAAGTAGAGCTATATGCTCCATTAGACTTGGTAGGAACTTGCCTACACATCACTGTAGTCAACCTTTCCTGCAGTTGGAATGTCGTGGGCAGCCTATTCTTTTATCAAGCTGTGTTTGCTTTGCTTATTCCAGTATTTACCTGTAAATACACGTCCAAGCAAATGATGCATAAATTAAATATGTATCCATCACTATGTTGCTGCCTACCTAATGTATCAAGCAGGTGTTCTTCCAGATGACCTAAATACCATCCTGCATTTGTTGCCGTCAACATTTCTCACTATGTTTATCTATGTCTCTATCGAACATATTCCATGCAATTAAACTTGTGTGACCTTTTTCAGAATGAAGATGGGATCAGGTGGCAAAATATTGCCCTAAACTAAAAGGTCAGATGCCAGTGGCTAAGGCCTAAGTTGGCAGCAGAGTGCCACAAGAATTTTGGTGTTTTAAAGCCAACGTCAATCTCTCCGGGCTAAGATCACTACAGGAATGTGTGTTCCCTTTCAAACCATCCGGCAAACTATGCAGAAGAGAACTTGTTTGGGCGAAGGTAGTCGAAGTTTGTTTTTAAAGGGCTGGACAAGCTTAGATAAACAAAGGCGAAACGACATTTAAAACAGATTTGGACTAAAATGATGAAAGCTTGAGTTCCGTGATATCGGGATAAATATTCTCCAAACAGCACCCCCGGGCGTTTTTTACTTCTTTAAAATGTGGAATATTAAAAGTATGCTGAGTCAATGCACTTTCCATGAAAGCTTTATTCCTGAAGACTATGAGTGGCTTTTAAACATGAGAGTGACTATATGTGGTGTATACAATGAATTATTAAATGCATTATGCTACATGATATTTGGAGAAAGTGTTATATTGTTCTGAAAAACTCTTGGGGGGAAAAAATTGCTGTTTCCCAATCATTTTTGATTGGCAGTTCCCATCATCTTACAGGATTGCTCATGGGCTCTTCCTTATCAGTTGGGGGAGAAGAGGCAGATACCAATTTATATTTTTTATTAAAAAAATGATGTGGGTCTGTTGAGACTAGCCAAGGGACTTAGATCCACACATTGGCTCTTGCCGAATGATAACGTGCAAACAAACAACAGAGAAAGAGCAACAAGCACAGAAACATAGCGACCATAAATTACATCATTATTCCATTTTAAGGTTAATTATCGCATTAAAAACATATTTATTCTTTGTCTCGCCCAGTGGAGGGGTTGTCGAATCGCCTCTTGTCTATACTCCTGTTGGCTGGAAGGAAGGCGATAGTGGAGACCTGGAGATCTGTCAATCGCCCGCCTTGGCGAAGAGCTCTACAAATTATTGAGGCGGTGCAAACCATGGACGAACTGTCAGCTAAGTTGTACGGAACACTGCGTTCTTAATCAGTGTTTTCAACCACAAGACATTGCATCACATGATACAGAAAGATCAATTAACATCAAATGCATAAAGGGAGGTGAATAGCTGAATGGTATCAAAATATATAGCCCGCAACCGTGTAGCTGCCATAATGCTGACACTTATTGTCCATGATCGAGTATTAGTTATACAGGATTAACAAGTATGTAAAAGTACAAATAACCTAAACTAATTAATCTCATCGACACTTTCAGTCAATGCAATCAGTCATTCGGTATTCTAGCTGCCAAAGCCAAAAAGCATTTTACTGTTTATATCGGATGTGTTTAAAGGGCCACTACCACCAAAAAGTGAAATGTCCTTATTGTGTTTATTTTATGTTGCCGATATCTTATATGTGCTTTGTTTTTCTCTTGTATGTTTAGATAAGAAAATATATTGCTCTATATGTGTCACTGGGTGCATCCATTGTGTGATCTCTTGTGTTGTAAACTACCCCCATGGGATCTTTACAACGCTTGCTCCTCACTGTGTGACTTTGGCCATAGAATGGTCTCCTATGGGTCGATTACTGACTCACATCATTGTATTGTGTGGGATGTATTCAAAGGGCATCACCAGGGGGTAGATTAGAAGTTTTTTAAGCTCCCTTTCTTATCTCATTCAGCTGCCAACTCTTATCTCGAGTAGCCTGGATCACAATACAACCCCCCAGCTGCCTTATCTTAATACATCCACCTCCACTTCATTAACTGTTAAATACTGTATGAGATAAAGCACAGCCACAAAGTAAAAACTTTTGCACAGATTTTGGTAAAAGTTGCATCATGGGAAAAAATACACAAAATGGAAACAGGAGAAAAACTTATCTTATTTTTCCTTTTTACATGCAGCACCTTAAAGCAAAGAAAAAACAGCAGCATTTGTTTTATAAAACAAAAATTGATTTATCTGTAATGCAAAAGTAATCTAGATACACCTTATGTAAGTGGTAGTGTCCCTTTAAATTCAATCTTAGAAAACTAATTTTTTCTGAGTCTGTTAAAACCAGAATATGGCACTGTATCATACCCCTTTCAGAAAATGTTCTCAATGCACAATTTTTCCCCCCAAACCTTTTACATCACTAAGGGTTGTCACATCAGGGTTGTCCCTTTTCCTCACGATTATATGCATCGGCACTGCTTATAAAACAACTCAAAAGATGAGTGGTTTACCAGTTAGTCCATTAATATAGATTAGATAGGCCGTGTTAGTCCAGATGACAAAATCACGAGTTTAGCAGTACGTGGTGATACCTTTTTTTACTGGACTAATGTTACAGTTTAAAGACAAGCTTTTGTGAGTATAGCTCGCTTCTTCAAGTCTGGACGCTATACTGATAAATATCCTAGAACTGGACATTAAGGGGCACATGGTGGGGGGGTTAGGTGTCATAAATAGTGAGAGTGAAATGGTATGGTCAAAATGGGAAAATAAACACATAAGAGATCTTAGGCCCATAAAACAACAGTGATAAGATCATGACAACTTGGAAGAAGAAAAAAAAAATACAAGACTTTTGAAGGCAGAAAAAGACACATACAAAAAAAAAAAAGAAAAAAGAAAACACCAGCCAGAATGCTGAATGTTATATGGCATTATGATAATGGGTTAAAAAGCCAGAGTCCACATTGAGCCCTTCTTTTATGGTGTTAAAATATGTGATCATTTTAATTTCAAATGTCTTACGTTCACGAGGGTCTTTAAAGTTTCCTTTGAGGATCTTAATTCTGAAGTTAATACATAAATACAACCACTTATATTTTGCTCACAATCATAAGCCCTTACTTACAGCTCACTAAAACCTTGATCTGTTTTAGCGTAAGGAGAACAAAAGTATGGGGTCATATGACTCTATGTTCTTCTCATATTTACAACTCAACACATTTTTAGCTAGATCGGGCCTCCTTTCAAATTACTCATTATTCATACGAGCATTACTTCAATGAAAATCTAAACAATAACATATCAAACCCGAGAAATTTTTGGAAAATCATAAATAACATACAATCGCCCCCTGTCCACTCCCAACCAGCTGCTGTCAAAGTAAACAACCAAACCCTGCAACACCCCCTAGATGTAGCAAATGCCTTTAATAACTATTTCGTTGGATGCGCCAACACCCTGATTGCTAAGCTAGCATTTGAAACACATTCAGAAAGGCAGCACACAAGTCAGATCCTTCCAACTGTGCAAAAACCCTGTATCAAAGGGATATTCAGTTTTAGACCGGTGCCTGTCAGTGCCATTACTAAACTTTTCTGTAACCAAAAAAACACCAGTCAGGACCTGACCAAATCAGAGTAATGCTGCTGAAAATCAGCGCGCCGGAAATTGCAAAACCTGTCGCAACCCTAACCAATGAATCACTGGCGACTGGATATATACCCAAACTCTGGAAGACTGCGAGAGTGGTACCTATCCATAAAAGTGGAGACAATACTTTGGTATCCAACTACCTTCCAATATCATTGCTACCTGTAATGTCAAAAATCCTGGAAAAATGTGTTTACACTCAATTACGCGATTACTATCAGTATTGGAACTATATAACCCCAGATCAATCCGGCTTCTGTCCAAATCATTCAACCACAACTGCCCTTTTAAAAGTTTCCAATGATATCCAGGCTGGCATGGAACAAGGAAACCTAACTGGAGCCATCTTCCTTGATTTTGCCAAGGCCTTTGACGCAGTAGACCAGGGGTGGGGAACGTCCGGCCTGCGGGCCGTATACGGCCCACTGAATGCCTTGGTCCGGCCCGCGGATCCCTGCAAGCGTCCGAAGCCATGGAGCTTCGGCGCTCGCCTGGGGGAACTACGTGACCAGCCGAGTTCTCGCGAGATCGCGGCTGATCACGTGGCTCCCCCAGGCGAGCGCCCAAGCTCCACGCCGCCGGACACTCAGAGGGAGCCGAAGACGCGGTGGCGGCAGGAGCCAGGAGGTGAGCTGGAGGCAATATCCATGTGCGCTGGGGCATATCCATGAGAGCTGCTGGTGCAATATTCATGAGAGCTGCTGGGGCAATATCCATGAGAGCTGCTGGGGCATATCCATGTGAGCTGGGGCATATCCATGTGAGCTGGGGGGCATATCCATGAGAGCTGGGGGGCATATCCATGTGAGCTGGGGCATATCCATGAGAGCAGGGGGCATATCCATGAGAGCTGGGGCATATCCATGTGTGAGCTGGTCTGGGGCAATATAGCCATATGTGAGCTGGGGCAATATATCCATATGTGAGCTGGGGTGCAATATATCCATATGTGAGCTGGGGCAATATATATCCATGGGTGAGCTGCTGGGGGCAATATATAATTGTGAGCTGAGGCAATATATCCATATGTGAGCTGGGGGCAATATATATCCATGGGTGAGCTGCTGGGGGCAATATAGCCAGAGCTGCTGGGGGCAATATATATTCATGTGTGCTTTCACTTTCACTGCCTTCGACCAGGCACCGTACTTGCTGGCAGTTGGCAAAATAATTGTGTGTGAGCATAGGAGAGAGTTCCACAGCAATAAACCTCACAGTAATGTGTGCTGTGTGTATGATCATTCAGTGTTATATGGGAGTACTGATTTATGAGTAAGAGTAGTTAAAAAAAAAAAGTAAAACTCAGGGGGGTGACACCATAGGTTACCGCACCGGGCGAAATTTTAAGTTGTTAATTTTGTATAGCCCTCGAATGATCTTATAAATCTCCAAATGGCCCTTGGCAGAAAAAATTTTCCCCACCCCTGCAGTAGACCATGGCATCTTATTACAAAAACTTAAAAACTCTGGTATTGGTGATAGCACCCTAACCTGGTTTCAACCATATGTGTCTGATCGGTCGCAATATGTGTCCATTTCTGACAGCACTTCCTTCTCCCTCCCAGTCACGTGCGGTGTACCACAAGGCTTGATACTCGGCCCCCTGCTATACACAATATTCATAAATGATCTGCCCAATGTCTGCAAAGCCTCAACTGTACACATGTACGCAGATGACACTGTAATCTATACCAGCAAACCAGATCTCCCACAGCTGGAGGCCGTGCTGCAAGAAGAATTCACAGAGGTAGAAAAGTGGATCAAAGATAACAAACTTTTTCTAAATGCTAACAAAACTGTTACAATGCTCTTTGGAACAGCACCTAAACTACACAAATTGCAAACACCCCATCTATGTGTCAGGACAAAATCAAATGGCACACTGACCACAGACACTTCTCTCAAATATCCAGGTATGTGGTTAGACCCATATCTATCCTTTGGCCCCACATCGAAAAACTTTCATCTAAAATTTACCCCAAACTAGGTGCCCTGTACAGAAAAAAATCCTGCCTGATCCCCGCGGTAAGAAAGCAGTTTGTACAACAAATGCTTATGCCAGCTATTGAATACGGAGATAAAATGTATGCAGCCGCCCCGCAAACGCACCTCCATAAACTTACTACATTGTATAACTCATTCTGTCGCTTTGTGCTACAATGTAACTACATGACCCACCATATTGACATGTTAAAAGAACTAAACTGGCCGTCAATGGAATCTAGACGCACATTTCACCTTTCCAACCTGGTGTTTAAGAGCTTTTCTGGGAAGCTACCACCCTACCTGAATAGGCTGCTTCCCTCAGCAGTTCCCTCATCCTATAACCTCCGATCCAGGACCGGCACCTTACTTGCAATACCACAATACAAAAAGAAAGTGGCTCGATCCTCATTTTCCTACAGAGCACCACAATTATGGAATAACCTCCCAGACGCCATCAAATCTTCCCCCAGTCTAAAGTCCTTTAAGAGCTCCCTATCAACATACCTCAATAAGGAATGCACCTGTAAACATGTAACATAGTGACTATATTTCCTACATATTTATTTTCTGTTAATCTGTATATTTGTTTTGTGTTAATTTCTTAAATTTTACTACTTTGTATTTCTGTAACCATGTTCTTGAACCCAGGACATACTTGAAAACGAGAGAAATTTCAATGTATCCTTCCTGGTAAAATCCTTTATAAATAAATAAATAAAAAATAAATAAATTATCACCATTAGCACATTTCAGTGCTTCTCCATCATGATCTGTTCACTGACCTATAAATGACTAACACTAACAGGACCTGTTACATAGTTACATAGGCTGAAAAAAAAGACGCGCTCCTATCGAGTTCAGCCTTTCACACATCACCTACTGCTGTTGATCCAAAACTACTGCTGTTGATCAAAAAAACTCTTCTACCTCAAACCAACTTTTCTGACTCTGGGCAAGCAACACAGACAGAACAGAAGCTGCTCTCAACATAGAAGAAGGATAAGTCAAGAGGCGCTTACACAACTTCAACCAGGGAATAGCTACTCCCAAATCATAGACACAAAGTAGGAAAGGTGAGTTACATCAACCGCTTTCTCAAAGTAGTATTTTACTAGGAGAAGGATACAATGGTTCAGCCAGTAAGCCTTAATCATAAATGGTTTAGGTTTAGTGACCAAGCATCTCATCTTGGTCCTAATAAAATTCTACTTTGACAGTGCAGTTCGTGCAACCATTCTTTGCTAAATATTACCCAGGCAAAGACTGTTTCTTTTGATAAAGGCACCACCAGATGCACCACTCTCCTTGAAAGTGATAGATGGTACTTAGACCCAGTTAGGGAATGTCATATGGATCCATCTAAATCCCTTGAATGTTGTACAGGCTCTTCCACTCGAGGTACTATGAATCGTATTTGATGGATTGACCGGAAATCTCTGAATTATGGTCCCAAAGATCTATCTTGGCAACACATTAAAAAAAAAAAAAACAACAGCTTTTAACCTAAGAATATATTTTAGGATGACAGGGATAAATGAAACTGTGCAATATTTTACAATAATAAAGTGCATGGCAGCAAATGAAAAAGAAAAGTATACAGATCTGTGCATGCTTTAATGACTTTTAGGTGAGGACATGCTATTTTAGCAGGACATGTTTCTTTGACATTACTATGGAGACATCTCCTGGCGAGTGGAATAATATCTGAGAATTGTTTGATCACTCCTAAATTATTGTCCATAAAATGTTGACATCACAAAATTCACAGACGTACAGAACACGCTGAAGCAAATATATAATGCACCTCTTGCAAAGTAGTATTTCAATTTACTCAACAGACAGCAAAGTAGACATAATTCACAAGACATTAGACTTCGTGATTAAACACATTCTACGTTATGGAAACGAAAATGACTCCTGCGTCGGTGATTACCCGAAGATGGTTGTTTCATTACTATTATAGTTCATGATGTATTGCCCTTCCTGCTGTTGTCTAGACAGTCAATAGAGGATATATATAATTGGAATCTAATCTGGGAATTTCAAGGAACCAACATACTTTTTACTGATGCAAGGCTTTAAATGCCAGAGGAAGGCAAAAATTATTCTTGGTCAGATCAGTCCATGAGTTTGCAATGGGAATCGACATCTCCCTTATATATGTTACTGTAGTATAAAGGGAATATGAAGGGATTCATTGAAATTTATCAGTTTTATTGCTTTTCTTTTTTAATGTCTGATCGTCTTATATCTGTCTGTACTCTGTACCAAGAAGCCAACTCCATTGCTGTGCCCAAATACTTACTTATCTTGCCTTGGAGTAAGCAGATATTGGCAGTGGGATGAAATGTTATATTTGGCTTTTTAGTTGGTTTCACATTTTGAACTGTTAGTCCTGACCACCGTACAGTCTGTATTAATAAAGATTAATAATGATTACGGAGATGTAGTGTATGCAGCGGCCCCATAAACACACCTTCAGAAACTTACTACATTGTATAACTCCTTCTGCCTCTTTGCATTACAATGTAACTACATGACCCACCATTGTGACATGTTAAACGAGCTAAACTGGCCATCGCTGGAGTCTAAACGCACCCTTCACCTTTTCAGCCTGGTGTTTAAGGGCATTTCTGGGAAGCTGCCACCCTACCTGAATAGACTGCTTCCCCCAGCAGCTCCTTCATCCTATAACCTCCGATCCAGGACCAGCACCTTACTTGCAATACCACAATACAAAAAGACAGTGGCGCGGTCCTCATTTTCCTACAGAGCACCACAATTATGGAATAACCTCCCAGACACCATCAAATCTTCCCCCAGTCTTAAGTCACTCAAGAGCTCCTTACTAACATACCTCAATACAGAATGCACCTGTAAACATGTAACCTAGTGACTATATTTCCTACATATTTATTTTCTGTTAATCTGTATATTTGTGTTGTTTTTTTATAATATCTTGCATTGTATTACTTTGTATTTCTGTAACTGTAACACTTCAATGTTCTTGAACCCAGGACATACAGTACTTGAAAACGAGAGAAATCTCAATGTATCCTTCCTGGTAAAATCCTTTACAAATAAATAAATAAATAAATACAACGTGAACATTCCATTTGAGAATCTTCGTTGCGCATTCTCCACATTGGATTCCTTCCCCGAACCCTTGTTTGTGGGTCTGTCTCTTGTCAAGAGCTACCAATATCACCACCTCTTGCTGCCATTTGTCAATGTCACTGATGATCTGCACCTTTATATCTACCGGAGCAGGAGTAATGCTCAAAATCAACGAAAACAAACCACAGGCTTTAGAGTACTGTAACAATCGACAAATGGGCTATAGATTTTACATGATGATGCAACCGAGGTTTTTTTTTATTTAATGTGATTGGGCAATAAAAACACAAATGGAAAGCTGAATCGTAGCTTTTTCCAATAGCCAGTTTTGGCTCGTAGTAAGAATAAACCCTGCCAGATCTAATATTAAGCGAGTTTGAAGCCAAAGTCTGAATCCTTAATACCGTACCTTTGAGCAGCCGTTTCAGGAATGTGCACCGTTATACTGAACAACCTTGGGAATTTCCACTGAATATTTGCTTCGTCCTTCATTGAGGATGTGTTAGAATGTTAATGGCAAAACGAGACTAACAATGCATGGATTAAAACTGTGTAACAATATTTTATTGCCAAGCATTTTGATTGTGGCTTGTTTATAATATATATACATTTGCTTTTGTTATACAGTATATATATATATATACATTTAGTTCACCGCGAAGGCTCGCGCTCCAGGGAGTCTTGTAAAAAATCTTTTATTGTGCCTACAAAAAGCATCAACGTTTCAGTCCGCTGTGGACTTTTCACAAAATGCGTCTTGCTGGTGCAGACCTTCCTGGTGAACTATACTATTCGGCGGCTGTCTGCACTGGAGCAGTAAGAATGTTATAGATCCTGGCTGTGGGTCCCCTGGATGATATATATATATATATATATATATATGTATTCAGCATATAGAATCTAGACATCTAATATAATTAAATCTCATTAAAGTTTCTAATTTGGTATTTATTGATAAATACAATTTTTGTATTTTTTTTTAAATTCTGACTACATGAATTAGGATAGGATAACGAAGAGGTTTAAGTTGGACGTGTTAAGACGGGAAGTATCAAGGCAGGCTTTAGGGGAAGGATTGTGGGAAATATTACAGATTAGGATTAGATTTTGGTTGCCGAGTTGGGCACTAGATTTCAATGACTGCATTTCACTATAATAAGTCATTGACAACAATGTGTTTGAAATGTCACTGACAAGTAAGAATATATGGTGTCAGGTTTAGGCAAAGGGATAGATATGTGGGGAGGGGGGTTTCACCCCTTCACTACTAAGTGATTTTCCCATAAACCCACTGCAAGGACCCATTGGAATTATGGAAAACCGCTTTCTATTACAGATTTACCATTCATACATGTTAGAGACAGTAAACCTGTTTGACGGGCAGAGGCCTCCCCCTGCTGGCCAAAATGTGCTACTAAATGTATAATAATACAGCTGGAGCTCTATGCTTCCGTGAAAGAATAACAGATCTCCAAGATATTCAAACAGATTCAGCACCTCAGAAGATGTGTACTAGATGCTGAGAATTTGGGGGCACATTCTGTAGCGCATTTGCGAATGAATTTAGTCTGCAAGAAACAAAATTCCATTTAATAATTACTCCAGAAAAGGGGTATCAGACACTGGCCTTACGGATGTTGATTGCTTCCATTCCCCAGAATTCTTTGAATACAACAGGTGAAAAGAGAATCGTGGGAAATGTAGTTCAGAAATATGGGTGGGGCCAGAGTTTGAGATCTCTGCTTCAGAATAAAACCAGCTCGTTTACACAAGTTAGGATCCTTCTGGTATACTCGATCATGGTAGTGAAGGGGATAAGGTATTAGAGAAGATTAGGATTCAATCAGTACCCTGTTATATAGACATACAGAGCATGTCTCAAATGCCCATAGGCAGGACAGAGGGCAGAAACGTCAATACAGTGGCGGAAGTACCAGAGTTGCAGCGGTCGCAGTTGCGACCGGGCCCTGGCATTCCGCCACTGGAGGGGGGCCCAGCGCCACCCGCCAGATTCCGGCAATCAGCGCCGGAATCTGGGAGCCGCGCGCTGGCCGTCCCTCCCCCTGCGAGCGGCCACTGACATGCAGCTTGGCCGCTCACGTGGGATAGGAACCACCTGATCAGCGCACGAGATCCTCTCGCGAGACCTCTGCGCTGATCAGGTGGTTTCCGGTGAGCGGCCAAGATGCATGCTTCCAGCGGCCGCTCGCCTCGGAGAAGAACGGAACGCCGGCGGAGCCTGCCCTGGGGCCAGCAGAGGTGAGAGCTGGGGGCCGTATATACCCATGAGAGCTGGGGGCCGTATATACCCATGAGCTGGGGGCCTATATACCCATGAGCTGGGGACCTATATACCCATGAGCTGGGGGCCGTATATACCCATGAGCTGGGGGCCTATATACCCATGAGCTGTGGCCCTATATACCCATGAGCTGGGGACCTATATACCCATGAGCTGGGGACCTATATACCCATGAGAGCTGGGGGCCGTATATACCCATGAGCTGGGGGCCTTTATACCCATGAGCTGGGGCCCTATATAACCATGAGCTGGGGACCTATATACCCATGAGCTGGGGGCCTATATACCCATGAGCTGGGGGCCAATATATATCCATGGGAGCTGGGGGCCTATATATACCCATGTGAGCTGGGGGGCAATATATATCCATGTGAGCTGGGGGGCAATATATATCCATGTGAGCTGGGGGGCAATATATATCATGTGAACTGGGGGCAATACTATCTTTGTTTTATTTTGCAGTGAAAAATAAGTAAAATACATAGATCTTTTTTTGGGGGGGGCCCTTCGTGGATTCTTGCACCAGGGCCCTCAGGTTTCTAGTTACGCCACTGCGTCCATATGTGATATGTCCAATTGTCCAGACACTACTGACATTATTCAGATGCAGAAAAAAATATAACCCACAGCTTTTCCTTACCTAAGTTCTTCCTTACCTATACCCCCTCCCTGAAAAAAATATAATAATTTGGCCTCTATACAAATTATTTTTATTATTATTCTCTCTATTATTTTTGTACCAAACAATTGGTGGGGCGCTGCCCTTTTTGTACAAATGGACGAGCCTCCGCTGGTTCAATTTGTAGGGTAAAATTTGGAGATTAGGTATTTAGGATAAAAGTTAGATGTGTGGCTATAGTTTTACTATATGCTGCATTGTACTAAAATTAAAACATGTGTGATACATGGAATTCAGAGGAAATTAAAGGGAAAAAAAATTGTAAAAAACCATATAAACCATTCACCTGTACACATATTGGGCCCTATTACATTCTTCACGCAAAAACTCACGCTCATCGCGTGAATTTTTGCACAAAGCGTTAAACGTTAACGCGCGTAAATCAACGCTGGTATTACAATCCTCGCGCATTTTTTCATCCATCAAAAAATAACGCGCAAAAACGCTGCGTGCAGAAATCAGTGTGCGGGCCCGTTTTATTCACGCGATTCAGCCTATCAGAATTAAGAACCACAATTGTCTCACGTTAGATTTTTGCGCCTGTCAAAGTCAATCTGCGCATATATGCTGCATCAATAAAAAAGCACACACAACTTCTCAAATTTATTGGTTTGGTATGTGTATAATGTGTAACTATACTTTGCTGCGTATTTTTTTTGGGCTGGTGTATTTCGTTCGGCCAGGTTGATAGAATTTGCCTTTAACACCAGCTTTTAGGAGTTGCTAAAATTATGCGCGCAAAGGCTGTGCGTTACAAACTGCGCATAGATTGTAATACCATCTGCGTACCAGCGCACAAACGCATTTGCGCTCACAATGTTAAGTATAGGACGCACGCGCGCAGTACAGTAAGCTCGCGCAGTGTTCGCGCAGCTTCACCCGCGGTAGACGTATACGCGCGTTTTTTCCGCTGACATTGTAATACGACGTTCAGCGCAAAGGGTTTTGCCCCTCGCGTTAATGCGTTTTTGCGCACGCGCTGACGTTTGTGCGAAGATTGTAATAGTACCCATTAAGTGATATTTCGTCATGCAACAACTTGTATAGTGCTCCATTTTAATACGAAGCATGTGGATAAAGGTGGTGCTACTAATATAATATTTATACAGCATGTGGAATGTAATTTACTATATACCATAAGAGCAAACTTGGAAATGAGCAACAATGACCACGTTACCATGAAATATGGTTAGGATTTATGGTAAAATATGTGTGTTGGTGTACTGAGAGTGCTCATGTTACTGTCTTTCTTCAAATAGTATTTTATTTTCTTCCAAAAATACAAACTTAAGAATTTTAACATTGATACCACCGTTAGTGTCATGATACACCATCGAAATATGTTGACTTCCATATTACCTCACTCATCTAATTTTGAGGCGGTCGCAATGTGTGTGGTCTTGTGTCAGACAGTGATGATCATGATTGATTTCATTACCATTAGTGTATGTCTAGCATCATTTCAGTGTGATTGTTAAGAGTTTAGATTGCAGGGATGCTGGAGAAACAGATTAATCAGCAAAAGCCACAGCCTGAAATTGGGGGTCTATCATACTGTAAGTTCATTTTACATAAATCTCCAGGGTTCCAATTATATCCAAAGAAGCTTTATCTTAAGCCTGGTCGCGGTCTATATGAGATGACAAAACTCACAGACGACATACGTATGTAACACGTTAGACATAGAAAACATAGAAACATAGAAAGATAGAAAATGTTGGCAGATAAGAACCTTTCGGCCCATCTAGTCTGCCCAATTACATGGATACTTTACCTGGATTTATCTTTTGTTTAGGATAGCATTATGCCTATCCCATGCCTGCTTAAATTCAATTACTGTTTTGGCCTCTACCACTTCTACTGGAAGACTGTTCCATGTATCCACCACCCTCTCAGTAAAATAATGCTTTCTGATGTTACTTTTAAACCTTTGCCCCTCTAATCTAAGACTATGTCCTCTTGTTTTGCTACTTTGTTTCCTTTTAAATATACTCCCTTCCTCTACCTTGTGGATTCCCTTTACGTATTTAAATGTTTCTATCATATCTCCTCTGTCTCCTCTTTTTTCCAAGCTGTACATGTTAAGATCATTAAGCCTTTCCTGGTAACTTTTCTCCTTCAAGCCGTACACCATTTTAGTAGCCCTTCTCTGAACTCTCTCTAAGATGTCTATATCCTTCTGGAGATACGGTCTCCAGTACTGCACACAGTACACCAAGTGAGGTCTCACCAGTGCTCTGTACAGTGGCATGAGCACTTCCCTTTTCCTACTGCTAATACCTCTCCCTACACAACCAAGCATTCTGCTAGCATTTCCTGCTGCTCTATTACTGTTATTGTAAATATCACAATAATAATAAAAAACATTGGATTTGTTATTTTTAGCTTTGAAAAAGCCTCGATGATTGTTATCCTTTTCATTTTTTAGTCAACAATCCCAAATGTTATGGCTGATTGATAATGCGTCCTGCTACATACACATATGCCAATATAGTCAACATGTACGACCACTGGGTTCCATTTGTGTTTAAGATAATATACATTACAAGTATAAGAAAACAAGTTTGCAATAATCCCACTGGTAGCCTCGAACAACTAGTTCAAAAATGGCAAAAATATCTGTTTCGGAGCTATTTAACCCCTTCACTACTGAGCACTTTTTGCTGAATTCTTTTATCAGAACATTTATTTCAAACATGGGATGCAAAATTAACAATTAAATATAAGATAAAAAGGACTTTTTATACAGAAATAGTTGTTCTGACACAGTTAAAAAAAAATATGTAATGAAAATTTGCTCTTATTCAATTTGTCATGTATCCCCTTATTCGTTACAGAAGAATTGTTGGAATGAAAGATTCTCAAATCTAGGTGGTGTCCTTTTGCACAATGTCACACGTGGTCTGCATTATCAGCTTACAGGCAGAAATGGTCTTTTTTGTCAAATGCAGTAAATGTGATGCAGATAAATAATAAAAATGGTCAGATCTCCTGCTTATTGGGATTTGTAGTGATGGTAAGGAGATTATTAGCAATGCAGCTTCCAAAAAATATCAAAAGAATATTAAAATAACATCTTTACGCGGCATAATGCCTGTGTATGGAAATTACAGTAACACTTTGAATCGGTATTTTACAGGAATTTTCAGCGATCTGTACAGCAGTGAGTGACCCCCAGAGCTCTTTCCCCAGAGTGAATTCTGCCCTTTTTCAGGCTGTTTTAGTGCTGCAGTAAAGTTTGTTAATATTTTTGTTAGAGTGGTGTTTGGGGCTACTATTCGCTACTAGTTTATAGTAATATAGGGTGACTGGAGTGTTGAAACAAACAGGGTTATTCAAAGAGAATTGAAAAGTCACCGCACGTTTGGTGACTTTTCGTTCTCTTCAATTCGGTGTGAGTTGGCAATCCCAGTTCGGCGACCCTGCGGTGTATTCAGCAAGCACTACAGGGCCGTCGTAGTGTAGGGAAAAGCTGCCGCAAACCCGACGAACACTCACCGCAAAACCCGGCTAAGGAAACACCGAAACCCCCAAAAACATCTGGATTAACCCCGCCGAACACGCCGCAGAAACCCGAGCAGGAGCCAATCACACGCAGAGCCGCCCGCCGGAAAAGCCAACACCACAGACGAATGGAGTGAAAAAAAAAAATGTACGCTTGAGTGTTTGAAAAGTGAAACGCTGTTTGCAAAGAAACTACAAAATGAAAATGTCTGAAATTTACATATAAAATCCAATGAATGATAATTAAAAAGGGCTGTTAGAGAAAAAACGATAAAAAAAAATTGGAAAAAAAGGTTTGCAAAAAAATCCAGAAAAATGCCTAAAAGATCCTAAAAAGTCTATACAAAAGAGACTTTTTATTGCAGAATATTATAATCAACGGTTTAGTAGATATTGAATTAAAATGGGAATATTTTTTAACATTGAAGCCTATGGGATTCGCCTGAATAAACCTGTCGAGTGAAACCAACGAACAGCAAAGCAATTCGGCAACTTTTCCCAACTGAATAGACGAAGCATTGCTTCTCTATGGGGATTTCACTGCCCTCGAACAGGCACCGAACAGGCACCGTATGTGCAGGCAATTCGCCAGGATTTGGCGAACTGCCTGCTCTCTGAATAGCCGAATGGCCAGGAAAGGTAAACGTACGCTGAATTTCACTGTTCGGTTACCTTTCGCCAGCAATTTGGATCTCTTTGAATAACCCAGAAAGAGTTTTGTTTCTCCAAAGTGGGAACACTAATCTTGCTCTATAAAAGTTATGGAAATTGGGTTTTGCTATGCTAATGAGTGCTTTTCGATGTATTACAATGCAATAACTAGTCAACTCGACTTTGGTAGAGAAGAGGTTAATGATGTTTAGGGGGTTATTCACTGAGCTTTGGTGTTTGCCAAATTGGCAAACACCAGCGAAAATTGTCACTGTTTCAACCGAAAAGCTTCTCATAGTGAAGCGTCTCTCCATCCACTGTTTGGATTTTGTGAAATGCTAGAGTTTGTCACCGTTACAGCAGTGACAATTTTCGCTGGTGTTTGCAACTTCTGCAAACACCGTCACTCCTTGAATATTGCCCTTAGTGATGCTGTGGGTTTTTTTTTTTTTTTTTTTAAAAATTTGGTAAGCGCTTCAGCCTGGAATTTTTATACCTTCTTTTGGATCAACGGCAGCAGCCAAAGTGTGAAAGGCTGAACTTGATGGACAAACGTCTTTTTTCAGCCTATGGAACTATGCAAAAATGTAATTCTTCACTTTGTTATATTTTATTTACGTACAAACAATGAATACCAATACAAAAAGAATACATATAATATACTGTATTAACTGACTAGATGCTTTTAAATCCCTATAAGAGACATATATGTATTATTGTGTATCTTAACTGCTAACAACGAGTTTTTATTTAGAGGTTTATTAACTAAAAAGTGAGTTTGGGTCCTTGAAAGTTCAGGATCTATTTTAGTTGCACAAATCACCTTTTAAACTTGATTATGAATGTTTCTTTTTCTTACATCTGGACAATTATACCTTTAATTATCCATTCCCACATCTCCGATTATTCTTTAACAAAACAGCGGTCCGCAGCTCACTGCTTAGCGAATAACACCCTTGGTTATTGTCTTTCTGTAACCACGCCTCATGCTATACTTTAGAGGTTTCAACCTTTAGCCTTTCCTATAGCAGATAAGAAACATATTCTACTCTTTGAGAGAAGATGATGACTGTTATCTATCTGGTTTGAATTAAATGGCAAGGCATTTTGGAAACATTTTTCTCATTAGCGATTTCATCGTCTGCACTGGCGCCTGCAAAGGGTAACATTTTATTGTTCTTTTTTTTATTTTAAATCTGCTGCAGACGCCACAAAAATGTAAAAGCTGTACACTCTGATACATGCACGCACTGATACTGGCAGACTACACGTCCATCTTTTTTTTTTATTATATTTTTTTTTCTGTTTTGCACTGGGAAACATAGACGGACAGTCAGTGTATGGGAATTTAGTCACTATAATTCATATTTATAATCATTTATCATTCTTTGCTCCCCTTGGGTTATTTAACCCAATATAGACAACACATGCTTGTGAGCTTCTAGTGTTCTGAGCGCTTTGGTTGTCTGTAATGGAGAGATGAGCACCAGGTATCTCTCCAACTTTCAATTCCAACTCCCATTATCCTTTACCAAGATTCAGATTGGGAGCATTGTCATTTTTAGACTGCAGAAGAAGAGCTGTTGTAACCGTTACGTTATTTGATGTGACTTTTATTTAAATGTATCCAATACATCAGGGGTCAGCAACCTTGGCCCTCCAGATGTTTTGGAGCTACATTTCCCTTGACTATCTGCCAACGGGCATTTCCCATGACTATCTGCTAATGGGTGGTTGAGCAACATGGGAGATGTAGTTTCAAAACAGCTGGGGCCCTATTACATTCTTCACGCAAAAACCAACGCAGAAAGCGTGAATTTTTGCGCCAAGCGTCAAACGTTAACGCGTGTAAAACAACGCTGGTATTACAATCCTCACGCATTTTTTCAACCGTCAAAAAAATAACATGCGTAAAACGGACACGCAAAAACGCGGTCGCAGCAGCGTTGCGTGCAGAAATCAGTGTGCGGACTGTTTTTTCACGCGATTCAGCCAATCAGAATTAAGAAACTCAATTGTCTCACGTTAAGTTTTTGCGCCTGTCAAAGTCAATTTGCGCATATGTGCTGCAGCAATAAAAAAAACACGCACAACTTCTCAAATTTATTGGTTTGGTATGTGTAGAATGTGTAACTATACTTTGCTGCGGTTTTTTTTTTTGGGCTGGTGTATTTGGGTTCGGCCAGGTTGATAGAATTTGCCATTAACACCAGCTTTCAGGAGTTGCTAAAATTATGCGCGCAAAGGCTGTGCGTTACAAACTGCGCATAGATTGTAATACCATCCGCGTACCAGCGCACAAACGCATTTGCGCTCACAATGTTAAGTAGAGGACGTGCGAAGTACAGTAAGCTGGCACAGCGTTCGCTCAGGTTCACCCGCGGTAGATGTATTCGCGCGTTTGTTGCGCTGTGATTGTAATACGACGTTCAGCGCAAAGGGTTTTGCCCCTCGCGTTAATGCGTTTTTGCACACTCGCTGACGTTTGCGCGAAGATTGTAATAGGGCCCCTGGAGGGCCAATGTTGTTGACCCCTGCAATACACGGACGCATGGTAGACGCCTATGTTTATGAGAAGCCCTGCAAATCAAGGTTCATCTTGGGGACCAAAACGGGTTCTTAGGGCACTACTGTACGCTGACTGAACAAGCAAGGTCACCACCAACCAAAAGTTAGGAAGAGTTGATTGTAACGCAAACATGGATCAAACTGTTAGAAACACAAAAAAAATCTACATAGAGTGTCAATTTTGGATTACTGTATGTAATTCACAATTCTCTAGTTGGCTATTCAATACAACAGACAAAACAAAAAAAAATAAAGCATATATTCTCAGTGTATTGCTTACAGTAACTATTTGGCATCAGGCAGATGTCACCATCTACTGGCTAAAAGGAGTTACTGCAGTACTGGGCTCCATGCAGGATCAGCTGCGGAGATGTCATTCAGGCACATTCCCAGCTGGTTTATAAAACTGTTAGCAACTTGGGCATCATGCAAGATTTGTTAAAGGTTTAGGGGCACAATCTGTAGCAAAAATTTGCAATAAACAATATTCCTTTGCATTGCTCCTGTGCAACACCATATTTATTTATTTATTTATAAAGGATTTTACCAGGAAGGATACATTGAGATTTCTCTCGTTTTCAAGTATGTCCTGGGTTCAAGAACATTGAAGTGTTACAGTTACAGAAATACAAAGTAATACAATGCAAGATATTAAAAAACAACACAAATATACAGATTAACAGAAAATAAATATGTAGGAAATAGTCATTATGTTACATGTTTACAGGTGCATTCTGTATTGAGGTATGTTAGTAAGGAGCTCTTGAGTGACTTAAGACTGGTGGAAGATTTGATGGTGTCTGGGAGGTTATTCCATAATTGTGGTGCTCTGTAGGAAAATGAGGATCGAGCCACTGTCTTTTTGTATTGTGGTATTGCAAGTATTGTGCTGGTCCTGGATCGGAGGTTATAGGATGAGGGAGCTGCTGGGGGAAGCAGTCTATTCAGATAGGGTGGCAGCTTCCCAGAAAAGCTCTTAAACACCAGGCTGGAAAGGTGAAGGGTGCGTCTAGATTCCAGCGAAGGCCAGTTTAGCTCTTTTAACATGTGACGATGGTGGGTCATGTAGTTACATTGTAATGCAAAGCGGCGGAAAGAGTTATACAATGTAGTACGTTTCTGAAGATGTGTTTGCGGGGCGGCTGCATACACTACATCTCCGTAATCAATAGCCGGCATAAGTATTTGTTGTACAATCTGCTTTCTTACCGCGGGGCTCAGGCAAGATTTGTTTGGGGTAAAGTTTAGATGAGAGTTTTTCGATGTGGGGGCCAAAGGATAGATTAGGGTCTAACCACATACCTAGATATTTGAGAGAAGTGACTGTGGTCAGCGTGCCATTTGATTTTGTCCCAACACATGAGTGGGGATTTTGCAATTTGTGTAGTTTAGGTTTTGTTCCAAAGAGCATCGTTACAGTTTTGTCATTATTTAAAAAAAGTTTGTTGTGTTTGATCCACTTTTCTACCTCTGTGAATTGTTCTTGCAGCACGGCTTCCAGCTGCCGGAGATTTGGTTTGCTGGTATAGATTACGGTGTCGTCTGCATACATATGTACAGTTGAGGCTTTGCAGACGTTGGGCAGATCATTTATGAATATTGTGAATAGCAGGGGGCCGAGTATTGAGCCTTGGGGTACACCGCAAGGGACTGGGAGGGGGAGGGAGGAGCTGCCAGAAATTGACACATATTGTGATGGGTCGGATACATATGATTGAAACCAGGTTAACGTGCGATCACCAATGCCAGAGTTTTTAAGTTTTTCTAACAAGATGCCATGGTCTACTGTGTCAAAGGCCTTGGCAAAATCAAGGAAGATGGCTCCAGTTAGGTTTCCTTGTTCCATCCCAATTTGGATATCATTGCAGACTTTTAAAAGGGTGGTTGTAGTTGAGTGATTTGGACGAAAGCCGGATTGATCTGGGGTTAAGTAGTTCCAATATTGATAATAATCACGTATTTGTGTGTAGACGCATTTTTCCAAAATTTTTGACATTACAGGGAGCAATGATATCAGACGGTAGTTGGATACCAAAGTACTGTCACCACTTTTATGGATAGGTACCACTCTCGCAGTCTTCCAGAGTTTGGGTACGTATCCAGTCGCCAGTGATTCATTGATTAGGGTTGCGACAGGATTTGCAATTGCCGGTGCACTGATTTTCAGCAGCATTGCTGGTATTTGATCAGGTCCAGAATGGTATTTCATTTTTTGCTTACGGAGAAGTTTAGTAACGACACTGACAGGCACTGGTCTAAAACTGAATTCCTGTCTGATACAGGGACTTTGCACAGTTGGAGGGTCCTGACCTGCATGAGGCCTTTCTGATTGCATGTCATTTCCTAGCTTGGCAATCAAAGTGGTGGCGCATCCAACAAAATAACCATTAAAGGCATTTGCTACATCTAGGGGTGTTGCAGGGTTTGGTTGTTTACTTTGACAGCAGCCGGCTGGGAGTGGACTGGGGTGCTTGTATGTTACTTATGGTTCTCCAAAAGTTTCTAGGGTTTGATATGTTATTGTTTAGATTTTCATTGAAGTAATGGACTTTAGCCATTTTTGTTTGTTTTGTGCATTCATTCCGGCATTTTCGGTATTCGCAGTGATCGTTCATGGAACCACTACTCTTGAAATTTGACCACAGTGAATCTCTAAGATGGTACATTAGTGTAAGATCAGCTGTAACCCAGGAGAGATGTGTCCCTTTTACTCACACTTTACGCAGCAGGGAATGGGAATTCCAGACTTGCAGGAGCTCAGACTGAAAGTATTCAACTGCACAGTCTAGGTCTGGGATTAGGTTTAGCCTGTACCAGGGGAGCTGTTTGAGATCACTTAGGAAGGATTCAAGAATAAATTTCTTGAAAGACCTGGTGGTTATTACCTTTGGGGGAGATTTCATGGCCTTTATTTTGCGCACGCAGTACACTAGACAATGGTCACTAAAGCTATTAGCGAGAACACCTGCCTCCTGTATTCGATCAGGAGATGAGGAGAGAATCCAGTCCAGCAAGGTATGGTTAGGGCTTTTCATATTAATGCGAGTGGGGGAGGAGATTAATTGAGTTAGCTGCAAAGTTTTAAACAGTGAGCAGTGTTTATTGTTTTTAGGATTTAGCCAATCTGTATTAAAATCGCCGAGGACCAGCATTTCACTTTTTTGGTTTTGGGCAAGTAGGTTATTAAGGATTTGAGATATGTCAGAGAGGGAGTGCACTGGAGAGCTCAGTGGGCGATAGAATCCAGCAACAATGATGGATTTACTGAATGGAATCTCAATTAAACCAGAGAGGAAATCAAAGGTGACAGGGGAGCTAGAAGTCTGTAAGGGGGTGAACTTTATGGACTCCTCAACATAAATAACAATTCCCCCTCCTCTCTTTGCTCTGTCCTTTCTAGAACATGAATACCCCTGTATTGATATGGCAGAGTCTGGTACTTTTGGGGTTAACCATGACTCTGTGAGCACAATGATTTTGGGTTTGTAATAGCAACACCACGCCTGAAGCTCATCCAATTTAGGGAGTAAACTGCGGATGTTACAGTGCACAAATGAGAGGCCTTTTTTAGTGGGGAGACTAAAGGTTGTGTCACCTATAGGACCAGGGTTAGTTTCCACATCGTTTGCCAGGGAAAGTAGCAGGATAAATAGGAATTTGGATAGAGTTTTCTTTTGGTAATAATGTGGTTGCAGAGTTTTAAATCTTTGTCTGGGGGTGGAAGGGCTGGATTTTAACACTCTCCACCAACACTCAGCTGATAGGTTAAAAGAACTAAGCAGGCTGTGGTGTATTGGAACTTGTTTTCCATCTTGGGGCAATTGGAAAGGTGTATAGAAGGAGAGAGAAGTTTTAGAGAGAAGGGATGAGAAAGAAAAGAGAAGCAATAGTGGTATAAACATTATAGAGAAAGGTGTTGGAGGTGAGTAAACAGGAAATAGAGAGGTACCAGAGTAAATGGTGTAGGTTGCTGCGATATCACATGATCAATTAGTTGGGTATATATTAAATGAAAACCATGGGGAGGGTGGGCGGGAGCAAAATCCTGCTGGATGAGGATGATTAGCTACTCTCTGCCAGGGCCAGGTAGAGAGACTGACTGAGTTTTGGGCGTGTGCTTCAGTGAATGAAGTTTCTAAGCAGGATGCCTCATTGTGGTAAGTCCTGCTGGATGAGGATGATAGGCATATCAGCATATCAGCAACTTAATATCAGGGCACCAGGCGGTAACCAAATGCCTACCTTACCGTCTCCATTTTTACCATCAACTATGGAATAGGGTCCAATTGCATTAATGTGCCTTTAAGTAGAAGTTTTCTAAACCCATCAGAGCCACTCATAAATAACAATTGCCTAACCGTGTGTCCTGAAGAGGATAAAACTTGGTCTGTTTGTAGCACCGGGAGACTGATATCTCCAAAGGGAAACTGGACAGGTAGAAAGATCTACTTATACTGTAGATTGATTTTGCATCAGCTCATCTTTCATATTTCCATTGGATACAAATGGTTAACATTTGGATATAACATTTATCGTATTTATGACTTGAAGACCGTCTTTGGGAAATCTTGATACTGATGATTGTTCGGCGACCTTAAGACCTTTGTAACATGCGTAGGATGAAAACCAGAATTTTGTTCTCATGATGTATGTGATAATCAATGCAGAAATGTTCAACAGCATAAACGATGATTCAGAAAACCTGCGCTGAACATATTGCAAAAATTAATTCTGTATTTTTGAAGAAGAAATCCTTATTCGTGGAAATAATCCATAGCTCCTGCATTTAATTCCTTCAATTAATCCATGTAAAATTAATTTCATACTGTGAAGATACACAGTATATATAAATATGTAGAAAATAAAATATTCATCTATATATATGTATTTATTTACAATATACAGAATACAGAGCACTCAACCCAGCCAAACATATAAAAAAAATTAAAAACACCCAACTTTGGATAGAAAAATATGGGGGTTCATTTACAAGATGTGGCCATATATAGCATAAGCATGTCAAAAGCATCAAACCACCCTATTTGGCAGGTCCTTACCTGTGTAAACCTAATACCTTCTCTTATGCGATTAAATAATTTATCAGGCACATCCATTCTTCACAAAGATCTCTGCAGACTACAAGGTTTATTAGAACCTCCAAATTAATATTTGTATATATACACTGCAAAAAAGTCACCACCTACCATATAAATCTGTTATGATCTGGGGTTGCTTCAGTTGGTCAGGTCTAGGTTCGGCAACGTTATGTGCCCAAAAAAATGAGGTCATGTGACTCCCTGAATATAGTGAATGAGCAGGTTTTCCATCAATGGGTTTTTTCTTCCTTGATGGCACAGCGGGCATATTCCTAGATGGCAATGCCAGGATTCATCGGGCTCAAACTGTGCAAGAGTGGTTCAGGGAGCATGATACATCATTTTCACATGTGGATTGGCCACCACACAGTCCTGACCTTAACCCCAATGACAATCTTTGGGATAATGTGTTGGAGAAGACTTTACGCAGCGCTGCGACTCTCCCATCATCAATACAAGAGCTTGGTAACAAACTAATGCAACTCTGGACACAAATAAACATTGTGACATCGCATGAGCTTATCAAAACGATGCCACTGTGAATGCGTGCCGGAATCACAGCAAGAGGCCGACAAACGAAATATTAGAATGTGTGACTTTTTTTGGCCAGGTAGTAAATATATACTGTTTATATATATATATAAAATGTACTTCCATACTTTGTATTTCATTCTTTCAATATCAGCATGAGTATAAAATATAACAAACCTTTATTGAAATGTTAAAAATACAAAACTAAAACTAAAAGAGGCTCAGTGTACAAAATCTAAAACCATTGCCGATTTTTATTCTAATTGTGTATTTTGCATGATTCAATAAAGTTAGATTTTGAATACTTATTTAATGTTTCTTATGTATATTTAAACATCATTAATAACTATGTTCAACTGCATTATTTTATACCCTTGTCCGCTTGACTGTACACTGCTGTGGAATCTGCCGTCACTATATAAATATACAGGGTTATTCAAAGAGATTCGAAAAGTCACCGCATGTTCGGTGACTTTTCGTTCTCTTCAATTCGGTTCCTTTTGCGCCGATCCCATTTCGGCGACCCTGCGGTGTATTCAGCAAACACCACAGGGTCCCCGAATTGCAGGGAAAAGCTACCGCAAACCCAACGAAAACGAACCGCAAAACTCAGCGAATGCACGCCGAAAACCCACAAAAACATCTGGATTAACCTGCCGAAAAAAAACGGAAAAACCCGAGCAGGAGCCGATCACAAGCAGCGAAGCCACCGGAAAAAGCCGAGACCGCAGACAGAGTGAAGTGAATAAATTAGAAAAACAGTTTGCTTGAATGCGTGAAAAATGAAACGCTGTTTGCAAAGAAACTACTGAGCGAAAATGTCTGAAATTTACATGTGAGGTCCAAGGAATGATAATAAAAAGGGCTGTTACAGAAAAATTAGTAAACTTAAAAAATAAAAATCGGACTTTTAAAAAAAAGAAATTAAGAAAAATGCTTAAAATATCCTAGAAAATCTATAAATAAAGAGACTCTTTACTGCATAATTTTATAATGAACAGTTTATTAGATATTGAATTACAACGGGAATATTTTTAACATTGAAGCCTATGGGATTCTCCTGAGTAGCAGGGCCTTACAGAGAGCAGCTCATTACCCTCATCCAGCTGGACTTTCCACAATGGGGCATCTTGGTTAGAGGCTCCATTCACTGAAGGTGATCTTACATTTCTACGTCTCACATAGCCTAATGCATTTTCTTTTGATGTATATTATGTTAACTCTGTAATATCACTGTATATGTGTTTGTATGTGTGTGATACATATATATTACACATATATATATATATGTGAATATATATATATATATATATATATATATATATATATATATATACGTATATGTATAGCACACAAGTGTATCTTTATATATATTTGGAATTGTTGCAATGCTATCTGAATTCTGCATTCCACTCCCTTCTACATTTTCTACCCATTTGCTCTAAATCTGCAATTCTGCCCAATGTCCTGTTCAACGAACCTTAACTTTTATTGCCCCCTACAAACTCCCCCCTAAGTTCCTGGACAATTTCAACCCAATGTGATGCTATTTGCAATCTTGATTTCTTTCAGCACACACCCCAAACTCAGTCAGTGTTTGTAGCAGGGCCTTGCAGAGAGCAGCTCATTACCTTCATCCAGCTGGACTTTGCAAAGAGAGGAGGGGGAATTGTTATTTATGTTGAGGAGTCCATAAAGTTCACCCCCTTACAGACTTCTAGCTCTCCTGTCACCTTTGATTTCCTCTCTGGTATAATTGAGATCCCATTCAGTAAATCAATCATTGTTGTTGGGTTCTATCGTCCACCGAGCTCTCCAGTGCACTCCCTCTCTGACATATCTCAAATCCTTAATAACCTACTTGCCCAAAACCAAAATAGTGAACTGCTGGTCCTCGGCGATTTTAATACAGATTGGCTAAATCCTAAAAACAATAAACACTGCTCACTGTTTAAAACTTTGCAGCTAACTCAATTAATCTCCTCCCCACTCGCATTAATATGAAAAGCCCTAACCATACCTTGTTGGACTGGATTCTCTCCTCATCTCCTGATAGAATACAGGAGGCAGGCGTTCTTGCTAATAGCTTTAGTGACCATTGTCTAGTGTACTGCGTGCGCAAAATTAAGGCCTTGAAATCTCCCCCAAAGGTAATAACCACCAGGTCTTTCAAGAAATTTATTCTTGAATCCTTCCTAAGTGATCTCAAACAGCTCCCCTGGTACAGGCTAAACCTAATCCCAGACCTAGACTGTGCAGTTGAATACTTTCAGTCTGAGCTCCTGCAAGTCTGGAATTCCCATGCCCCGCTGCGTAAAGTGCGAGTAAAAGGGACACATCTCTCCTGGGTTACAGCTGATCTTACACTAATGTACCAGCTTAGAGATTCACGGTGGTCAAATTTCAAGAGTACTGGTTCCATGAACGATCACTACGAATACCGAAAATACCGGAATGAATGCACAAAACAAACAAAAATGGCCAAAGCCCATTACTTCAATGAAAATCTAA
The DNA here is from genome assembly GCA_009667805.1 of Leptobrachium leishanense. Lineage (NCBI taxonomy): Eukaryota > Metazoa > Chordata > Amphibia > Anura > Megophryidae > Leptobrachium > Leptobrachium leishanense. The sequence continues at coordinate 26,402,030 of CM019073.1, read as the reverse complement.
ACAATAACATATCAAACCCTAGAAACTTTTGGAGAACCATAAGTAACATACAAGCACCCCCAGTCCACTCCCAGCCAGCTGCTGTCAAAGTAAACAACCAAACCCTGCAACACCCCCTAGATGTAGCAAATGCCTTTAATGATTATTTTGTTGGATGTGCCACCACTTTGATTGCCAAGCTAGGAAATTACATGCAATCAGAGAGGCCTCATGCAGGGCAGGCCCCCCCAACTGTGCAAAGTCCCTGTATCAGACAGGAATTCAGTTTTAGACCAGTGCCTGTCAGTGTCATTACTAAACTTCTCCGTAAGCAAAAAATGAAATACCAGTCTAGACCTGATCAAATACCAGCAATGCTGCTGAAAATCAGTGCACCAGCAATTGCAAATCCTGTCGCAACCCTAATAAATGAGTCACTGGCGACTGGATACATACCCAAGCTCTGGAAGACTGCAAGAGTGGTACCTATCCATTAAAGTGGTGACAGTACTTTGGTATCCAACTACCGTCCGATATCGTTGCTCCCTGTAATGTCAAAAGTCTTGGAAAAATGTGTCTACACACAATTACGTGATTATTATCAATATTGGAACTACTTAACCCCGGATCAATCAGGCTTTCGTCCAAATCACTCAACTACAACCGCCCTTTTAAAAGTCTGCAGTGATATCCAGGCTGGGATGGAACAAGGAAACCTAACTGGAGCCATCTTCCTTGATTTTGCCAAGGCCTTTGACACGGTAGACCATGTCATCGTGTTAGAAAAACTTAAAAACTCTGGCATTGGTGATCGCACGCTAACCTGGTTTCAATCATATGTATCCGACCGATCACAATATGTGTCAATTTCTGGCAGCTCCTCCCTCCCGCTCCCAGTCACTTGCGGTGTACCCAGGGGTCAAGTCCTGGGAAAAAAAGTGAGGGAACTCACCCACGAATTCCACAACCCCTATTACCTGAAGAAAAAATATATATAATCACGAGTATAGCCGGACGAGCCGGTGATACCATTTTTATTGGGTTAACTTTACATTTAAAAGACAAGCTTTCAAGAGTGTAAACTGGAAACTATACTGATCAGTGAAAGGTATCACTACGTACAGGTATACTCGCGATTTTGGCAACTGGACTAACGCGTTTTATATATAATCTATATATATATCCAGGCACAGACCCCCCAGAATTATATACACAGCACTGGACCCCCAGAATAATATACACGGCACTGGTTATATGGATATATTTCCCAGTTCACATGGATATAATTGCCCCAGCTCTCATGGATGATGCCCCCAGCTCTCATGGATAATGCCCCCAGCTCTCATGGATATATGCCCCCAGGTCTCATGGATAATGCCCCCAGGTCTCATGGATATTGCCCCAGGTCTCATGGATAATGCCCCCAGGTCTCATGGATATATGCTCCCAGGTCTCATGGATAATGCCCCCAGGTCTCATGGATATTGCCCCCAGCTCATGGATATTGCCCCCAGCTCATGGATAATGCCCCCAGGTCTCATGGATAATGCCCCCAGGTCTCATGGATATATGCTCCCAGGTCTCATGGATAATGCCCCCAGGTCTCATGGATATTGCCCCAGGTCTCATGGATACTGCCCCAGCTCATGGATATTGCCCCCAGCTCATGGATAATGCCCCCAGCTCTTGGATATTGCCCCAAGCTCATGGATATGCCCCAGCTCATGGATAATGCCCCCCAGCTCATGGATTTGCCCCAGCTCATGGATAATGTCCCCAGTTCATGGATATTGCCCCAGCTCATGGATAATGCCCCCAGCTCATGGATATTGCCCCAGCTCATGGATAATGCCCCCAGCTCATGGATAATGCCCCCAGCTCATGGAAATGCCCCAGCACATGGATATGCCCCAGCACATGGATATGCCCCCCAGCTCATGGAAATGCCCCAGCACATGGATATGCCCCAGCACATGGATATGCCCCCCAGCTCATGGAAATGCCCCAGCTCATGGATATGCCCCCCAGCTTATGGAAATGCCCCAGCTCATGGAAATGCCCCAGCTCATGGAAATGCCCCATCACATGGATATGCCCCCCAGCTCATGGAAATGTCCCCCAGCTCATGGATACTGCCCCCCAGCTCATGGATTTGCCCCCCCCAGCTCATGGATATGCCCCCAGCTCATGGATATGCCCCCCAGCTCATGGAAATGCCCCCAGCTCATGGAAATGCCCCAGCTCATGGATATGCCCCCAGCTCATGGAAATGCCCCCCAGCTCACGGAAATGTCCCCCAGCTCATGGATTTGCCCCCAGCTCATGGATATGCCCCAGCTCATGGATATGCCCCCAGCTCATGGAAATGCCCCCAGCTCACGGATATGCCCCCAGCTCACGGAAATGTCCCCCAGCTCATGGATTTGCCCCCCAGCTCATGGATATGTCCCCCAGCTCATGGAAATGCCCCCCAGCTCACGGATATGCCCCCCAGCTCACGGAAATGTCCCCCAGCTCATGGATATGCCCCCCAGCTCATGGAAATGCCCCAGCTCATGGATATGCCCCCCAGCTCATGGAAATGTCCCCCAGCTCATGGACTTGCCCCCCCAGCTCATGGAAATGTCCCCCAGCTCATGGATACTGCCCCCCAGCTCATGGAAATGTCCCCCAGCTCATGGATTTGCCCCCCCCAGCTCACGGAAATGTCCTCCAGCTCATGGATACTGCCCCCCAGCTCATGGATTTGCCCCCCCGCTCATGGATAGTGCCCCCAGCTCACCTCTCTGCGGCGTCTGCGCCCGGCGGCCGCGTGCTTCCTGTTAGAACGGCCGCTGGCAGGAAGTGCAGCCGCTCGCCTGGGATCGATGAAACAGCCAGGCGAGCGGCTCCACTTCCTGTCAGCGGGCCGTTCTAACAGGAAGCACGCGGCCGCCGGCAATGTGCGGCGGCCGCCTGCTCCAGCCTTTCGGGCTCGGGCCACAGCGGGAACACTGTGTTCCCGCAGCGTTCCCGCTGTGGGAGAAGTGTGGGAACGCCGTTCCCGCGCGTTCCCGCTCGACTCGAGCCCTGGGTGTACCCCAAGGCTCAATACTAGGCCCCCTGCTATTCACAATATTCATAAATGATCTGCCCAACGTCTGCAAAGCCTCAACTGTACATATGTACGCAGACGACACTGTGATCTATACCAGCAAACCAAATCTCCCGCAGCTGGAGGCCGTGCTGCAAGAACAATTCACAGAGGTAGAAAAGTGGATCAAAAACAACAAACTTTTTTTAAATACTGACAAAACTGTAACGATGCTCTTTGGAACAGCACCTAAACTACACAAATTGCAAAATCCCCATCTATGTGTTGGGACAAAATCAAATGGCATGCTGACCACAGTCACTTCTCTCAAATATCTAGGTATGTGGTTGGACCCTAATCTATCCTTTGGCCCCCACATCGAAAAACTCTCATCTAAACTTTACCCCAAGCTAGGTGCCCTGTACAGAAACAAATCCTGCCTGAGTCCCGCGGTAAGAAAGCAGATTGTACAGCAAATGCTTATGCCGGCTATTGATTACGGAGATGTAGTGTATGCAGCCGCCCCGCAAACACACCTTCATAAACTTACTACATTGTATAACTCATTCTGCCGCTTTGCGCTACAATGTAACTACATGACCCACCATTGTGACATGTTAAAAGAGCTAAACTGGCCATCGCTGGAATCCAGACGCACCCTTCACCTTTCCAGCCTGGTGTTTAAGAGCATCTCTGGGAAGCTGCCACCCTACCTGAATAGACTGCTTCCCCCAGCAGCTCCCTCATCCTATAACCTCCGATCCAGGACCAGCACCTTACTTGCTATACCACAATACAAAAAGACAGTGGCTCGGTCCTCATTTTCCTACAGAGCACCACAATTATGGAATAACCTCCCAGACACCATCAAATCTTCCCCCAGTCTTAAGTCACTCAAAAGCTCCTTACTAACATACCTCAATACAGAATGCACCTGTAAACTTGTAACCTAGTGACTATATTTCCTACATATTTTTCTGTTAATCTGTATATTTGTGTTGTTTTTTTTTTTTTTTAATATCTTGCATTGTATTACTTTGTATTTCTGTAACTGTAACATTTCAATGTTCTTGAACCCAGGACATACTTGAAAATGAGAGAAATCTCAATGTATCCTTCCTGGTAAAATCCTTTATAAATAAAATAAATAAATAAACTTGCCGAATTAAACCACCGAATGGCAGGGCATTAGGGGAAAATTTCACTGCTGGTTTGTGTTCTCTGAATAGCCAAAGCAGTGCTTTTTCATGGGGTTTTCACTGCCCTCGAACAGGCACTGAACAGGCACCGTATGTTCAGGCAATTCGCTAGGATTTGGCGAATTGCCTGCTCTCTGGATAGCCGAATGGCCAGGAAAGGTAAACGAACGCTGATTTTCAGCGTTCAGTTACCTTTCTCAAGCAATTCGGATCTCTTTGAATAACCCTGATAGTATTTAGATTGAAAACTCCCACACAAATAGAGTCCTCCATCCCTATTGTATTTGTTTGTCAAATTCTTTCAGATGAGTTGTACCTTTTAACTGTACCAATTTTACTGAGTAATATGTTGGTGCTTTATAAATAAAGTATAATAATATACTGTCAGGGTTATTCAGAGAGCGTGAAAAGCAGGAGAATGACTGGAGAATGAAAAATTCTAGGTCAAAATAGCCGATTTGGAAAGTGAGATGAAAAGGAGAAATTTTCTGGTTCAGCTAGAATTTTTCATTCTCCACTCATTCTCCTGCTTTTCACGCTCTCTGAATAACCCAGTATGTAATAATTATAGAATATAGTAGACTAGGACTACCAGTAATACAAGTCACACAAAACTCATCAACACTTTATAAACCTCCTTTTCCACTTGAAAAGGTCCAAACTGTCTATGATCACACAAAATCATCTTGTGTGTAGCCATCTGGTGCGCGGCCACCTTGCATGTGGCCATCTTAACACGTGTTAATGAACGCTTCACATGAAAACAGGAGATAATCAAGAATCATCTGCAAATACATTCAATGAGCGGAGTCTAGTTTGAACCTTATTTTACTGAGGTAAACTTTTACACAAATGGTAACAGGATCCAGACATGTGAAACCAGATATTTAGGCTGTCTATGATCGCAAAATGTTATCTTGTTATTATTATTATCATTTATATAGCGCCAACAGTTTCCGCTTGTGGATATCGTGTGTGCAGCCATTTTACCACAAGGGTTCATTTTAATGAATGCCTCAGATGAAACAAGGAAATAATTCAACAACCATCTTGTTAGGCATTCAATGAATGAACTTTTTGAATCCTATTATTCTGAGGTAATATTTTACACAAATAGTGACAGGTTCCATATGTGAGCCCAGATATCCAGACTGTCTATGATAGCATCTTGGTCATCTTGTGTGCAGCCATCTTGTCTGTGGCCATCTTGAGTGCGTCCGTCTTAACACAAAGGTTCAGTTTATTGAATGCCTCAGATAAAAACAGGAGATAATTCAACAATCATCTCCTCAGACTTTCAATGAGCTGACTCTATGAATTCTATTTTTCTGAGGTAAAATTTTACACAAATGGAGACAGATTCCAGACATGCATTCACCATTATATCATATCTAGATATGATTACGACAGTAAAAGTAGGGAAAAAATGGTGAATAATGATTGGAGGACAAGACCTTTTCAAAACTTCAACAAAAAATATACAACTTGAATCAGTTCTCCAAATCTCCATCAATGTTTTAGGGCAGGGGTCAGCAACCTTGGTTCCCTGATGTTTTGGAAACTACATTTCCCATGATGCTCAGTCACACATTAAGCTGACTGAGCCACATGGGAAATGTAGTTTCCAAAACCTCAGGGAGCCAAGGTTGCTAACCCCTGTTTTAGGGAAGTAAAAACGTATTCAAATGATAACTGCAGGTTTTCAGTTTGCACGGTTCCTGCACATGTCTTGGTCGTTTTAAAGTGTTGGTAGAGGAGCAAAAAATTGTTTTGGAGGTTTTTTTGTAGAATCAAAAGCACTACAAATGCAAGGTGTTGCAATGCCTCTTGGGCACTCGAAGTGTTAACTCAGACATAACACTTAGATTTACGTCACTTTGCGTTCCTGTCCTAGAACAATCATATTACCTCACCAGGCCTCTCCCCAGGTATCCATAAACCAATATGTTCCCAGGAAAAATTTACGAGTTACATACTGTTTGAGAATGAGTCGCGTTTCAAGAGACAACATACTTGAAATAACTTAACAGCTTTTAAACATGCTTTCCATTTTTCCTCTATTGTGTGATAGGAAAAAATGTCTTTTTAGGCCTTGGCTGCAAAGAAGCCTAAAATAAACCAGTGTCTGGCATGAGCAAACAATATTTTATTCACACATGAGCTAATAAATGCTGACCCTCGCCTACGCTAAAATGGAAGAGCATTTCCTTGACGGCAACAATCGATGAGCCCCTTTCGTATTTAAACACGTTTGGGGATACCATGCAGTTTAGCTCTCGTCGATATTAAAATGCCAGCTCAGATTTGTATGAATTTGGCAGCACAGAGCACACACCTGGAAAACCTTGAAAACAAGCCGATGAAGAGGACTTTGTTCAATAAACATTGTAGGGGAAAAAAAATCTTCGGCTCAGTTATTTTGACCTTGATTCTGTATTTTGATTGTCCTCTCACATAGGTTTCCGATAATTCGCTCTTTTATAAATTAATTACATTAATCCTATACCGTGAATGTGCTGCAGTTGTTTTTTTTTGTAATTTACACATGGAAAAATCAACAGTAAAAAAAAAATGAATCTACAAACTCTCTGGGCTAAATTACAATCCCCACGCTAAAAAGGGGTCGTAGGAAGAAAAAGCTGCGGCGGCAATTATGCCCCTACCGCCCCCGTTTTATCGTGGAACTACAATGCAGACGCTTAAAAAGCTGCCTGCATCGTTAGCCCGCACTACAGCCCCGCAATGCTCGCGGCTGCGCAGAGCGCAGCCGCGAGTATCCACTCGATGGAGTCCATAGGACTCCATTGAGCCAGACGCCGGCGGTCACATGACCTGCCGGATCTCACCTCAGCGTAGTGATACGCAGGGAGAGACTGGGGAGACTTTTCCCCCCAGTCTTTCCCTGCTCCTGCCGGCCGGAGGAGGCGGACAGAGCCGTGGTCCTCGCCGCGGGCAGGGTCGGACTGGGGATAAAAACCAGCCCTGGAAATAATTTCATACCAGCCCTAGTAATGTGCGGTGTGTTTGAGGGTATCGCAGAGCTATACAGTAATGTGCGGTGTGTTTTGAGGGTATCGCAGAGCTATACAGTAATGTGCGGTGTGTTTTGAGGGTATCGCAGAGCTATACAGTAATGTGCGGTGTTTTTTGAGGGTATCGCAGAGCTATACAGTAATGTGCGGTGTGTTTTGAGGGTATCGCAGAGCTATACAGTAATGTGGGGTATGTTTTGAGGGTATCGTAGAGCTATACAGTAATGTGCGGTGTGTTTTGAGTGTATCACAGACCTATACAGTAATGTGGGGTGTTTTTTATCTTTAACTCCTGATTTTCAAAAAAATTTACAGACAGAGAGAAGTTATGAACAAACAAGCACTCAAGTTGTGTGCTTGTTTGTTCATAACTCCCCTCTGTACATGGCAGGCCTCTCGCCCCCCCCTTCTCCTCCTCCACCACCACCGCCCGTAGTTCCCGCTCTCACCGCTGTCTCTGATGAGGAGCAGCTTGAAGAGGTGGTCGTAGTCCCGGGCCATGTTGGCGGCGGCCTGCTGTACGGGCGGGTGGGCCGGCTCCTGGGGTCCGCGCGCTCCTCGAACCCGCTTCCTGGACAAAACAGCTGGAAGTGACAGCCAGACCGCAGGCATATGCACAGACCTCGGCACCATCTGTGCGTGAAGCAGGCCGGGCGATTCTTGTGGAAATAACAGGCCAGCGGCTCCATTGTGTGCATGCGGCCACTAGTGTCTACACGGCCCATCACATGGTTAGTGAAGGGGGCGGCGCCAATACAGCGTACGTGCCGTTGCCAGCCTTGTGTACTGTATTGGTGAAGGCACGTACGCTGCAGGGGCTGTCTGCCCTCCTCACTCACACAGCGGGCGGCGGCTGAATTTTTTTTTATTGCGACGGACAACCATCTGCCGCGGGTTGGTAGCGGGCTGGGGCCAGCTACACACTGCCTTGCCGACTTGTTAATGGTCAGCGAGTCAGCTCCGGTCTAAAGAGACCGGAGCGGACTCGCTGACCATTAACAAGTCTGCAAGGCAGTGTGTAGCCGGCACCAGTCCGCTACCAACCCACGGCCGCTGGTTGTCAGTCGCAATAAAAAAATGGAAAAAAATAAAACCGGCCCCAAAGTTTAAGCAGCCTACCGGGATGCCTCCCGGTATCCTGGTAGGCCAGTCCGACCCTGGCCGCTGGACAGGAGGTGAGTATGTGATTTTTTTTAAATTTATTTCTGCTTCTGCAGAATCCGTTAACACCAAGTCCTGGCTCTGGTTAACTTTCCGCTAACCAGAGCCAGACGTTAATCAGCGCTGGGACTTTGTAATCCTAACCCTGATTAACACTTTGCGCTCCCCATGTTAAGTATAAGGAGCGCAAAGTACAGTATCCTCACGCTGAAAAGCAAAAGGTACCAAACGCAAATGGGTTACTTAACCCGTTTGCGTTTGGATTGTAATATGTGGTAGGCACCGCAGCTAACGTTAATGCTCACGCAGGTGAGCTGAAGTGACTGCAGTCTCCCTGATGCCTGCAAACATTTTAGGAACTCCTGGATTCAGGAGAGGTGGGATCCATCACAAATAGAGGGCACGCTCGGTTTAAGCCAAACTTTCACCTTGCTCACCTCCGCCAGCCATCTAATTACTAGTAAAGAAGACGGGTGGCCGGCGGCTTCATACTTAGTAACAACTGCAATCATTCTACAGCAGAGAACCCTGGCCTGACGGGGAGCCTGACTGTGTTAATAGAACGTGGAAAGATCTTAATTGTTTACTGGTACAGTAAAATTTAGCTTCTCGCGTTATATTTGAGTCTTGAGTATTCTCTCATTTCCATAATAAATCTCTATCCATCACGTTATATTCGGGTCACACTATACTCGAGTATCTACGGTAATTCCTTTCATACAATATGATGGATGAATTTAGAGTTAGAGTTCTGGGAGCTAGAGTTGAAATCCCATGAACTTTTATGTATGGGATCATTCTACGTGCTCTTCATACATAGTCCAGAAAGAGTGACTCCATTGGTGGAGCCACTTCCTTGTAAAGGTGAAAGCCACTAAGTAAAGTAAAGTAAAGGCGGGCTTCCACAGTTACTGCGCGTTACTGAGCTATTAGGCTAGGGTCAGATGAACGCAGTCTGAGCGCACTCTGCGTGCGTGCATAACAGACAGATGTTCTGACGGAAGATACTGTAGACACCACAGGGTCCATTTTTTTAACGGACGTAGAAAAAAAAGGGAATTATGGGAAACAAAATTAATATGAAAAATGATAAAACTTGGTACATGATATGAAAAGCCATTTTGTGCGTCAAGGTGTTGGACGTCGCAAATTTGGTCCGTCTGACTTTGTGTCTTCACGCACACAGAATGCTATGCGGACGTGGCGCACTCTGCGCGTCCGACCTAGCGGTTTTACCTTCTTGCCTAACTTGCGTCCGTTTGACACGTACGTTGTGCGTGCGCAGTTTGGTGCTCACGTACTTCGTGTGTGGGTCTCCCTCGATCATGATTCTATGCTACGACGGACGTTAAACTGTGCACCAACACAGACGTTAATCCTGCGTTCGTCTGATGCCAGCCTTAGAAGGATCACATTTTTTCTTTATTTTAATTTATTTTTTTTTAATTCAAATTTTATTGGTGAAAAAAATGTAGCTACAAAAAGAAGCAGGGGAAGATGGAGTAAAATGTGAGAGGTGATGCAATATCGCAACCAATAAGTGCAATGTAAAATAATGTCCAAGACAAAGAAACAAAGTTCAATTTTTGATACTTCTATGGCCTAAGCAAACAGAAGAAACTAGAAGACTAAAGGGATGGAGGGAGAAGAAGGCCTAGAGAAAAAATAGGGGGAGTGTAGGAGAGAAGGGTAAGATAATAGAGGGATGAGTTGGAGGAGATGCAGAAAGGGACCATTGCACGTTCGAGTCCAGGTGCCCAGTCCATGACAGTCAAAATCAATGGCACCAAGGGATAGATTCCCATCAGACAGAATTCCCAGATGCTGCGGAGAAAGAGAGAGACAACAATCGCATCCGAAACATTGTCTTGGGTCCTTCCAGACTCCTCAGTCATCCCCTCTGCCATCTCTTGTTAACAGAAGGCCTCTAGAAGCCATGGATAACGAGTACTATAGGTCCCTCATGATTAAACCTTTGAGCTCCAGGTGTCTACTAAAAACCCCAAATAGAACAGGGGCCTCCAATCCTACTTTGCCATTTTTGTTACTTCATGTATTGTTCAAATATATTATCCCCTTGTTAATTTGTCTTGTAAAGTGCTGTGGCATCTGCTGTCGCTATATAAATAAAGCATAATAATAAATAATAATCCTTTTTTTTTTTTGCTTTTTTTATCTGTTTGTTCGAATCGTATTAACAATTGAAATTTTCGTAACAAACTGTCAGCCGCGAAAACATTTTCATAGGCGAGTTTACGTTTAGACGCAGCCGTATCCTTTATTCCGAGATTTTCCCAGCAAATTTCACCTCAGTCCAACATAAATCTTCCCTGAAGAATGCATACATCTTGGCATCCTGTAAGAGATTATAATAATTGGGTATGCATGGATGTTCTTTAGCATTTCAGGAAAAAAAAATCTGAATACATCCCATTAATAAGAATTTTAATGTCTTAAAGTTGAAGAAAGGACAGATTTGTACAAGCGAAGGTAAAAAAAAATATCAACAGTGCCCTCTTGTGTAAAAAGAGGATATTTAAACAAAATAAAGAAGTAACACAATCAAAGTTTACAGATTCAATTTGGCATTCAGGTGATGCTGTATTTTTGATGCTCAATTAAAATACCACCCCAGAGACGGCCCCACAATCAGGAAAAGTAGGCAGTTGCTTAAGGTCTTACTCATACCGAGGCGTTGCAGACAGGGTTATTCAAAGAGAATCGAAAATCCGCCGCACGTTCGGTGACTTTTCGTTTTCTTCAATTCGGTTCGATTTGGCGATTCCATTTCGGCGACCCTGGGGTGTATTCAGCAAGCACCACAGGGCCACCGTAATGCAGGGAAAGGCTGCCGTAAACCCGACGAAAACTCACCGCAAACCGAGGGCGAACGCACGCCGAAACCCGCAAAAACATCTGGATTAACCCGCCGAAAACGCAGGAAAAACCCGAGCAGGAGCCGATCACACGCAGCGCAGCCGCCGGAAAAAGTCGAGACCGCAGGCGAATGCAGTGAATAAATTAGAAAAAAAGTTTGTATGAATGTTTGAAAAGTAAAACGCTGTTTGCAAAGAAACTACTGAGCGAAAATGTCTGAAATTTACATATGAGGTCCAGGGAATGATAATAAAAAGGGCTGTTACAGAAAAAATAAGTAAAGTATATATTAAATATAAGTAATATTAAAGTAAAGTAAATATTAAAAAAACTGAATTTTTCATAAAAAAAATTCCCGAAAAATGCCTAAAATATCCTGAAAAATCTATAAATAAAGAGACTCTTTACTGCAGAATATTATAATGAACGGTTTATTAGATATCGAATTAAAACGGGAATATTTTTAACATTGAAGCCTATGGGATTCGCTTGAATAAACCTGCCGAATTAAACCACCGAATGGCAGGGCATTTCGGGAACCTTTCACTGCTGGTTTGTGTTCTCTGAATAGCCGAAGCATTACTTCTCTATGGGGATTTCCCTGCCCTCGAGCAGGCAACGAACAGGCACAGTATGTGCAGGCAATTCGCCAGGATTTGGCGAATTGCCTGCTCTCTGGATAGCCGAATGGCCAGGAAAAGTAACCGAACGCTGATTTTCAGGTTCTGTTACCTTTCTCCAGCAATTCGGATCTCTTTGAATAACCCTCATAATGTTATTTGTGCAGAATATCAGAACACACACGGTGCTCATACGTGTAATACCTTTCAGCACAAATACGTTTGTCCACACATTCATATGCTCCTGTTTGCAAGGAGAGGCCCCCAATAAGGCAACATTGATTTTTGGATGAGTTTAGGGTAGGAATAGATCAGAGGTGTATATTTTGCAGGGTTGGATTAGTAGTTTTTCCTGGATCAGATTTGATGCAATTTTAAGTTCCAAAAAATGTTCTTCCCCATTGAAAGGACCTCACAACTGGGAATTAACTGGGGGAAAAAACTAGAAGGGATGGTATTTAAAGGTATTGGAATGGTAATTAACGCTTTAAAACAGGGATCTCAAACTCTGTCCCACCCCAGATGTTGGTGTCCTACATTTCCCAGAATTCTTTGAATGCAACAGATGACCAGTGGATTTATGGGAATCTGCAACATCTGAGAGGCAGAGATTGACTTCCCTGCTTTAAAGATTCATACTATATCCCTTTCCAGAATGTGATTGAGCGCTGGATGATTAAAAAATACATAAATCAACATTCTATTCAATTTAAAAGCAAATTATTAGTATTTGCGAGGATGTGTACTTAACAGTATTTGTACAGTATGGAATTTATTAACCTGCAAGTGGATAACGCGGGTTGTTACAAGGCATTTTCTGTTAGGCCTGGTTCACACCTGGGCGTTTTACAGCGCGATCCTACGCGCTGTAAAATGCGCAAACACTGAAATCCCATTATTTTCTATGGGCATGGTTCCCACCTGGGCGTATTACAGCGCGTAGGAACGCGTTGTAAAACGCACAATGCCCAAAGAAGTACAGGAGCTTCTTTGGGGCGTATTACAGCGCGTTTGCAGCCATAGACTTCAACGTGAACGCGCTGGAATGGGCGTTTGCGTGTTTTCGGCATCAAAACCGTGCATATGAACGTGCGTTCCGCACATGGCAACAGGCACAAAAGGCACTAAAGTCTTTTTCATTGAACGCCTCCATAGTCAATCAAAAAACGCGCGTACGACACTTGTCTCTAATTGTCAAAAACGCCAGGTAATACGCTCATAAAACGTCTGACAAAAACAAGCGTAAAACTCGCATATGAGATACGCTCGGGTGTGAACCCAGCTTAACTTTTGGAAAGACTCTCTCACTAGTGCCCCAGCTCACAGTAGAGCCTCCCCATCTAACGATTTGTGATCTTGCAGTGTTTTTATATATTTTTTACTTATTTTTTGACTGATCATCTTCTTGCAACCATTATTTGAAGTCAAAAAGTTTTTTCATAAGAAAATATTTTATTATTCAGCTGCCTATCACCTCCTTAACGATAGCACCCACATAAATGAGCGTTAGCGCTAGGGTAATTGAGGTGATAGCGTGCTGCATAGATCACCTCCCGGTCGCTAACGGGTTAAAAAATCCATTAGCGAATCGGTATTAGACGTTTTTAGTGCGAGCTTATCATAGTTTGCGCTCCCTATACTTAACATGGTAAGTAAGCAGAGAGTAATTAGCGTTAGGAACACAAAGTCCTAACGCTAATTACAGACAGCTGCCGCTAAAAAAATATTTGCTACAGTTTAGAGTCTGCTGCAGGATCAGTTAGCAGCAGCTGCAGCCCCCCCCCCAAATCAAATACTAACCTGTCATCCCACGGCGAGAACAATGGACCAATCCATCGCTTCAGAGTGAGACTGGGGGAAAAAATTTCCCAGTCTCCCTCCGCGATCACTCCACCGACCTGCAGGATCTCATGAGAGACGAGATCCTGCAGGTCTTGTGACCCGGCAACAGAAGCCCCCATGGAAAGGATGATCGCACTGGCGCTTTAGTGATGCCCTGAGCATCCAGGAGACTAGTGGCCGCTACAGGGCAGGCTGCTGGACTCAGCGCCTGCCCCGTAATCTACAGGTAAAACAGGGATGCTAAAGGGAGATTAGCGAACGCAAATTTTTCCCAGTATAGTCCCCGTTTTAGCTGTAGATTACGGGGCAGGCGCTGAGTCCAGCAGCCTGCCCTGTAGCGGCCACTAGTCTTTAGTAGGGATGAGCTGTTCGGTTCGATCAGTTCGGAGTTCGATTCGAACTTTGGCCGTTCGCAAGTTCGCGAACTTCGAACTTTTTGGTGTGTTTGGTTCGAGTTCGCAAAAAAAATTTGAAAAAAGTATAAAAAATGCTTAAAAAAATACAAAAAAATCTAGAAATAAAGAGACTCTTTACTGCAGAATATTATAAGCAACGGTTTATTAGATATTGAATTAAAAACTAATGTCTACGTACAAAGATTCTCACCTCTAAATGACCTGTGTTCTCAAACGGCGTAAACAACAGGTGTTAATTAGTGCTTGGAAATAACATGTGCTTCTAGTTAGTCCGGTCTCATGAATTTGATACATTGTATGCAGACTGAGTGTGTGGTGTCTTCTGATCTGAACATGTATCAAACAACACCTGTGCTTCTGAGAAGTGTTCATTTCTCTACTAAATGCTCCTCTGATATGCTGTTTAACCCCTTAACCCTGCATTTCAGTGCTGTGTGCTCAGCTCATGTTTACCGCTTTCGCTCATCATGTTTAAATGCGATTTGAAGCCACATTTTATTAAATGACCAAGACATATTAAATATCGTTCTTTCCGTCAGACTCCGCAGATTCATAATATATAATTTTTATATGTATACGTCATGTCCTGCCTGTATATTATGACAAAAAATGCAATAAAAATTGAATTTTTAATCATCTGCAGTGTGTAAAGTGGTTTTTTTCACATTTTAGCACATGAGCGTTTGCGGTTATGTTTTCTATGGGGTGCGCTTGTATAAAAATTAGAAATGGGGTGTCATGGAGCTGATGTAACGCTCCATGCTTCAAACCCCCAAGAGAGTTTACGTTCATTTATATCATGTGTTTTTAAATATTTTACATCATTTGGTTTTAGTTTAAATTAGTTTAGTGTAAAATGGCGTAACTTTAGTTTTAAATATACTTATATTCCTGTAGGTAAATGTGTTTCTGTATAGCCAGTAAACAAGCTTTACTGATGTGTAATTTATGCACCAGGGTTTTTCCCCTTATCTAGCTGCATATTTAATTCAAGAAGTCTGTGATTGTGTTTGTATTTAATCTGATGTGTTAGAACAATGGATTATACAAATGTTGTGTGAGCTGAAGGCTAAAGAATGTAAAGAATGTTTATTGTAAATAACTGACATAATGTAATTAGTATATTGGTAAAACGAGGTGCGTCATTTATGCAAATTATGACTGTTGGACTTCAGCATAAATGGTGGCGTTTTGTTCATTAAAAGTCAGAGAACTCTCAGAACACAGAGAGAGAGAATCCTGTTTTAAAGCATACAGCCGCGCCTGGTGTTTTTATTTCAGCGATGCTACACTATACACTATCACCCTCAAAAGGTACTACCGAGCTGCCTTCTGGAAATTCCTAACGGCTCCAGGGCAGAGGAACAGAAGCAGGCGGGTCAAGCTGCTCGAGGCGCTGAGGACAGCGCACCCAGTAGCCGGGCTGACCGCAATGAAGGGGTGTCTGGAGAGCCAGGACAGATGGAAGAGAACGGTTCCATCACATTGGTGGCAAGCGGTGTGGATAGAGGCTCTCTAACACCAATACACCCCGAGATGACAAACTATACAGCCTGCAAGCAGGACACCCTGAAGGACCTGCTGGAAAGCCATGGAAGGAACAAATATTGAAGAAAAGGTCAAAGGCACAAGTTTGGTGCAACCAGGAGCGAGATGGAAACGCTCAAGGAGGTAAAAAGACGCCTCAAGCAATATGGTCCAAACCCTAGCATGGACCTGTTCCAGAGCGTTTGGAATGAGGTCTGTTTATTGCAGAAAGGGGAAGCTGTGCAGGACCAGGAAGATTTTAACCCTCTGCATATGGAATACAGTAAATACAAGGTCCCAGGCTGGATGGAGCCAGGGGACATTCGTGGCCAGGAGGAGAACTGGCTGGCAACTACACCACACACCCAGAGGGTGTCTACAGACTTGGATTGCCAGAGACCAGTGATTTTGGAAGCATCGGCTTCTGCCAACGCCAAGACCCAAACAAAATATGCCTCCGCACCAACTGTGACCGTCAACCCACCCTCAAGTAAGGCTAAAAAGAAGCAGAGGGGTGGACGAGTGAAAGAAATGGAGGTGGTGCTGGAGAGCGAATGCAAATGTTGTGACCCGCTTCGAAGGAAGGTAGAGACCTTGAAAGGGCAACTAGACTTTGCAACCCAGAGTGAGAAGGAGACTGGCCTGCAATTGCACTGGCTACAGGATGAGCTGCGAGCTGTCACGGTGGAGAGAAATGGTCGCTGCATGGAAGTACGAGAACAGTCGGTCAGTATACGAAAATTGTCATCCCAGCTGCAGGTCTGTGAGGACTGTAACATCGACCTACACACGGAGCTCAGTGGTGCTCAGGCGCAGATAGCGGAGCTGGAGCGCAGATCCCGTGTAATGATCGAGCAGCTGGAGGCTGAACGGCGAACTGGAGCTGCTCAACACATAGAAATAACAGCTTTTAAAATTCACCTGGAGAACTGCGAGCAGGAATTAGAGCGGACACAGCTCTCCCGAGATACTATTCAGGCATGGGCCTGGGAGCAGGAGGAGGAAATACAGCTGCTCCAGAACCAACTCCAGCTGTGCCAACACCAGCTACTAGAAGCAGACGCAGCTCGGAAGGAGAGCCTCACTCAAACTAAGGCAAGCGAGATGGAGGTGAGCCGTCTGACACACCAACTAGGTGTATTGGAGCAGGAGCACCTGGGCACTGTTAGTCACCTGCAGGCTGAGCTCGAAGGGACACGAGCACAGTGCCAACAGCTCCAAGATGAGTTGTCCCTGGCACAAGCTGCCAGCACCCATGTGCCCACCACGGAGGAGAGCAGCACAACAGGGAGTCAAGTCATTGCCCCTGTTATATTTTGCATAGAGGAGCAATTGTACCCAGTGTTGCTGGAGGTGGATGGTGTGCTGGCATCAGAGTGTGCTTTGTCCCCAATGAAGATGGAGACCACCCAGCACTCCACCCCTGTGACCCAAGATGCTACAAGAGAGGGGACCACTTCTTACCTGCCTAGAAGACCAGCAGAATCGGTGAGTGACTACCCTGAGAGACTACCAAATTCCTGGTCCCAGGAAGAATTGCACCCTTTTGGGATTGTGGGGATTGCCGTGGGCTGGGCCCTTTTTAAATGCTCAGGAGGGGGGCATCAGCAGAAGGAGAGTCTGGGAACTGTGACTGCTGACTGTATTCGGGTCCTGGGTCCGCAGAGGTGCCCTGGACAGAGCAAGATATGGGGGATAATTTCAGGGTGCCCCCTAACAAACATTTTATGCCTGTGGACTGTGGTGGCCTGTTGCCTGGCGCACTGGACAAGAGGGTTGGCCTGCCTCTTGCCCCGGGACTATGGACCCACAGCCTTCCAGCGACCGTCAGACCCCGCTGACTTTGCTTATGTTCCCGCAACCATGGAACTTTGAAGATGGCACAGAGGGGCAAGATGAGAGGTCTCGTCAGTGGCAAGCGATCCATTTGAGATCTAAGCTTGCCCTGACGTTCTGGAAGGGGGGACATATGTCATGGAGCTGATGTAACGCTCCATGCTTCAAACCCCCAAGAGAGTTTATGTTCATTTATATCATGTGTTTTTAAATATTTTACATCATTTGGTTTTAGTTTAAATTAGTTTAGTGTAAAATGGCGTAACTTTAGTTTTAAATATACTTATATTCCTGTAGGTAAATGTGTTTCTGTATAGCCAGTAAACAAGCTTTACTGCTGTGTAATTTATGCACCAGGGTTTTTCCCCTTATCTAGCTGCATATTTAATTCAAGAAGTCTGTGATTGTGTTTGTATTTAATCTGATGTGTTAGAACAATGGATTATACAAATGTTGTGTGAGCTGAAGGCTAAAGAATGTAAAGAATGTTTATTGTAAATAACTGACATAATGTAATTAGTATATTGGTAAAACGAGGTGCGTCATTTATGCAAATTATGACTGTTGGATTTCAGCATAAATGGTGGCGTTTTGTTCATTAAAAATCAGAGAACTCTCAGAGCTCAGAGAGAGAGAATCCTGTTTTAAAGCATACAGCCGCGCCTGGTGCTTTTATTTCAGCGACGCTACACTATACACTATCACCCTCAGAAGGTACCGAGCCGCCTTCTGGAAATTCCTAACGGCTCCAGGGCAGAGGAACAGAAGCAGGCGGGTCAAGCTGCTCGAGGCGCTGAGGACAGCGCTCCCAGTAGCCGGGCTGACCGCAATGAAGGGGTGTCTGGAGAGCCAGGACAGACGGAAGAGAACGGTTCCATCACATGGGGACTTGTTACATTTTGTGGGGGGAATTACGTGATTTATAGCAAACACACCCCATAGAAAAAAATCATTAGTGCAGCATCATTGTTCACATTATAATTGAAATATGAACAATATTGCTGCATTAATAAAAATAACACAAAAAATACACGTTTTTTTTACTTTATACCTGGTCTTGTTGGGTATCATGCTCAGGCCTTTCGATTGACACCCTCCATGACCCCCTAGCTGCCACGGTTCTGGAGATATCGGGGTTCAAATGAACCCCCTATCTCCACCAGGATATTCCGGGCAGCTAGGGGTTCCCCGGCTATCTGACGTCCTCACGCTATGCGTGAGGACGTCAGGCAGTGAGAGGGGACCCGGGATTGGAGCCGCCATCCAAGATGGTGGCCCCCAACGGAGCTAGGCTGCACTTCGGCGACGCAAAGCATCTCTATACACAGCCCCATCAGCATCTCTATACACAGCCTCACAGCATCTCTATACACAACCTCACAGCATCTCTATACACAGCCCCATCAGCATCTCTATACACAGCCTCACAGCATCTCTATACACAACCTCACAGCATCTCTATACACACCCCATCAGCATCTCTATACACAGCCTCACAGCATCTCTATACACAAACAGCATCTCTAAACACAACTCCATCAGCATCTCTATACACAAACAGCATCTCTATACACAACCCCATCAGCATCTCTATACACAAACAGCATCTCTATACACAACCCCATCAGCATCTCTATACACAGCATCTCTATACACAGCCACACAGCATCTCTATACACAGCCTCACAGCATCTGTATACACAACCCCATCAGCATCTCTATACACAGCCTCACAGCATCTCTATACACAAACAGCATCTCTATACACAACCCCATCAGCATCTCTATACACAGCATCTCTATACACAGCCACACAGCATCTCTATACACAGCCTCACAGCATCTGTATACACAACCCCATCAGCATCTCTATACACAGCCTCACAGCATCTCTATACACAAACAGCATCTCTATACACAACCCCATCAGCATCTCTATACACAAACAGCATCTCTATACACAACCCCATCAGCATCTCTATACACAGCATCTCTATACACAGCCTCACAGCATCTCTATACACAACCCCATCAGCATCTCTAAACACAACCTCACAGCATCTTTATACACAGCCTCACAGCATCTCTATACACAACCCCGTCAGCATCTCTAAACACAACCTCACAACATCGCTATACACAACCCCATCAGCATCTCTATACACAAACAGCATCTCTATACACAACCCCATCAGCATCTCTATACACAGCATCTCTATACACAGCCTTACTGAAGTGGAATCAGGCTGGAAGCTGGCCGCCATTATAAGCCAGGCGGCCATCTTTTTCAGAATAATGGTTCACTTGAACATAACTAGGTAGGTTTTAGCTGAAACTAGAATGAAGTATACATAGAAATTTAGGAATGTGTTAGATTAGCAGAAAAGCAATTAAAACCCTGAGAAAGATCTTGGCTGTTCCTGGCACAAAGGGACAGAATGAGGAATGGATACACCAAGGTCATAGAGGCCCGCTGAGAGACAAAGGGAAGCATAGAAGATAGACCAGGTGTTAGCCGCAACAAATAAGTACAGGCGTTAGGGAGGCGAGCATAGCCCGGATTGAATGTAGTACTAATCATGATCTGTCAAAACTAATATGAAGCTTGCCAATTTACGGCCAATTTAATGGAATGTCTTTGTATTAGACAAAGGGAGGTATTAACCCATGTGGGGTGGGATAGTGTCACCGGGAGGTGGGCTAATTGGGATGTACCTAATTATGTATTTGGGGTATAAGATTTGATGTCACGGTGAGTTCGAGGCTCACTCTTTGCGATTCAATCCTGAATGTGAGCATTTGTGTGATGACACAAATAAAGTTTGCCTTTCCTGAAGAGACTCGTGTTCAGACAATCCTTGCTCGTGTCCGGTCCGGCCTCGTCCCGAGTGAACCTAGCAGATTCCGGCTACATTTCTTGGGGGCTCGATAGCCGGGATACGAGGCCCTTTGCCGGCATGGCAACGACTGCTGAACACTGTAGCGGTTGACTGCAGGTGTGAGTGATCCCGCTGGTTGGGGCGTCCGTTGAAGGTGAGCTGACATCTGCAGGCGCCAAGCAGGATTTCCTGTTCAGTGGACCTCATCTCGTCTCAAACGGACCCCCGGCCCGGGAACACTGGGACACCACCGAGTCCGAGGAAACAGCGAGCAGCGCGGCGATAGGTAAAGTGTCTTCTATGTTTGTATGTGTAATGGAGATACCGGTATAAAGGGAAACGTCCAACCGTAGTTGGATAAGGAAACCCGCGGCCACGGTTTCGTTGATATACCGCACCCCACGCCGAAAGCACGGACAAGCAAAGGAGCCCGAGTGGCTAGCGCGTGTCTGGACCTGGGGGATTGGATGTTAACTAAAGGGTGGAGTCTGTATGTGAGGGAGAGGGTAGCCACGTGGAGTTGCATAGTCGTAGTCAATGTTTGTAAATAGTGCTTCTACACGTGGACAGAGGAAAGGAGGAGAGATTTCTGTGACTGGGCTGAGAGCCCTGAGTCAGTGCTAGTGTGTACGTCGTGTAGTGAAGAGGGCCCATTGGGGCCAGCGGTAGCTGCAGAGGAAGTGGTGCCGGGTAGGTAGATTACCCATAGGCAAATTGGAATTGCAGACGGAAGTGTAGTTATAGAACGGGGTGCACATAGTCACAAGCAGTCAAGAGTTAGAGTTCAATTAACGGGGTATAAGGAGCCAAAAGGAGGGACGGTGTGCCCTCGGCTAGTAGAAAGAGTTGAATTGTTTATGTATTGTTTTGTGCTGAAAGTATCTGGTACAGTATGGGTTGTGAATGATTGCTGAGAGTGCTGTGAGTGATTGTGCGCCTACTCGTCTAGCGAGAAAGCAAACTTGAGAGTGGACTCCCAAGGTACGTTTCCGGCTCAGGCGACTGCAGTCCGGCTACTGACGGAGGAAGCGAATCCGATATATATGAACTGTTGGCTGAAGTACCAGACAGTAAATTTCAAGTGTTTTTGCTAACAAGTAATATCTGTATCGTAAAAAGGTTACTGCTCTTAAGAGTAACAATGGGTAACGGGTCATCCAAGCCCAACAAGGTAAAGAAGGTGAAGAAGGGTGAGACGCCCTTAGGGTATATTGTGCGGAATTTTGAAGCACTATATACAACACATGATTATGGTGTAGAGTTAACTAAAGAGAAATTAACAGGAATGTGTACAATTGTATGGCTATTGCTAGTTCCAGACTGGCCAGAGCAGGGGTCAATGGACCCGGAGTTAATACAGAGAGTGTATTCCCAGGTAACCGGGAGATATAGTCATCCTGAACAATATCTGTATATAGATATATGGAGGTACTGTGCGAGAGATAAAAGCTATTTTGTTATATTAAGTAGAACAAAGGAAAAAGTATGCCCTCAAATAAATATATATATCAATATGAAAAATAAGTCTATATATATATATATATATATATTTAGTGTTTTAATATACCAGTAAAATAAATAAAGATAATTTACAAGTTCTGTGTGTGGATTATGTAATGATCTGCAGGAGTCTCTGAGCCCCCACTTCCCCTGGGCCAGAAGAAAATGAGATGATCAATAGATCAGATGGTAATCTAGAAGGTTTTAAAAAATAATAATAATTACAGTGCTGTATAATTTGTGTATGTAATTCGGACTGATCATTCGGATGTGATATCTGTACTGTTCTGCGACTGCGTGAGTATGAAGTCAGAGAATGTTATTAATAAATAGTGTGTGCTGTATGATCGAATGATATATGGTCGAATGTTTTTGTCTGATTGTGTTTATAATTGATCTATCAAACTGTTCAATTAAGAGTAAAGTGTGATAAGTAATTAATTTAGAGTGTGTAATGGCTGAGAGGTAGTGAGATTCTCCGTACTCGCTCCCCCCCCTTCTTTCTGGCACACACTGCACGGAGGAGGGGGGGAGTCGGCTTTTTGCTCTCTGATGGACAAAGAAAGTAACCCTTTATGTGTCTGCAGCGAATTTAAATTAACTAAAGAGAAATAAAGAAGAAAAATTACTATGTTTAGCTAATTTTTAATGTGTGCTACAATAGAATGTATGAAGTCTGTCGAGTGCAAGATATATGTTTATATTTTGTGTTGATATATTTGTATAATCTAGGCTATATGTGAGAAAGTTTTATATTGTCTAGTATTGTTGTCCATTTGTTTCAAGCAATATTGTGTAATGTGTTGATATTATTCCAAAAACTCTAGTTTTGTTCACAGAGCTAGAATTAAATAAAAAAGGGAGTCCTGGTTTTTATATTGTTACAGAGTGTAACAATAATAAGTATTTATAATACAACATGTATTTTATGAAGTAAATTTAAAGTATATAATAATATACAATATTGTCTACCAAAATATAATAAAATTTATTAACAAATTAAATAGAAATATATAAAACGGTTAGAAGATAATATTAAAAGAGTAATTCGAGAAATAATTAAAGTAAATAGTTTTATACTGTTTCATGTTCTATATAGTTAAGATATAGCAAAATTATGATTAATAATTCAATTAAAAATATATTTCTATTTAATTTCTGATGAGATAGTTATTCTATTGTTATAAGAGTATTTTAAATGATTACTTTTTTTTTTTTCTGATGTGGTATTAAGAGTCCGTTTTGGCTACGGGAGAGAGACCTCTGTGAATATTGTTTATATGTATAGATATTTTTTTTTTTTTTTTTTTAGTTAAAATATACAATGTGTATATGTATATGCCCGAATGTCCTATCCAGCTCATGGGGCGGGATATCCTTTGCAAATTGCAAGCCCAAATTACATTTCTCCCCGGGGGTCACGCTAGATTAGACCTGGCTGAGAATGGCAGCTCTACACGGCAGTACAGCCCAGCCCAGCCAGCCAGCACACCCAACCTGTCAAAATTGCAGTAATTATGCCAAGAGAAGAAGAATGGCGCTTGGCACCAACCCCGCCGGCCGACCCAGACCCGTACACACTATTTCTGGGAATCCCCGGAGTCTGGGCTGAAGAAACCCCGCCCGGATTAGTTGTAATCTGAAACCTGGCACAACGCCTGTGGCTCTAAGACAATATCACATTCCACAGAAAGCCAAACAAAATATACAGACACATTTGCAGAGATTTAAAGACCACGGCATATTGAAATTCTGCGTGTCACCGTGGAACACACCATTGTTGCCAGTACAGAAAGAGGGCACACAAGAGTACCGCCCAGTCCAAGATTTACGAGCGGTTAACGAAGCCACAGTAACTCTACACCCTGTGGTTCCCAATCCATACAATTTATTGGCATTAATTCCCGGAGACACAAAATATTACACGGTGCTTAATTTAAAAGACTTTTTTTGCATCCGTCTGGTTCCGGCAAGCCAGCCCCTTTTTATTTTTCAGTGGGAGGAATCTACAATGGATGCGCGCTCAGCCAGGACTTCCTGTCTTTCAACGCTTAGCCAGACAAAGTCGTTTTACTACAATATGTAGATGATTTATTACTGGCTTCTCCCACAGAAAAAGACTGTCTCTCTGCCACAAAAGCCCTGCTACATCTGCTGTGCCTTGCAGGTTACAGAGTGGAAAAAAAAAACACAGATATGCACACGAACTGTAAAATATTTAGGTTTTCAATTAACAGGTACCGAACGTGTATTGGGGACAGAAAGAAAAGAAGCAGTATGCCGAATACCCCAACCAAAGACAAGGAGACAAGTCCGTGAATTCCTAGGAGCTGCAGGCTTCTGCCGCCTGTGGATCCCCAACTTTGCAGACATTGCTAAGCCCCTCCATCAAGTCACCAAGGGGGGAGAGCATGACCCCTTCCTCTGGAAAAAAAGAGCAAACAGCAGCTTTCCTGAAATTAAAGACTTTATTAATGGAAGCTCCAGCACTGGGACTGCCAGATCACAGCAAGCCCTTCCAGCTGTACGTGCATGAACACAATCAAACAG
Source organism: Leptobrachium leishanense (assembly GCA_009667805.1). Taxonomy (NCBI): domain Eukaryota; kingdom Metazoa; phylum Chordata; class Amphibia; order Anura; family Megophryidae; genus Leptobrachium; species Leptobrachium leishanense. The sequence goes on along the minus strand of CM019073.1, from coordinate 26,377,539 downwards.
CTACAGGAGTGCTGATTCAGAACTTTGGCTCCTGGCCAAGGCCTGTGGCCTATCTCTCCAAGCAACTTGACCCTGTGGCCGGCGGCCTACCCCCATGCCTGAAAGCTGTGGCAGCCACCGCAATGCTGATAGCAGAAGCAGACAAGTTGACACTTGGACAAGTTCTTCATGTCAAGGTGCCCCATGCTGTCAAAGCCCTGCAAATGCCCTGATGTAAAAGGAAGCTACTGGTTCAGCAACAGCCGGATGACGAAGTACCAAGCTATGATGTGTGAGAATCCACGGGTTCATTTGGACCTCATCGCTACCTTGAACCCTGCTACTTTACTGCCTGACTGTGAAGAGGATCCAGATCATGAATGCCTCCAAGTCATGGAAGAAATGTTCAGTAACAGACCAGATTTAAAAGACGTACCCCTAGACAAATATGATCTACAGCTATTCACTGATGGTAGCAGTTACATGGATGATGGGAAGACAGTCTCCGGCTATGCAGTTGTCTCAGCAGAAGAGATTATTGAAGCAAATCCTCTACCAGGCCATACATCTGCACAACTGGCTAAGATAACAGCTCTAACCAGGGCTCTTGAAATCTCCGACGGCAAAAGAGTGAATATCTACACTGACTCCAAATATGCCTTTATGACTGTCCATGCACATGGTGCACTCTACAAGGAGAGAGGCCTGCTCACTTCCACAGGACAACAAATCAAGTATGCAGCTGAAATCACAGCCCTTCTAGAAGCTGTATGGAAACCAAGTGCTGTCAGTATTATGCACGGTCATGGCCACCAAAAAGGTCATGATGAAATCCCAAAAGGCAACAGGCGCCCACCAGGCCGCAAAAGCGGCTGCAAAACCATTGCTAACAACTGATCAAGCCAAAGTCCTGCTCTGCAAGCAAGAGGCCCAACCTCCCATGCCAAACTACGGGTTCTACATGAATTAGAGAAAATTTGAACCTAAAGGCAAATTTATTGAAATTATTTTGTATAAATGGCACAATGATTACGAACTATTAGAACTCAATCATGATTATATCCAATGGCTTTTCCCAACCCGGTCCCAAGGCTGAAATTTCTACTCCACTCCTCTGAACCCTCCAGAGACACGCCTTATGATTAACACCTCAGAAGTTCAGCAAAGACTCCGCAGAGCATATAAAATGATGCTGAAATTCTTCGGCGTAAAATTAATGGGGGAGTGTGGAGAAGATACAAAAGAAACCGAAGTTGAACGAGCAGAAAATTTCGCCTCACGTTTTGACAGCCTCACAGCCAACCCTTATAATAATCTGAGGATCACACGAATACTGCTAAGTTTGGGAGAGAAGACAGCAGAAGTGGTGAGGAGTCTAATGAAAGAAATAATACCACGTTATGGACTTCCTCTCGAAATAGGCTCAGACAATGGCCCCGCATTTATACAGAACTGTCTACAACAGTTTGCCCGCCTGTTGGGCATCACCTGGAAGTTATATACTGTTTACAGGCCCCAAAGCTCGGGAAAAGTCGAGAGAATGAACCGCACCCTAAAGACTTTGATGTCCAAATTGTGCCAAGAGATGTCACTAGGCTGGTTGGATGTGCTGCCGATAGTCCTATTGCACATTAGGTGCAGGCCAACCCCCCAATTGCAGCTAAGTCCGTACAAACTCATGTTTGGACGGCCTACCCCTCTGATTAATGGACTAAGGGGGGACCTTCGGGCATTGGGGGAAACTAAACTAAATGATCAGGTTGTACTGTTAGGTAAATCAATGCAGAAATTGACGGAAATGTTTTTTGTTTTTGAAATTCCGGTGGGGAGGGATTGGGTTTATGTGACTGTGAAAAGAATTGCCCAAGGGATTTTGACATTTGGGGCATTTGTGGTACTGATTTTATATCTCACGAATTTGATTTATGGACTCTCACATGGAGTATGCCCCAGGTGCCCGAGCACCACTGAGAAAGTGGATATCTCCCACATCTGGAATGGTACGCACCCGGTGATGGAGAACTGTACCATGTGGAGACAAAAGCGAGAGGCGATATCCGAGATTATGCCAAGAGGATATTTATTTGTGCAATTTAAATATGACTATGCTAAAAAGTCTGGGCAAACTGTATGCTGGGTGTGTAGTAGACTGCACCCAGAGACAATTCACATACCATTTGCCTCTGTTCCAATGAATTTGAGTATGTTTGCATCAGGAAATGTCACAATACATGCTTTCGATGCACCACGAGAAAAAACAGAAGTATTCAGTCCCGGGTACCCCATAACAGGACCAGTGTACCCACCAGAATGGTGTTTTCAACTAGGAACAGATAAAGAAACAAATAACGGGAGTGGGTTATGTTATTCAAGTAAGTTCAACTGGACATCATACATTTACACATTTAACACAAAGGAGCAGTCAAATTTTCTATACATACGATGTAAAAAGCTCACAAGCGAACAGGAGGAGGTGATTGCGAATGTGACGAATGGGAGGCAGAGTGCACTGGATATGATGAAACGACTGAGACAACTGATGATAGAAATATCAAAGGGAACACTATATTTGTCACCATTTATAGTGAAAGGAGGGTACCAGGTGTGCTGTGAAAGGGTGTGTTACACATGGGTACCACCTACAGTAACGGGAATGTGTTATCTGGCTAAATTGATTCCAATCCAGAGGGTAAGGGGAGAAGACACTAATTCAGTCACAACACTTCACCCTAGGTACCCACTGGTGTTTGAAAGACAGAAGAGAGAGCTATTCAAGAAAGCGGATCGAATATGGGCATGGCTCCCAGCATGGACTGGATGGGGAAGAGAGATGATGGCAAGAATGAACAGTTATGCCAGTTTGATAGATGAGATTTTGAATAAGACTAGTTTGGATATTCTGGAATAGGTAACTGGCGGCGCGATGGAAGTCGCTTATGGATCGTATGGTGATTCTCTTTCACTTATAGGTCGTATGATGGTTCTTTTTAGAAATGCCGTCCACATATGACATGAAAGACAATGAAGGGTACAATAGTGCAGAGCGGTAACAATTGTGAATAACAAATATGCGATACTATTCCCACTCACAAAGAAAGAGCCCCAACACTGGCTCTGAGCGGGTCAACACATTCAGTCATAGATGTCTGTATCGACGGGAACGACCCACAACTTTCCAAGATGTCGATCTTCTTATGGTGCCCATACATATGGAAACATGGAATAAAAGGAAAACTTTCCTGTGTAGAACTGTTGGAAATATGATATGAGAATACACAGAGATATCGCACTCACGTGTGTTGGAGCTTATAACCAAGCTCTAGGATCAAGCGCCTGTGGACTTATTTGACGGTAAAGCCCATGGAAAACCTCTTGTATTCAGCAACACACCGGGGAATGGTGCAGATAAATAAAAAATAAAAACCGACTGAGGAAGCTGCGTTACGCGGCGAAACGTGTTTTGGTACACTGGCTGAGCCAGGTTAATCCATTTTATTTGTTTTTATGTTCTAATAAATTTTTATTTATCTGCACCATTCCCTGGTGTGTTGCTGAAACAAGAGGTTTTCCATGGGCTTTACTGTCAAATAAGTCCACAGGTGCTTGATCCTAGAGCTTGGTTATAAGCTCCAACACACGTGAGTGCGATATTTCTGTGTATTCTCATATCATATTTCCAACAGTTCTACACAGGAAAGTTTTCCTTTTATTCCATGTTTCCATATGTATGGGCACCATAAGAAGATCGACATCTTGGAAAGTTGTGGGTCGTTCCCGTCGATACAGACATCTATGACTGAATGTGTTGACCCGCTCAGAGCCAGTGTTGGGGCTCTTTCTTTGTGAGTGGGAATAGTATCGCATATTTGTTATTCACAATTGTTACCGCTCTGCACTATTGTACCCTTCATTGTCTTTCATGTCATATGTGAACGGCATTTCTAAAGAGAACCATCATACGACCTATAAGTGAAAGAGAATCACCATACGATCCATAAGTGACTTCCATCGCACCGCCAGTTACGTATTCCATAATTCCTTTTCACTGGTTTGGGGGAAACCACTGATTGCTGGCTGGCTTTGGATAGTTGGTGACGGCACAGGCAGGGGCGCCTACCACTTTGCTTGTTTTAGTTTGGATATTCAGTTACTGAATCTGGAAGTACGGGAGATACGAAAGGTACAAATGATACATAACATGGCACTGGAACAGATCAGTGCGGCTCTGAATGGATTGTGTGAGATGACGAAGCATTATGAATGTTGCACTTTCATCAAGAACACTACACATGACGTCCCTGACTATTACCAGGTAATCCAAGATCACCAGGAGAAGGTAGCACAGTTGCAGAACACAGCAAGGATGATCGCTGCTGAAGGCTGGAATCCACTTCGTGGGTTCGGAGCAATCGGAGATTGGTTCGGATCCATCCTGAGATTTATTTCACAGATTGGATCCATGATTCTGATGGTGGTGGTGATCTTGGACGTAGGGACACTACTGTACCGCATAGGGCTATGTCTATGGCCACTATGCAAGAGAGCACTGACACCCACACAGACACAGAAGATACCACTGATTATCCCACAAGACATGTTCCCAATGAAAATAGGTCCCCCGAAGCATGAAGAACTCAAGAATAATAGTAGTGAGGTGTAATGGCTACAAGTCTCAGGAGAAGAACCTGAGGCTTGAGCCAAGGGGGGAATGAAGTGGAATCAGGCTGGAAGCTGGCCGTCATTATAAGCCAGGTGGCCATCTTGTTCAGAATAATGGTTCACTTGAACATAACTAGGTAGGTTTTAGCTGAAACTAGAATGAAGTATACATAGAAATTTAGGAATGTGTTAGATTAGCAGAAAAGCAATTAAAACCCTGAGAAAGATCTTGGCTGTTCCTGGCACAAAGGGACAGAATGGGGAATGGATACACCAAGGTCATAGAGGCCCGCAGAGAGACAAAGGGAAGCATAATTGGGATGTACCTAATTATGTATTTGGGGTATAAGATTTGATGTCACGGTGAGTTCGAGGCTCACTCTTTGCGATTCAATCCTGTGTGAGCATTTGTGTGACGACACAAATAAAGTTTGCCTTTCCTGAAGAGACTCGTGTTCAGACAATCCTTGCTCGTGTCCGGTCCGACCTCGTCCCGAGTGAACCTAGCAGATTCCAGTTACATTACAGCATCTCTATACACAACCCCATCAGCATCTCTATAGACAGCCTCACAGCATCTCTATACACAACCTCACAGCATCTCTGTGAACCCTCAAATGAACCCCCTATCTCCACCAGGGGATTCCGGGCAGCTAGGGGTTCCCCGGCTATCTGAGGCAGTGAGGGGGGACCGGGGATGGAGCCGCCATCCAAGATGGCGGCCCCCACCGGAGCTAGGCCGCACTTCGGCGCCGCAAGGCACCAAAGTGCGACCCGGTGCCTAAGGGGTTAAAGCCAGGCACTGCTTAAAAGGGGAGACTCTCTCCTTTTAAGCGGTGCCTGGCTTTTTTTTGTGGGACCTCCCGATCGGGAGGGAGAGGTTCGGATCCCCCCCTCCCTTCCAGGCGATCTCCCGGCATTGCCGGGGGGTCGCCTGGAAATGACGTCATCGCGCATGGCGCGATGACATCATTTACGTCGGGAGGAGCTTGACTATAGCGTCTGAGGACGCTGAAGTCAGAACGCCGCGGGACCCCGGACAGAGAGGTGAGTATCTCCGTTGGGGGTCCCGCAAAGCTGATGACGTGTGGGACACGTCCTCCTCAGCATAAAGCGGGAGTAACTGAGGACGTGTCCCACACGTCGTCAGCAGTGAAGGGGTTAAAGACATCTCTTTTTAAACTTTGTGTCCTTGTTTCCTGTCTCCCAGGGCACTACCCAGACCCGGACATTGTTTTTAAATGTTTCTATACATCCTAGAAATCCGCCACTTCACGGGCAGGTTATGGGGACCTCCTAGGCACGATATTTGAAGGAATTTTTCATTTTTATTTTTAACCGTTATTTCATGGAATACTCACTGTCCCTTTAAAAACGTTATTTTTTTTAACTTTTTGTCCTTGTTTCCTGTCCCCCAGGGCACTACCCGGACCCCCATACACCTTTTATGGCAAATACCTAGCATATATGCCCTTTTGGAGGGGACTCTAAAAATCGAATTTTGATTCCCATTGACTTGTATTGAGTTCGTGTTCGAGTTCGAACATTTGAAAAGTTCGAGTTCGAATGCGAACCGAACTTGGGGGTGTCCGGCTCATCCCTAGTCTTTAGCTGTTTCGGGAAATCTTGGACTTTTTAAGCTCTGGCGTTCGTACTTATAAAAGGGGAGAAACTCAACTACCAGACCAAGCAGAAAGCTTTAGTGAATCTAGGATAAGAAACATCCCAGGGATCGCAAACTCTGGCCTCCCAGATGTTTCTGAACTACAACTCAAATGATTCCCTGGCCATTTATTGCATCCAAATAATTGCAGGCAACAAACATCTGGGGGCCAGTGTTTGAGGTCCCTGATCCACAGAATTGATGATCTCCATAATAAATTTGTATTATCAGGTCTATTCAAAGAAAGGTGAAACTCAGGAGAATGACTGGAGAAGTGAATATTTTAGGTCAAAATAGCCAAATCAGAAAAATTCTCCCATTTATCTCACGGTAATCCTGCACTTTAGGGGTCCAAAGTAACAGCATTACAAAAATGTAAAAACTTCACTTTTTCCTCTAAATCATAATGGTATCTGGTAATCATATGTCTGGGTATCATTCAAAAGCGTTGTTATTTCACGTTCTTTTTCTGTTTTCGAACCTTGCTCGCGAAAGATGTTATACTGACAGAAAGACCTTGTGCTCCAACAACATTAGTAGATCCGGACAAAATTGTGCGTTAGGATTAAGGTTAGAGTTAGGGTTAGGGTAACCCTAACCCTAACTCTAACCCTCCCTAACCCTAACCCTAACGCACAATTTGTCCGGATCTACTAATGTTGTTGGAGCACGAGGTCTTCCTGCCATTATAACGTTGGAGCACGAGGTCTTCCTGCCATTATAACGTCTTTCGCGAGCAAGGTTCGGAAACAGATAAGAACGTGAAATAACAACGCTTTTGAACGATACCCAGACATATGATTACCAGATACCATTATGATTTAGAGGAAAAAGTGGAGTTTTTCCATTTTTGTAAAGCTGTTAATTTGGACCCCTAAAGTGCAGGATTACCTATCTCACTTTCCAAATCGGCTATTTGGTCTAGATTGTTCTTTTTTCCTGCCAATTCTACAGATTTTCACCATTCTTTGAATAGACCTGTAAATGCAGCATTTTACCCTTAAACGGGCACCTTCATCACTGAACAATAGCAGATGTAATTACTATTTCTGACCACTGGGTGGTGATCAAGTGTTACCTTCTCTTTTTACATTTTTACAACAGTTCTCAGACCTTACTATTTTTCTAATTAAAGTTGTCGAGATTATTCATTATAACAGGAGTTAGTTCAGAATTTCAAGGCTGATCCGAAACTGATGAAATGGAACTTTTACTCCTTGCACCAGTAGCCAAATACAACAAAATAATATTATACCTCCACCTAGAAACATAGAAAAATGTCGGCAGATAAGAACCTTTCGGCCCATCTAGTCTGCACAATTACATGGATACTTTACCTGGATTTATCTTTTGTTTAGGATAGCCTTATACCTATCCCATGCCTGCTTTAATTCAATTACTGTTTTGGCCTCTACCACTTCAACTGGAAGGCTGTTCCATGTATCCACCACCCGCTCAGTAAAATAATGCTTCCTGATGTTACTTTTAAACCTTTGCCCCTCTAATCTAAGACTATGTCCTCTTGTTTTGCTACTTTGTTTCCTTTTAAATATACTCCCTTCCTCTACCTTGTGGATTCCCTTTACGTATTTAAATGTTTCTATCATATCTCCTCTGTCTCGTCTTTTTTCCAAGCTGTACATGTTAAGATCATTAAGCCTTTCCTGGTAACTTTTCTCCTTCAAGCCGTACACCATTTTAGTAGTCCTTCTCTGAACTCTCTCTAAGATGTCTATATCCTTCTGGAGATACGGTCTCCAGTACTGCACACAGTACTCCTACTATGTGTTCTTATACTGGAAAACGAGAGAAATCTCAATGTATCCTTCCTGGTAAAATACTTTGCAAATAAATAAATTAAGTATAGTTCTTATTTTGGGCTTTTATTGCTCTTCTCGTACTAATTTCTCTCTTTTTAGCCTCAAATGACACACTTTTGTCATGGATTGAATCACATTTTTATTTGCATTTTTCTTTTATTCACTTAATGCCGAATTGCTCCGAAATTCAGACGAAATGCCCTGATTTCTGTGGAGTAGAGGTAACATCACTGCTCTATAACTGTGGAGACACAGGTTTGATCCTGGGCCCGGCAAGGGCACCTCTCCAGTGAGTGTCCTTGGGCAAGACATCCAATACTCGCATCCATACTCGCCACCCAGGACATACTTGAATACAAGAGAAATCTCAATGTATCCATCCTGGTAAAATCCTTTCTCAAAAACAAAAAAAATATATTTCCAATGGTTTAATTCTACAGGTTTAACCCTTTCGCTGCTGAGCCTTTTCCCACCTCTGTGCTGAGGTCATTTTTACCGGTTTCGCTCATCATGTTTAACCGCGTTTTGAAGCCTTATTTTAATATATGACCCAGACATATTATATATCGTTCTTTCCGGCAGACTGTGCAGATTCATAATATGTCATTATTATATGTATACGTTATGTCATGTCTGTATATTATAACAAAATATGCAATAAAATTTGAATTTTCAATAATTTACAATGTGTAAAGTGTTTTTTTTCACATTTTAAAATGCGATCGTTTGCGGTTATATTTTCTATGGGGTGCGCTTGTTAAAAAAATTAGAAATGAGGAATCGTAACTTTTTTTGGGGGAAATTACGTGTTTTTTTTGCAAATGGGAACAATATTGTTGCACTAATAAATCTAAAAAAAAAACCAAAAAACATATATTTTTTTTTTAATTTTTTTTTTTTTTTAATTTAATTTTATTTTTTTACAGTTTACATGGTCATGTTTGGTATCATTGGAACGGCAACGCTCTGGCCGTTCCAATGATAGTAAACATTAACCCCTAGCTGTCACGGATCGGGAGATAGGGGGTTCATTGGAACCCCCTATCTCCACTATAGGTGGCAGCAAGGGGTTAATTTGAAAACGGGCGCCATCGCGCTCTGCGCGATGACGCCAGTCATTAGGGGGATATCCCGGAAGCTTGGCCGACATCCAAGATGTCGGCCAGCTCCGGGAGGGGACCGCGATACGGCGCATGTTGGCGCCATATCGCGATCCAGCCCCCTAGGGGTTAAAGACATGAGCTGGGGGGCAGAGCTGGGGCAATATATCCATGAGCTGGGGGGCAGAGCTGGGGCAGTATATCCATGTGCTGGGGCAGAGCTGGGGCAATATATCCATGAGCTGGGGGGCAGAGCTGGGGCAGTATATCCATGAGCTGGGGGGCAGAACTGGGGCAGTATATCCATGAGCTGGGGGGCAGAGCTGGGGCAGTATATCCATGAGCTGGGGCAGTATATCCATGTGCTGGGGCAGTATATTAATGTGCTGGGGCAGTATATCCATGAGCTGGGGCAGTATATCCATGTGCTGGGGCAGTATATCCATGAGCTGGGGCAGTATATCCATGTGCTGGGGCAGTATACCCATGAGCTGGGGCAGTATATCCATGTGCTGGGGCAGTATATCCATGTGTTGGGGCAGTACATCCATGTGTTGGGGCAGTATATCCATGAGCTGGGGGCAAAAATATCCATGTGTGAGCTGGGGCAATATATCCATGTGTGGCCTGGGGGCAATATATCCATGTGTGGTCTTGGGGCAATATATGTCCATGTGAGCTGGGGGCAATATATGTCCATGTGAGCTGGGGGCAATACTATCTTTTTTATATTGCAGAAAAAAGAAAAGGTAAAAATATGGATCTTTTTGGGGGGGTTGGGGGGCCCTTTATGGATTCTTGCACCGGGGCCCTCAGGTTTCTAGTTACGCCACTGCCCAGGACATATTTGAAAACTAGAGAAATCTCAATGTATCCATCCTGGTAAAATCCTTTATAAATAAATAAGGAATGACAGCTAATACACAGAGAGGACATGCTGGCCGCATGCTGTGTGCACATCCCTTGCTTTCGGTGACACTCTCAATCTAACCGCATTTGTATCCGCGAAGCTTTATTGACATGACACCAACCCTGCTTTCACAAAGCTTACGTTGATTCACTGCGGATGCATCGCAGCGATTTTTTTTTTTTTATCCCTCCCAGCTTTATGGACACACCTCCCAATACAACAGCAGCGCCCTCTGCTGGCCAGCGCGAGGTGCGAGCGACGCCATGCGTTCCTCGTACGTCGTGACGTCTCGGGAGGTCGAAGGGAAAGAGAAGGAGTGGAGGCTTCAGGCCTAGCTTTAATGTGAATTTTGGTGCGATAATCCACGACGGGGACCTGCAGGTGAGGGCCCGTTTGACGGTACTGAGGGGGTAAGCGGTGTGCTGGCCTTATCCGGGTGCACGTATTCCTCCTATACGGCTGTGTTTTTGCTTCCACAGAGACCTGCACCGGGTTGTAAACAGGGTTCCAGATCCGGTAATCGGTTACAGCTGCGACAGCGCCCCCTGATTTGTACCCCAGAGTGTGAGGGGGGGCTGTGTTGTATGTAGCAGAGCCTCACACCATGCAACGTATGGCCGCTTGCAGGGGACCTGGTCAGACTGGGGCCGAGGGGAGGCTGTCACTGTTTTATGTTCCATATGGTAGCTGTGTCTGCATTTATTGTTACTTCCAGAGGTAACTGGAGGCAGGGATGGCAGGCGCCCAGGATGTCAGGAGTGCAGGCAGTACATGAAACGTGCTGCCCTCAGACGAGCACTGTCCAGGCTTGATCAGCTGTTTTCTGTCAACTTTTTTGTAGGTGTCAACAACAATTTTAATGTGTGTGACCAGGATACCTGAGTAATTCCACATCAAACAATAATTTGTTAATAATTAAGGCCTGCGGACACTGTAGAGAGTAGTGATGGTGAATCTTTTTCAGCACAGATGGTTTTTGAACTACATGTCCCTGATCCTCAGCTAACCTTAAATCTGGTGAGGCATCATGGGACATGTAGTTCAGAAACATCTGGGGTGTCAAGCTTTGCCATAACTGGTATAGTGTATAATAACAATAGTATATTTTACACTCATTCCTAAAACCAACTCTTGGTTGTTTTTTAGTTACTTTTTGCCAGCTAACCTGCAAGTATGGAATAGAAAAAAACATTTCAGAAAGGCTTGCCAGATCAGCCTTGTTATCCTGGAATCGTAATTTATTCATGCTGCTGGGCAGTGTATGAAAAAAATGCAACCCTGCAGCATGTAGAATTCATATCGTCCAGGATAAAGAAATTAAAAATGATTCCCAGATGGCCTGCTTTGATTTCCTTTCTGCAGCATATTATTTATACATTAGTCAGGCCTCAAAATTTCCACTCGCCTACTAGCATTTGGTGAGTGGAAATTACACGAGGGCGAGTGGGAATGCAGATGCAGACAGGGCAGGATAGGGGTTAGGTGGGGCAACTAGTGGCGAGTAATTCTTAAGGTCTGGCTAGTAGTTTGGGACTTGAAATTTTGAGCCCTGCATTAGGTATGCACCGATACTTAATTTTATAAGACTGAGTAGGAGTACCAATATCTATTTTTCCGATATAGACACACAGCAAGTGTCGTTTAATGTCATGTGACCATTTTCCAATAAATAATTTATGATTTTGTTGAAAGACTCTAAAATTTATGTTAATATGTATGGCCAGGCGCTTCATTTACCCACTGCACAGGCCTGCACAGACGCCGGACCCCGGTTGCATATAGACACACAGACGCCGGACCCCGGTTGCATATAGACACACAGACGCCGGACCCCGGTTGCATATAGACACACAGACGCCGGACCCCGGTTGCATATAGACACACAGACGCCGGACCCCGGTTGCATATAGACACACAGACGCCGGACCCCGGTTGCATATAGACACACAGACGCCGGACCCCGGTTGCATATAGACACACAGACGCCGGACCCCGGTTGCATATAGACACACAGACGCCGGACCCCGGTTGCATATAGACACACAGACCCTCAGTCTCACTCTGCTCCTAGAAAGAGGAAGTGGTGGCTTATGCCTCCTCCTCCACTGGGGGGATGAGAAGTGAAGGGAGGTGGTTTAGAGCGTGTTAAGTGATTTTTTTTTTTTTTTCTTTCAAAAAGCAAAAAAATCCCTTAACATCAGTTTTAAGCAGATGGTATTTCTGTGTGAGATTCCATCTCCCAGAATGGAAGCTTGAGCTCTCTGTTGAATAGCTTGTGCTTCCATCCTGAGGCGCAAAGTAACATCTCCTATACAAAGAATAGACATTAATTTACAATAGGGATGCACAAGGAATCTCTATAGTTGAGGCGCAAGCCAAGCTTGTACCAAGAGTAGTATAGGGAGTCCAGGCGATAAGATAACGTCTTGATACGTTAAGAGAACTTCTGGAGATCTATAATCCCCATCCTTGGAATAGGGCCCCTCTGTGTCTTACGTAGATTGATGAGAAGACAAAAGCAACCTATCAAAAATGTCCTCTCTTCAAATCAATTGCACATCATTTTATATTTGAGGTTTTTTTTGTTTTTTTTCTTGGCTTTAATGTTTTAATATATAGTCTGTTGTGTTTTCTTGCAGTGATTTCTTATGAAACATTGAACGATCTCTGAGAGGGGTACCAGTCCATGTTTTAAGAATGGAGCTCCCAAACTACAGCCGACAGCTCTTGCAGCAGCTGCATACGTTGTGCAAAGAGCAGCAGTTCTGTGACTGCACCATTTTCATTGGTACTTTGCATTTTCGGGCTCACAAACTTGTCCTGGCCGCTGCGAGTTTACTTTTTAAATCCTTACTGGAAAGCACGGACACTATCTCCATCGACGCCTCGGTTGTCAGTCCAGAGGAATTTTCCCTGCTCCTGGAAATGATGTACTCAGGAAAGCTTCCACCCGGGAAGCACAACCTCACAAAAATTATCTCCGTCGCTGACAGCCTTCAAATGTTCGACGTGGCTGTGAGCTGCAAGAACCTTTTAACCGAAATCATGAGCCACTCAACCCAGAGTCAGAAGATGAAAGAGGTCTCTGTTCAGCCAAAACCTGTAACAAAGTCAGAAATCATTTCTAAACCGGACAGTGGCAATGCAAACATCGAGGTGACCAATAAAACTGACAGCATTGAGAAGATAACGTCTACCATTTCAACGGCAAGCGCAATTACACTTTCCGCCGCGCTGGAAACGGACGCTTCTAAAACTACACAAATTAATACCCTTTACAAGGGGCCGGAGGTGACCGAGAATTTAAAGCTTACAGAAGAGACAACTCCTGAGCTCGCCATGGAGGTCACTGATGTTAACGACAGCATTCAAGAAGACCTCTCCAACGAGTCTGAAAATGTGGTTGAACCTTCCAGTGAGGTTAAAGAGGACAGTCCTGTGAAAGATGATGTAGTGTCCCCGTCAGAAAGTACTGATAACTTAACGAGCACTGTAGAGGATGAAGCATCAGCAGCTGAAGATGATGGCGCACAGCAGGAGGAGAAGGAATTGGTGGAGGAAGTGGACACTGCTGAAAAATTTGGTAGTCCTTCGGGATCCATCGCAAACTCTCCTTCACAAGTTCAGCAAAGTGATGTGGAGGAAGCAGTGGAGCCTGTAGCCAAGAGAAGACGCTGTGAACAAGGTAAATGCAGATTTCTGTTTATTTTTTATCTTTTATTATGGAGACTCTATATCTGTTACTAGTCAAGTAACTGTTTAAGGGACTTTGACAAATCCTGAAACAAAATCTGCACATTACGGCCTCGATAGGTTGTGTGGGTCAACCTGCAACAGTCATGTGATGGGATACCTAACCTGTCATGGCTTGTTTTTCATGGAGAAATTTAATTTTGAGCTGTACATTGTGAAAGCCATGTGGCCGGCAAACTGATCAGTTTTTTTTAAAAAAAAATCCTTATTAAATAAGCTGCCCCCTCTCTCCGGTCAAGAAATACCTTACCATTGGCATGCCGACAGAAGCGTGACAAGGGAGAAGAGGAGCTGACCTTGCATTTTTTCTATTTGGCTGCCGGATGCATGAGTCGGTACGACTGGCCAAACGGTCAGTGCCTCTGCCGATTTCCTTCTTGGACCATTACTTTGAGTCAAGATGTAGAATTCTCCTGAAGACCTGAGATAACGTATTGATACACATTAAGTTTCTCTGACTTGGGTTAAACAATCTTTAGAATGGGAGTTAGTATGGCTGCATTACTTTAAGACAATAGTAGCCAACCCTGGTTCTCATGTGCCCCTATCAGGCCAGGTTTGCCAGACCTCTGAAGCACAGCACAGGTGATATGATTTGCTGCTCAGGGATTGCAGGATTCAGCCTGCATTTCCCCAAGCAAATCATTAAAATCTGCCCTGTTAGGGGTACCTGGGCACCAGGGTTGGGAAAGACTTCTCTGAACCTGTAAACCTTCATCAGTGTTGTACAAATGTCTGATTTTTCTTTTATTTATAGCTATATAGCTTTTCTTTGTGACTTGGGCTATTTCTTGTTTTTTGCCTTCAGATTTTAATGATATTCCAATTGTAATTTACCACCGAGCATCGTAAATGCTTAACAAGTTGTGCTGGATTTTCACTGGATATATATATATATATATATATATATATAATATATATATATATATATAATATATATATATTATATATATATATATATAATTAGGGTTGGAGCAGGTTAAGTACCCGCTGTGATATCTCATCAAGGGGTGCGATATCGAGTTGAAAATTATAATTTAAGACGATGGGATTTCCATCCCCCTTGCGCTACCTGGCAATTTGTTCACGATGGATTCATCACTGGTCACCTTTTAAAGTGACACTAGCTGCTCGTTATGGAGCTTTTATAAATTCTGAGTGAAAGCATGTCTTCTTCTTTTCACACACTGCCAACATAATCCTGCAGATGACCTAGACAATCTGGTGTAACATTTATAATTTTTGTTACACCAGATGACGATATTGGCCAAACACAATGACACGTGAGACACTTAATGAAGTTTGTGAGTGGTTGGGGTGGCAATAGGTAATATCAACACAAAGAATGGAGGAAAAAACTTTATTCTGGAACTTTAATTCAATTTATGGCCAACAGATTCTTCACCCCATTCACCATAGGTTTTGCTTTGCACTATTGTGTGTTTTGGTTTAGTTGTGATTGTGAATATAACTAGGTGGGATCCATGTGTTGGAAGACATTCAATAAAGATAGACGGAAAGTGGTACAGAATGACTGGAAAGTTTAATTCCTAACATTAGGTCTGTTCACGGCTGGTGGGTCCGTGTGGCAACCTGCGCGTAGTTACCTCAACATTTAGGCTAGGGTCAGACGAACGCATTTTCGCGTTGTCTGTGAAAAAGTGCGTTCGAACGAATGGACGCATTTTTTCACGGAATACGCGATAGCGGTCATACAATGCGCATTTGCGTTCGTGATTTTGTACGGATCATCAATAAAACACTTTTTGCATCTGGACGTTATGTTGGCCGGACATTAGCAGTGTCTGACATTTCAAAATCACGCACACACGCCGCTATGCAGCCGCAGCGCACTCTGTACGACCGTACTAGCGGTTTGACGTTCTCGACAAAATGCGTTCGTTTGCCACTTGCGTTGCGCGGCCGGACTTTCGTGCGACCGTACTTCGTATATTGGCCGTCATTGCCCGTCATTTGCTGCTAGTGCGGCCGTAATTAAGTGCGCCAGAACGCACCTTAAAAGTGCGCTAGTCTGACCCTAGCCTTGACCGATGCGTTAATAGGGATACAATGTGACTTCTCTGCAGTTACATTTCATAATATATGTGCATCTGTGCCATCCACAGCAACGAGGAGGCTGCCCCTGCCTCTGCCCAAGTTGACAGATCGTTGAGCCCATTTCATATTGCGGTGTAGTCGAGTGAAGAGGTTTTCTAGGTCCTCTAACAGTCTGATAAGAAGAAGCATCACGTGATAACTAGTGTAATAAATGGGCAAACCCCCGAAACGATGTTGCACGTTTCTACAGTTTCGGGGAATTTTGTTTGTAGATGCCCGTGAAACCGAAGAAATCAGAATTGGGGCAAAACACTTCATATTCAAAATCACCCCCCCTCCAGCCAAGAAAAGACCTCCCCTAAAGCGCTGCCGAGTGTGCTACAGGAATGGCCTCCGGATACAAACCGCATTCCACTGCCCGACCAAGCCCGGACTCTGTATTGGTAGTTGTTTCAAGCTGTATCACACAGTTGTTGGTTATTAGTGATGGCTACATGAAGACTTTTTAGGTGTTCTTTCCGAAAAATGTCTCTGTTCCCCTTAAATCACGTCCAAGCTAATTTCTTCAGGTTGTGGATCCCAGGCTTATTTTAATCTGGCAGTATGGGTATGGTATGCACACCTTCATGTGTGTCCTGTATATATTTTATGTACATGCTGTGATCTGTAGCAGATCTATTACGTGCGACTGGGTGGTGGTACCCTTCAACCCCCCTTATGGGAGGGGGTCCCATAATCATGAAACGTGTGCCTTGTAGGAAGAGAAAGGGTTGATATTATCACTTTCTTTTCTCTACACCACGTCCTCTCCATTGCACTTTGTACAGAATTGGGATCTTTGTTATCCTACAATCATGTAGGATTTTGTCAATCTGGTTAGCTTTCTGACCACTGGTGGATTTGGGAGGGCGGGCAAGGCAGCTGATAAATGCGTTTTCCTGTCTGCACTCCTTACTTTATGTAAATTCTTTATATTATGTCTGGGCTAAAGCAGACATTTGATGCTAAAAAGTGAGAAATTGTGAACTTCATTTGCACGTCCTACCCAGAGTTCCTTGCTGCATATGGGAATTGCAGCTGGCAACCTCTCTGATTTGCTTGGACGTGAAAATGTTTTTCAACAGTATACCATTTCTTGTATTTTTCAGTATGCAGGATTTTAAAGTATGTATTAATAATATAATGTATATTTTATTTATTTTTATTTATTTATTTATAAGGGATTTTACCAGGAAGGATACATTGAGATTTCTCTCGTTTTCAAGTATGTCCTGGGTTCGAGAACATTGAGTGGTTACAGAAATACAAAATAGTAAAATGCAAGATATTAACACAAGACCAAATACACAGATTAACAGAAAAATAAATATGGAGGAAATCTATCTCGCACACCTTCTTTTTCATGTCGGAATTTCAGAGTTTTCTTTTTAATTTTCAATTAAAAGCCTGACAGATTTGCATACAAGTTCCTGTAAAATTAAGGGCAGTATCAAAGTATATTCTGGGTTTCCAGGTTTATAACCTCTTAAGGGGATATGCATGCTTTGCTAGTTTGCTTATTCAAAAGACCTAGCATGTTTTTAAGAGTCAGTAGTCTCATTAAGCTGGCATAAAAAGCAAGTAAATAAGATATTTTTTTCATATTTGCCTGCTTTTCTTTCTTGGCATTTTCCACACTCACCTCAGGCACTCCTAACCAGTGTGTATACCTAGGTATACATTAAAAAAAACACACTGAGCATGTGCAACTGAGTTGTTACTCCTCCCTCCTGCACTGTGAGTTGAGGGGAGGGCGGGGCTGAACTTTCACACCCAGTGAATGAATGCATGACTTAAAGGGACATGCATGTCCCTTTAAGTCCTTTTGAAAGAGCGTCACCTGCGATATGTCACTGAATGGTGTGAGTGTTCAGAGGCACGGAGTTTATCACAACTGTTTTGTTTTCAGGCACACTAAAGTAGAAACTGGATTATTGAAAGGGATACTCGGGGGTTAAATATTAACCCTTCTGCAACTCCCCACTCCTGTTTTAATCAGTCACAGGAGCCCTAGTAACGTAAGATGTGAATAGCTCCATTGAAATGCATTGGAGAAGCTACATAGCGCAATATCGCAGCAAAAACGCGCAATAAATCGCACTGTGTGAACGGGGCCTAAAGGAGAAACTCGGGAGAGAAAAATCTAGACCAAATAGCTGATTTAGAAAGTGAGATAAATGGGAGAATTTTTCTGGTTTGGCTAATTTGGTCTGGATTGTTCTCTTCTGCCAATTCTCCTGAGTTTCACCTTTTAGTGAATAGACCTGATGGTGTAACTCCCAAAACCACAAACCCCGGGAAACAAGTGAACTTAATACAGTTTCCACTTCACCTGATTTCGGGGATTTTGTTTGTTTGCCCGTGGTGCTACACCGGTTTCTGAAGACATCAGAATTGGGGCAACACACTTCATATTCAAAACTCGCCCCGCCCCCAAAAGCGCTGGCGGGCGAGTATGTCACAGGAAGGGCCTCCGGATGGACTCTTCATATCACTGCCTGACCAAACCCAGACTCTGCGTTGGTCGACATTTTAAGCTGTACCGCACAGTTGTCTACTATTGGGCTAATGTCAGACGAGTGCATTCTGTGCGTCCGTGCAGTACGGACGTACTTTCTGACGACAAGGTAGTAGCCACACAGTCCGTTTTTTTTTCACTGACGTTATTTTTGACGGATGTAGGAGGGGAAATAAATTAAAAAGCAAAACCACTTTGTCCGTCAAAAATGCTGGACGTATAAATGCAGTGCGTCTGACTACGTTCCATCACTCACACACAAAGCTATGCGGACGTTGCGGACGCAGGGCACTCTGTGTGTCCGTTCTAGCGGATTTACGTTCTTGCCTAATGTGCGTCCGCAGTTCCGTGCGGACGTACTTTGTGTATGGGGCTCCGTTGGTCATAATTATATACTATAACGGATGTACAAATGTGCAGCAACACGGACGTGATCAGTGCGCTCGTCTGACACGAGCCTTAAGTGACAGCTACTTGAAAGAGAAATCTTGTTTATTTATAAATGTTTTTATTTCGCTGATTTAATGAGCTTAGAAAGATGTAGCATTTCCATGTTTTAAGGAAACTGAGGAAAATGACTGTTTATAACCATGTTTTTGAAACGTACATTTGTAGTATAAATCATTAATGCAACTAAATGCTTTAATATTTTTTTTTTTCAAAATATGCCCTGTTTTTGTGAAATGGGGATGGGATCTAGGTATAGGTACAGCAGGCTGGTTATACAGGAATGAGGAGTTATTTGATTTGGGTTTATTTGGTTTCAAATGGCACCTTTCCCTGTAATAATTCTCTCAGCATTATGTTGTACTCTTCTGCGTATGCACAATGCTAAACTTTGTGGAGACTCCTACAATACAAAGGGTCCTACGTTCTCACCCATGGACACTGTGGCACTTCTCCTGCCAGTCTTTGCACTCTAGGGAAACACACACGTGTACGTGTGTGCTTTTGTCCTTGCAACACTGGTGTTTGCAGCTTTGACAAACAGTACCTGAATGACCCCCCCCCCCCATGTAACTATTGGGGGGTGGGGGTGGAGGCAGGCAATCTAGTGAACGTATCACATAGCAGCAGATGGTGAAGTCTTTGATACAATGTTGCATATATATATATAAGGGTTGTGGCGGAGGATGAAAAGCCTCCACACTATAAGTGTTTATTATTGCAGAAGCCACTTGCACATCACAGCAATTCAAGTGGCTTTGACCAGTTGCATAAACCTTCTCTGCTAGAAAGCCACAGTGTGGCATAGCATTGACTTTAGGGTTCTGTGTAATAACAGACCCAGGATGCATAAAAGTGAGACAGATGTCATATCCTACCCAGAAATCCTTGCTGCATATGGGGAATGTGGCACAGGAGCTCTGGGATGCAATTCATCGAATTGCTGTGATGTGCAAGTGGCTTCTGCAATAATAAACTAATAATATAATAATAAATATATATATATATAATTATTTTTACAGTATCTCGTACACCCCTCACGTTTTTGTAAATATTTTATCTTTTCATGTGACAACACTGAAGAAATGACACTTTACTATGTAAAGTAATGTGTGCACTACATAATGACGTATAAGGTAAAATGAGTCGGAGTGCAATAAATGCTGCACATAGATATTATAATCTGTACATTAAATGCATAATGTCCAGGTTTGGATATCGCAAATGATGCAGGTTGACACAAAGAATACACAGTAATGCAAAACTGGGCTTTAAAGGGCCATTACCATCAGAAAATGTCCTTATTGTGTTATTTTCTGTTGCTGATATCTTACATGTTCTTTGTTTTTCTTTTGTATGTTTAGTTAAGATAATATTTTACTCTGTGTCACTGGGCGCATCCATTGTGTGATCTTTTGTGTTGCAAACTGTCCCCCACAGGATCTTACTCAGTGACTTTGGCCATAGAATGGAGTCTATTAGTCGATCACTGTCTCAAATCTCATTGTATTGTGTGGGATGTATTCAAAGGACATCACACAAGGGGTAGATTAGAAGTCTTTTAAGCTCCCTGTCATGCCTCATTCAGCTGCCGGCTCTTATCTCGAGTAGCCTGAAGAACAATAACCCCCCCCCCCCCCGCCGCATTAACTGTTAAAAAATAAGATAAAGCACAGCCACAAAACAAAACTCACCATTTGAATTTGGTAAATGTCTCCTCATGCGAAAAATGGACACGATGGAATCCGGAGATGAAGAGAAATCAAACTTTATTTTTCCTATTTAAATGCAATTCCTTCACAGAAGCAAAATCTGCAGTATGTGTTTTATGGTGTTTTTATTTGTACTGTAGAAGTAATCTAGTTGCAGTTTATGTAAGTGGTAGTGTCCCTTTTAAAACAGAGGAGGGAGAACACAGTCACTACTGTACGGGATAAGATTAAGGGCATTTTAATTGTACGTATTTTAAGCTAATGTCTTTTAAATCTGGTAACACTAATCCCTGGTGCCTCTGATTTGATTTAGTAATAGCAAACCTTCAGTTGTGGAGATAAATGAATTGTTTTATTAGAGTTCTACATTTTGTATTGGTAGGAGTATACATTTTTTTAAATTAATAATTTATTGTAGATAATGAAAAGACTTCCGAGGAGTTGGACTTTCTCATTCGTTATGAAAGTATCTTCAGCGAGGCTCTATCCGACCCGCAGAGCGTTTTGGAAAATCTGAAAAAATGTCGACATCTCAAGGAGAACGAAAAGCAGGTGAGTAACTTTAGCACTTACCCAGGTTAACCAATGTCCTGTGACTTCTTTACACTTTGGTTATCAAAGAACCTCCGAAATTGCCACTGAATTGCACCGAATAGTGCATTTTTTTCACTGTAGGTGCAATTTCAGGGTAATTCGTCTATTCACAAAGCTGTCTATTTGCCAAATACAGATGAATTGACAGCGAAATATGGGGCAATTCGGCAGCGTTCGCACGGACACTGCCCCATTGTGAACTATCAAGTCGTCTATTCACAGAACGCCAAATTGCACTGAAATTTCAGTAAAATTGCATTATTTTCCGTGTTTGTTTGACAGATTTAACCAGGCGAATCCCATAGGCTTCAATGTAATAAATGTATGGAGCAAACTCCCCCACAATCCAAAACCGTATCAAAGCAATTTGGCCAGTGGTCCACTAGAAGCCCCGTGATGAGCGCAGCAGCACAAAAAGGATACAATACAGTTTACGTTTTCCATGTAGCTGTTGACGAGTCTGTGCACTTTCTGCGCTGCTTAGAACAGACGTCAACCTGGCTTCTTTTCGTGCCGGCTGCTCTCAGTTCAGTTTGGGCATTTAGATCTTAAAATGTAAGGCAGGGTGCACACTAGGCGTTTTCTTCTGCGCACTAGCGTGCGTTAAAATGGACGCACTTGTTGACAGAAGAGATTGGTAGACGCCAGACGTTGTGTTAATTTTGACGCACGTCGTAAAAACTGAATTTGAGTTGAATGAAGGGGAAAAAAAAGCTGGTCTTTTGACATATGACGTTCAGCACGCGGCCAACGTCGCGTCAGTCCTAGTGCAAAAGCCTTGGTGTTTCCATGACAGACGTCTTCAGCGCGCGTTATGCGTTGCGCGCGTACTAGGTGTGTTAGAAACATAGAAAAAAAAATGTCGGCAGTTAAGAACCTTTCGGACCATCTAGTCTGCCCAATTACATGGATACTTTACCTGGATTTATCTTTTGTTTAGGATAGCCTTATGCCTATCCCATGCCTGCTTAAATTCAATTACTGTTTTGGCCTCTACCACTTAAACTGGAAGGATGTTCCATGTATCCACCACCCGCTCAGTAAAATAATGCTTCCTGATGTTACTTTTAAACCTTTGCCCCTCTAATCTAAGACTGTCCTCTTGTTTTGCTACTTTGTTTCCTTTTAAATATACTCCGTTCCTCTACCTTGTGGATTCCCTTTACGTATTTAAATGTTTCTATCATATCTCCTCTGTCTCATCTTTTTTCCAAGCTGTACATGTTAAGATCATTAAGCCTTTCCTGGTAACTTTTCTCCTTCAAGCCGTACACCATTTTAGTAGCCCTTCTCTGAACTCTCTCTAAGAGGTCTATATCCTTCTGGAGATACGGTCTCCAGTACTGCACACAGTACTCCAAGTGAGGTCTCACCAGTGCTCTGTACAGTGGCATGAGCACTTCCCTTTTCCTACTGCTTATACCTCTCCCTACACAACCAAGCATTCTGCTAGCATTTCCTGCTGCTCTATTACATTGACTACTTACCCTTAGATCCTCTGAAATAATGACCCCTAAATCCCTTTCCTCAGGTGTTGAGGTTAGGACTGTATCAAATATTCTATAGTCAGCCCTTGGGTTTTTACGTCCCAGGTGCATTATCTTGCACTTATCCACATTAAAACTCAATTGCCACAGCTCCGACCATTTTTTTTAGTTTACCTAAATCATTTGTCATTTGGCTGATCCCTCCAGGAACGTCAACCCTGTTGCAAATCTTTGTGTCATCAGCAAAAAGACATACTTTTCCATTAATATCTTCTGCAATATCACTAATAAAAATATTAAAGAGAATGGGTCCAAGTACTGACCCCTGAGGTACCCCACTGGTAACAAGACCTTGTTCTTCTCTATCTGCGTAATTATATGCTACAACGCATGTCATAACACACGCTAGTGCGCAGAAGAAAATGCTAGTGTGCACCCGGCCTTAGCGTGTGGAGTTTGAATCTGGGGTTGCGTTCTTTCGATTGTAGTGATGACTAATACTTTTTTGAGGACATACGTTTCATTGTGGCAGGACTAGAGGTGTAGTGTTTCTGGAGTTGTGGTTACAGTTACAAGTATTTATAAAGCGCCAGCAAATTCCTTAGCGCTGTACAATGGGAGAGACAGAATAACAAATATACATACTCTCTACACACACACGGAACAGAAGGAGGGAGGACCCTGCTCGAGAGCTTACAATCTAAGAGCGGGGTGACCCATTTGCCGAGGGTGAATAGGGTAGGTGAAATGGCGGGTTGCAGGAGGGCTGAATGGGAAGAGGAGCAGGAAGTGACAATGGGGGATTATGGAGCGAGCCGATAGGCTTCTCCAAAGTAATGCATTTTCAGAGACTTCTTGAAGGACTGGATAGATGCGGGGAGGGAGTTCCATAGAAAAGGGGGCAGCTCGGGAGAAGTCCTGAAGGCGGGAGTTGGGGGTACGAGGAGCAGATAGCATCATATCATTGGCAGAGCGAAGTGGTCAGAATGGGATATCTGCTGATAAGGGAGGAGATGTAGGCAGGGGCGCGGTTATGGAGAGCTTTGTATTATAGGAGGGGGGAGGAGAATAAATTCAATATAAAATACCCAAATGATACAGACTATAGGCTATCTGAATGCTTAGGAATGCGCTGATGCTCTCACATGCGAAGTATCAATCCCTTGTCTCACCACCTCTTCTGTAATGTGGGGACACCTGGGTACCAACCAACAAACATCCTGACAGCGCCTGAACAGGAAATCAAAGATGTAATCTATAGTTTTATATAATGAAGACTTAAACCAGTAAGTAAAATGCAATATAAAATCAAAGGGTAAAACTGTCCCCCCCCCCCCCCCCGACACTTTCATCACTGTGACTTCTTCAGGAAAGTATGAGAAGTTATATATTTGGAGCTATTTATATAAACGAAAATATTCCTAATCCATGCCGTTTCAGTTTTTCTCGATTGAAATGTTAACGCTTATACATTCCAACAGCATTTCAGATTCTGACTTTTGCTCTTCCAGGTAGTGATGGAGTGTTGCCAAGCTGAAGAAGGAAGCTCTACCTTTGCAAAACTTTTAGAAAAGGTTAAAGACGGGCAGAGCACGGTGGTCGAGACTGTTCTGGCATTGCTCAAGTTGTGTCGGCACACAAATCCAAGCGTGAACGAAGCTCTGAGAGAGAAGGACCTGAAGGGAGATGATTCTGAAACGGAACATGTTGTGTCAGGTAGAACGTGTTCATGTGATGGACTACTAATTGTAATACCGTTACTTTACATTGCTCCATGTTGTAGTAAACGTTTTGTCCTTTTTTGTGTTTTAAGAAGAAACGCCAGTAAAAGAAAAGAGTCTGTTTGATCTGTTAGTGGAAAACAGAGAAGAACTTTCCCGTTGTATCACAGAGACGAGTCCCATTATAGAGTGTCTGGATACAGCGGAGGAAGGATTCCTTAGCAACGAAGAAAAACAGGTAACCGTTTGATTTTTGTCTTCCCCAATAATGCAATTTGTTAGTATGTTGAATGCGTTCATTACATGATGAAAGGTTACCACTAGGGCTGCAACTAACGATTATTTTCATAATAGATTAGTTGGCCAATTTTTATTTTCGGTTTTAATCGATTCAACGGATAAAAGAAAAACATATGCAAATTGCATATTTTTCGCACGCAAGGTACACAAGCAGCTGTTCAGTGATGTATTGATGTTACATGCGCAGCTTAAGCCCACGTCTACTTTCTCCCCAAACGATCGCTGCTACGAGCACTGAGACACGATGATGTCTGCACAAAATCAGGATGACCAGAGGGGGTGCTCAACGCAGCCTGGCCACTTTAGCTTATTAGAGAGTGTCCCTTTACAATAATTTCATAAAAAAATTGAGCGGGTGGAAGGGAGTGGGTTTGAGCAAAAGACCGGGCTGGCGTGTGGGAGGAAGTTTGTGGTAAGGGACCAAAAGGAAGAGAATGGAATCTCCAGACCAAAGAGGGGGTGACGGGCAGGTTGGGGTGGTGACACAGGACGACACAATCTAAGGTTATAACATTTAACGCAGTCTGACACTTTAATCGATTTGTGTACCACACACACTGTTTATTGACCGCCGATTAACTGATAATGGGAATAGTTGAAAACTATATTCATTATCGATTACCTCGATACAGAATGCACCTGTAAACCTGTAACATAGTGAGTATATTTCCTACATATTTATTTTCTATGTTAATCTGTATATTTGGGTTTTGTTTTTAATATCTTGCATTTTATTACTTTGTATTTCTGTAACCGTTCAACGCTCTTGAACCCAGGACATACTTGAAAACGAGAGAAATCTCAATGTATCTATCCTGGTAAAATACTTTATATATAGATAAATAAATAGTTGTCGATTAGTTGTTTCAGCCCTAGTTACCACTCCTTTTTAGAACTTCTTGCATTTTCTAGTAAAGCATAAGTAACTAGAAGAAAATTCCTACATGTCAATTCAATAAATAAGACTTTGCACCTTGCCTTTTTTTATTATAGATGTTGGTCCTCTTTATCCCCAATTTACTTCTTTTATTAAACTTAAATGCAATCTTTGCCCCCTCAATCTTTAATTTTCACTTATACCTCTGTAATTGTAATGGATATAATTTATGTTTATGTAATCAGATGTAGTACAGGCAAAGACAATGCACCTGTATGTCAAAAACAGAGCTATGTTATCATCCTCTTACTATTGTAGCAAATCATTGGAGTATCTTTAACCCATTCGGGTGTGGGACTTTTCGAAGCATCGTCTGTTTTTCCTATGGATTGCAGTTGACGGTTACAAGTGTTACAAATACTTATAAAGAGCTAACAAGTTCCATAGCGCTGTACAGTGGGTGAGACAGAACAACAAATATACATGCAAGTTAAACGCACAGAACAGTAGCAGACTGGATCCTGCTCAAGAGCTTACAATCTAAGAGCGGTGACACACTAGGCGAGGATAAATGGCAGAGTATGCGGGTTGCATGGGGCAAGAAACCTACAGTGGGGGAATTAAGGCGTGATACAATAGGCTTCTCTAAGGTAATATGTTTTTCAGAGACTTCATGAAGGCCAGGAGAGACGGGGAGAGTCTAATGTTGCCAGGAGGAAGTTCCATAAAAAGGGGGCAGCTCAGGAGACGTCCTGAATGAGAGAGTTGGGGGTTCAGGTACGAGGAGATAACATCAGATCATTGCCAGAGTGGAGTGGACAGGATGGGATGTACCTGCTCATAAGGAGATGCAGGCAGGGGCGCGGTTATGGAGAGCTTTGTACTGAGCACCAATATTTTGAATTGCATTCTAAAGGAAATAGGGAGACAATGTAGAGATTGACAAAGGGGAGAGGTGGATGAGCCTGGCACAGGCGTTCATTACATACTGCAGAGGGGGAAACTGGGATCTCTTAAGGCCACAGAGAAGGTTACAGTAGTCAAGGCAGGAGGTAAGAGCTTGGATGAGCATTTTAGCAGAGTCTTGATCAAGAAAGGGGTAAGATTCTTATCTTACCTGACAGTTTAAAGACTTCTAATCTACCCCCTGGTGTTGTCCTTTGAATACATCCTACACAATACAATGATGCAAATCCACTGCCTGATTTACAGGGTTATTCAGAGAGCGTGAAAAGCAGGAGAATGACTGGAGAATGAAAAATTCTAGGTCAAAATAGTCAAACCAGAAAAATTCTCCCTTTCATCTCACTTTCCAAATCGGCTATTTTGACCTCGAATTTTTCAATTTGGAAAGTGAGATGAAAGGGAGAATTTTTCTGGTTTGGCTATTTTGACCTAGAATTTTTCATTCTCCAGTCATTCTCCTGCTTTTCACGCTCTCTGAATAACCCTGTTAGTCTCCATTCTATGGCCAAAACCACAAAGTGAGCAGCAAGTGATGTAACGATACTGTGTAGAGAAAAACAAACACAAGGACATTTCATTTTTTGGTGGTATTGGCCCCGTTAAAGTCTTTTTCTTCCCTCACATTTATTAGGTGATCATTGATTGCTGTGAAGGTGAATCCCAAAAAGAATTAATTGACAAACTCTTGAGGAATGTTTTGGAAACAAAGATGCTGAGCCCTGATAGCTTGGTGAAGCTTTTACAAGCTGTGAGGGAAGCGTTTCCAGATCTACACGTCCTGCTGGAGATCCTGGAGCCGCATTGTAAAGAATCTTCCACACACGGTACTGACAGATTTCACTTTGAAAGTTTCTCTAACCTTGTGAATGAAAATGTACATGTTGTGTTAAATCATGCCACGGTTTGACAACAATCGTTCTGGTGCAACTAATCGCAACTGATCTCCTCCTTCTGTACCTACTCCTATTGCATGCATCTCTACAACTTTCTACAAAATGTTCTGAAATCGCCTATAAA
The DNA here is from genome assembly GCA_009667805.1 of Leptobrachium leishanense. Classification (NCBI taxonomy): domain Eukaryota; kingdom Metazoa; phylum Chordata; class Amphibia; order Anura; family Megophryidae; genus Leptobrachium; species Leptobrachium leishanense. The sequence continues at coordinate 26,349,919 of CM019073.1, read as the reverse complement.
TGCCTCTAACCCAGGGATCTGCAGCATTGGTCCTCCAGAGTTTTGGAACAACATCTCTCATGATGATCCGCCACTCATTCGGTTGGCCAAGCTCTGTGAGAAATGTAGTTTGTAAACATTTGGGCCCCTATTACATTCCTCGCGCATCTTCAGTTACATGCGCATTTGTGCGCGTGGCAAAATCCTTTGCGCAGAACATAGTATTACAACGTTTGCGCAAACGATGCGCGTTATTGTTTAACGCGGATGGACCTGCGCAAGCGTGATGAACTGTGCGGGTCCTATACTTAACATTGTGAGCGCAAATGCGTTCGTGCTCTGGTACGCGGCTGGTATTACAATCGATGCACATCTTTTTACGAACGACGTTTGCGCACATAATTTTAACGTCTTTGAAAAGCTGGTGGTAACTGCAAATCGGAACGTTCTGGCCGAAACGAAAAACACCAGCACGAAAAAAAAATACAGCAAAGTATAGTTACACATTCTACACATACCCAAACAAAAAAAATTGTGAATTTGTCTGTTTTTATTATTGCTGCAGCATATATACTCCAGATTTACTTTGACAGGCGCAAAAAACATAAGTGAGTCAATTAAGGTTCTTAATTCTGATTGACTGAATCCGGTGAAAAAAACAGTCCGCACACGGATTTACGTGCGATACGTTACTGTGCGCGTATTACTTTTAGTTTTGCGCGTCGTTTTTCCGAACGTTATTTTCGGACACATGAGAAAATGCGTTCGGATCCGAATACTCCGTTAAGTTTCGTGCGATAACGCCGGACGATGCGCGCAAAAGGATTTGCGCTGCGCGAAGAATGTAATAGGGGCCTTGAATGGACATGGGACAGATCATGGGTCAGCAACCATCTACTACTATCATTTTTATATCCTTTTTTATTTTGCGACCTTATCGGTACAGAGACTAATGCCACGTTATATCGTGTCAAATACAGTCCCCATTGAGAGATGGAAAATTAACACTTTATTAGCAGAAACCGTAGATTCTTTTTATACATTGTGACGGCAAAAAGGCAAAAAAAATAAATCTTATGTTGTCAGTCTACCCAATAATGCCTCATTATTTTACACCTTTTATTTATATGTATTTCTGTAGTGACAATGAGCCTGATGGACTACGGCCTAGAACTATTGAAGCAATATCAGGAGAATGTTTGTGAAGTGGTGACTAATTCAGAGATGGCGCTGAATGGTATTTCTGCAGCTACCAATCTAATACCGTATGAAAAAAAGGTACAGTGCATCTCTGTCCTGAAACCTTATGCAATGTGGTCATTAAACGTAAATATAGGTACAAGACCTATTTGTAAATGTATTTTTTTCGATGTTTAGGTCATGGAAACCATTGTGAAGAAAAACACAAATTCTCAGATTTTCAGTGCGTTGATGGCTTCAGTTTTGGAAGAAGAAACCTTGACAGTAATGGCGGGATGGCAGCTGTTACTTGCAATGCAAGCCACAATTGTGTCTCTTAAGTGCCTGCTTGAAGAGATTCGGAAGGAGCCAGGAGCAGAGGCTTTCTTGCAGACAGGTAAGGTACATGTACATACAAAACTAGCAGAATGGATCCAATCAAGCTGAACGTGCGTTTTTCATAAAAATGCATGGATCTGAGACCGTTTACACAACGATCCGAATTCAGAGCACTCAACTTTAATGTACAGGTGAAACTCGAAAAATTAGAATATCGTGCAAAAGTTCATTTATTTCAGTAATGCAACTTAAAAGCTGAAACTAATATATGAGACTCATTACATGCAAAGCAAGATAGTTCAAGCCGTGATTTGTCATAATTGTGATGATTCTGGTTACAGCTCATGAAAACCCCAAATCCACAATCTCAGAAAATTAGAATATTACATGCAATCAATAAAACAAGGATTGTACATAGAACAATATGGGACCTCTGAAAAGTATAAGCTGCATATGTACTCAGTACTTGGTTTGGGCTCCTTTTGCAGCAATCAGCCTGTGGCACTGCTGAGGTGTTATGGAAGATCAGGATGCTTCAATAGCAGCCTTCAGCTCTTTTGCATTGTTCGGTCTCCTGTCTCTCATCTTTCTCTTGGCAATGCCCCATAGATTCTCTATGGGGTTCAGGTCAGGCGAGTTTGCTGGCCAATCCAGCACAGTAATCCCAAGGTCATTGAACCAGGTTTTGGTGCTTTTGGCAGTGTGGGCAGGTGCCACGTCCTGCTGGAAAATGAAGTCAGCATCCCCATAAAGCTCGTCTGTGGAAGGAAGCATGAAGTGCTCCAAAATCTCCTGGTAGACTGCTGCGTTGACCCTGGACTTAATGAAGCACAGTGGACCAACACCAGCAGATGACATGGCTCCCCAAATCAACACAGACTGTGGAAACTTCACACTGGACTTCAAGCATTCTTCCTCCATACTCTGGGTCCTTGGTTTCCACATGAGATGCAAAAGTTGCTCTCCTCAGAAAAGAGGACTTTGGACCACTGAGCAACAGACCAGCTCTGTTTTTCTTTAACCCAGGTAAGACGCTTCTGACATTGTTGTTGTTCAGGAGCGGCTTGACAATAGAAATACGACATTTGAAGCCCATGTCCAGGATCCGTCTGTGTGTGGTGGCTCTTGATGCACTGACTCCAGCCTCAGTCCACTCCTTGTGAAAGTCCCCAACACTTTTGAATGGCCCTTTCCTGAAAATCCTCTCCAGGCTGCGGTCATACCTGCTGCTTGTGCACCTTTTTCTTCCACACTTTTCCCTTCAACATAACTTTCTATTAATGTGCTTTGATACAGCACTTTGGGAACATCCAACTTCTTTTGCAATGACCTTTTGAGGCTTTCCCTCCTTATGGAGGGTGTCAATGATGGTTTTCTGCACAACGGTCAGGTCAGCAGTCTTTCCCATGATTGTATCCCCAAAAAGTGCTGCACGCCAATTATAGATTTAAAAGGCAAAATTTATTTAAAATAAATAAAACAAACACATGGGTAAAGCACCTAAACGCGTTTCGCGAGCGGCCTCGCTTCCTCAGCAGGACACCTGCTGAGGAAGCGAGGCCACTCGCGAAACGCGTTTAGGTGCTTTACCCATGTGCTTGTTTTATTTATTTTAAATAAATTTTGCCTTTTAAATCTATAATTGGCGTGCAGCACTTTTTGGGGATTACATGACTACGTATTCAGGGGAAATTCGGCATTCCCATCTAATTTTGCCGATTGGAGCATCAAAAATGTGAGTGCATCCTCCTTTTTCTTATCTACATTTGTTTAGAAATTTATTACGCTATGGCAGCGTTTCTGTTTATTTTAAAGGTACGCAGAAAAAAAGAAAAGACCCTTTGAAGGAAGCGCTGACTCGATCATCCCTCCTTTTTGCTAGATTTATTATCCTTTGGTGGGTTTGGATATACCACCTATTGAAAGAGACAGCTGCTGATTCATATCAAGAACTGATTCTATTCTCATATTAATTTATATACGAATAGTGTTTTGTGGAACAGTTTACATCCATCTCCTCTAGGTGGCGCCATTGATACAGGCCTTTTTTTTTCCATTTCCCATGATTGTGATTCCTACTGAACTAGACTGAGAGACCATTTAAAGGCTCAGGAACCCTTTGCAGGTGTTATGGCTTAATTGGCTTATTAGAGTAGGATACCTTGAGCCTAGAATATTGCACCTTTTCCACGATATTCAAATTTTTCGAGTTTCACCTGTAGTTTTAAAGACTTTATAAACCATAGATTTGGGAATAAACGGTGCGGATTTGGCTAGAATATCTGATCGTATTTTTCAAAAGTCTGCCACAACATCACTGTGCCCCATTGCGGCAGGTCCTTATGCCTGCTGTTATGAGATTAACCCATTTACTTGGCACATACATTCTCCTGGGCCTCTCTGCAGATCATTGAGGCATGTGTGTGTGAGAGGCAAAATCCAAACACACACAACTTATTTGCACCCATCAGCCGTGCAGAGCCAATTACACCCACCATACAAGGACACACTTAAGACTTCACTCCTGTCCAAGGGGCTACGAATTCTCTAAAATAGGTTAAAGCATGCTAGGGATCAGACGTACCTAGCGTTCCTGTGCGTCGAAAATACAAAGTAGTCGCATCACCATAGGCGGTCTTTACATCACGCACTCACTGCACGTTACTGATTTGAAGTACAGTGATACCCACAGTAACCTGCATTGTGTATGAACGTAATACACCGGTCTACCCGTTTGTTGCTTGAAGAATGTGCTCGCAATGATTAGTTTCTTTTTCCACCAGTATCCAACAGGGAAAATGACGCCATTGATATATTGGTGCGCCATAGCGAATTAATTGTTCACACACTTGGCCAGAATGAGATAATTGGATTTCTACCGCCTGAAGACGAAGACGTGGCTGACTTGATAAAAGAGGTGAACATTTTGCTTTGGTTCATTTAGTATGTGCTGCAGTGTCACCAAATGTGACATTATGAAGTGACAAGAAAAAATAAGTCATTTGAAGTCATGTGTATGAAGGTTGTCAGTATTAAATTTTAGATTATTTTTATTTTTGTGGAAACCACAGGAGTAAAAACTAAATACACGCTACCCAGATATTGGCTACTTGTTTGCAAATGCAACACAGCTACCACATTGTGGGCCATATTCCATAGTTGGTGCTAACTTAACCAGAGCTGTTGTTAACTTACCAGAGCCATTATAGTCTATGGAGATTTTACGTTTACAACCGCTCTGGTTAAGTTAGCACCGACTATGTAATATGGGCCTGCATGTATTCTCATGTGTATATCCAGTGCATTGTCCACATTGGTATTATATGTAGGCCTTTAGTGATTTATTTATGGCATGGGGGGGGGGGCTCAGTAGTTTCAAGAGAATCAAACACTTTGGAAATGCATATATTTTACATGACTGTTATCAAATTAAACGATTTTGTGTTTTGCTAAATGAAAAAACTGCCTTAAGAAGTATATTAGTGTTTTTAGAGGTTGTAAACTAATCCTTTTGGGATGTTTGACCTCTTGAGGCCTGGGAGACTGTAATTGTCGTATTGTCTTCATAACCGATCAATATGAGCCTATAATTTATTCAATGGCGTTAAGAATTCTTATTCCATTATTTCAGCGTTGGTGAATAATCCCTGGTGTCAATCCTTATTACAGGAATTTAGATATTTTTGGCATTGTTGTTTGTGCCCGTTTTTATTTCTCTCCTTTCTATAAATTTTATGCATTCAGCCCTCCAGGCCTGCTTTAACGGACCAAATGATGATCCATAACATGGGTTTTAACACCACCCCCCCCCCCGGCATTAGAATGTCCCCTTAACGGATATTAAAATACTTAAGCAAAACCAAAATGTACCATCACGATACTTTTGCAAGCTTTCACTCATTAAAAGTCTAACAGTCTATTAACGTTTCCCCGTTTCGTTTCTTCATTTAAAAAAAAAATTGGATTATTTTAATTTCTAATCCCTTAATGACGAATAATCCTTTTTTTGCTTTCTCTGTTCCATTGTTCAAAATACAAAGACATGAGATCTCTGTATAGACTGGTGAATCTGTGTACGTCAAATAACAGTTTAGTTTCTTCTATCTTCAGCTTTTAAAAATTCGATCGCAAAGTGAAGATCGTGAGACGCGTTCTGAGCTCGTGAGTTCTGCTCTGCAGCAGAGCGCACCAATCCTGAAGTTCTGTGACTTACTCTTCAATGTTCAGGGTTCTGCTCCAGACCTACAGCCAGTCATCAAAGAGCTTGAGCCACTGGGTGAGTACTGATCGGTCAGTTTTTAAAAAGGAAAAAAATCCATTTCCTTTCTAAATTGAAATGGGGGGGGACCCTCACCTAGCGTGTTACCCCTCGCCTCTTAGATTGTAAGCTCTCGAGCAGGGTCCTCTCTCCTACTGTTCTGAGTGTTTAACATTCTTCATCACCCATTGTACAGCGCTACAGAACCTGTTGGCTCATACCTCTTACATAATGTACGGTTCACATAGAGGTATATTTTGTGATTCAGGTGACAAGCGTAAGTAAATTTCAGTGCTGTGAAGAACACTTTTTCTAAACACTATATGCTATTCAAAATAAAGTGACCTAGTTTTACATGGTTGGGGTTGCCTACTTTAAATATGCATTATAAAACAGAATTTCCTTTTCACACTTTTGTATACAAAACCGCAGGGGCTTTTCGGTGCTCTTTCCTTAGCACTACACAGATCCACAGTACATAAAAAGAACAAAGCCCCCTACAGTAAAAAGGAAAAATAATAGTGCACACTGTATAAAACAAACAATCCTGCAGTGGATAATTAAACCTGCGCACCAGAAGGTAAATGAATTCATGCTTATCTGAATCATGTTCCCATTGTCAGACTCGTATCATTCCTTCTCCTTCCTGGGAGACTTGGCCGAACGAAAATCCGCGGATGTAATCGGGGACCACAGCCAGAGCATAAAATTCTTGCTTTCTTTATTCAATAAGAAGCAGTGTATAGCAAATTGTATCGGCTGGGTGGAGTTGAGGTAACATCACTGCTCTGCGTGGAGACATGGGTCCGATCCCCAGGAACACCTCTCCAGTAAGTGTCCTTGGGCAAGATACCTAACAGTACATACTCGCCACCCAGGACGTACTTGAAATCTCAATGTATCCTTCCTGGTAAAATCCTTTCGCAAAAAAAAAAAAGATAATTAAAATCTAATATCTGTCAATATTCAATGCGTTTCGTCCCTTTGAATGACATGGGACTTCATCAGGAAGATATTCCTTGGAAATGACACGGCCCTCAAAAAAAAAAAACCCGTAACTCTGGATTGCTGCCTTTGACTCACTTGATGTGTGGCACGTCTTACCATTTTGCTGGAAGAAACTCTGTGCCCTAAAGATTAAGCCGTTTTGCTCCGTGGGAGTGCTATTCTCGTGGCTGTACTGCTTCCTAGAGGCTGCTTCCAGCACATTCTGTGATGGGATGTGATCAGTATAAAGGGGAGTGTGTTTCCTGAAAACTTTCATTAATGTCCGCTCATTCGTTTACAATGTTTAATAATGACTTCCTGTAGTTATCGGAGTCAACCTGAATTTTACTTTTCGGGGCAGTGAAGGTTCACTCGATCGTACATGGACCAACACTCTTACAGATCATTATTTCATTGGAATAAGCACCAATCTCTTATCAATTTTTCTATAGTTTTGTTTTGTTGGCCGTATCTTTTGGCAGTGGATATTGTCTTGTCGTTTTTAAGAAATTAATCATCAATACAAAATTTCATTTTATGAAGACATACCAGGAGAATGCAGCCGAGCGGACGACTATCTGCTCCCACTGTCTCTGGGTCCTCCATTGACGCGTGTCCACTTATTCCGCTGATGTTTGAAGGCCTAGAAAATTAAGAAAATGCTAATAATGCATAGCGGCACACCACATGGTAGCACCAAGCTATTGTAAAAGAAATATCCGCATGCATAAACGAATTACAAACTTATAACAAAAGACCATATACGTTTAGAGGTGAAAAGCTGTAGATTGTTTTTGTTTATTTTAATTCTATGCATTGTATTGTGTGCTCCCCCCAACAGGTTTTATCATAGACGAGAGGAAATATGCACATACGGTCAGCAAATGGACTGTTAATAGTGAATGCCAACTAGTAGTCATTGAGCAGATGGCTGGAAGAAATGAGGAAGAGGAGGATGAGGAAAATGAAGAGGCGGATGCAAAGAAAGAAGCATCTGACTCAACCCAAGAAAAGGAATCTGCTGGTTCCTCCAAGAAGCCTTATACCTGCCAGTCCTGTGACAAGATCTTCCTGTTCCGCTGCCGTTTGGAGGTGCACATGAAGCGCTGCCGGATGGCAAAACGGAATCCTTTACAATGCAAGGATTGCAACGAGGTGCTGTCATCTAGAAAAGAGTTGGATCAACACCGAGAAGTCGTCCATGGCTACGTGTCATCTCCGCGTTCAGCCAAAGGGAAAAAGAGACTTGTTACTTGTGACATTTGCGGCAAAGAGTTTGCACATCCATCCGGTAGTATCCTTTTTATTATCCTCATTTATATAGCGCCAACAGATTCCACAGCACTTAACAATAATCAGTGGAATGCGATTAAATTAAAACAAACATAGGGACAGAAAAGAGAGGCGTAGAGGGCCCTGCCCAGATGGGCTCACAACCTAGAGGAGTTGAGGAGGAAGACCAGGGGTTCTAATAGTCGTCAGGATCATAGTTTCAGTAATGGTGAGGGCATGGAAATGACATCTCTTATGATGGGGGAGTAGGAGCGGGATAAGTCGGCTTTATAATGTGATCTGCTATTCTGAAGAGATGGGGTTTGAAGGACTTCTTGATTTTTAAAAATGCCAGTGTCATGGCGTCATGAAAGCAATCTTGGAATATGGTTCTCATGCGATTATTTACCTATTTGGGAAAAACCCTTTCTCTCTAACTCCTTCGTCTTTTATTTTCCATCAGGTCATCTTTCAAGCATTTTATGATTGCTTTTAAACAGATTCATTTTGAACATGTATGTCTGAAGGGTTAAGGATCGATGTCTTATAAACTAGATTTTTTTTTTCTTCTATTTATTTTTATCTCCACACTTGTTTACAATTATTCAGTTTTTACAAAATTTTATTTTTTTTGTAGTCAAAGGATTTGGGGGATTTAGATCTGGGAGACAATAGTAGGGATAGTTAAGTGACATCGGTAACTTGATGTAAATAAAAAATGAGTGACGTGTATTTTTTAGAAGTTGCAGAGGAAACCCTGGCATAATCTGTGCGTAAAAATTAAATGTATGTAGATTGTTTAATCATGACTTTATTTTTTTCCCTTACAGGGCTACAGTACCACAAAAGAACAGAGCATTTTGATGAGAAGCCATTCTCATGTGAAGATTGCGGGGCAAAGTTTGCTGCCAACTCCACCCTTAAGAACCATCTACGGCTTCACACGGGGGAGAGGCCTTTTGTGTGCAAGCACTGTCATATGACGTTCTCACAGGCAGCCGCACTTTCATATCACACCAAGAAGAAACACTCTGAAGGTATTTTCTGCTCTTGGCCAGGACACAACCAATGTTACACTAGGTTTGTCAGGCTGGAGATGTTTGCAGTAATTAGATTTTCTACCTTCTAAGAACTTTTATGTCTGTGTTTAGGAAATTACAATAAATCTTTAAGGCCGGGTGCACCGTAGCGTTTTCTTCTGCACACTAGCGTGCGTTAAAAGGGATGCATTTTATGGCTGAAGAGATTGGTAGACGCCAGACGATGCGTTAATTTTGACGCACGTCATGAAAACTGAATTTGAGTTGAATGAGAGAAAAAAAAAAGCTGGGCATTTGACGTTCAGCACGCGGCCAACGTCGCATCAATCCTAGCGCAAAAACCTTGGTGTTTCCATGACTGACGTCTTCAGCACACGTTATGCGTTGCACGCGTACTACGTGGGTTCTTCTCTATCAGCATAATTATATGCTACAACACACGTCATAAAGAGCGTCATAACGCGCGCTAGTGCGCAGAAGAAAACGCTAGTGCGCACCCGGCCTAAAGGGATAAAATGTGCAAAAGAGTCACAGCTTCCAGGGCAACTAAATATATCTGTGAACACACACTAAAAGCATACTGTGATAAAATATATAAAGCGCTAGATGTATACGCAATGGAAAACCAGAGTAAAAAATTCCACTCTCATATTCTAGAGCCTAAAACACCGGCTCTGTTTTGTGCACCTTGTGTCAACTATAGGGTGACACTGCGTTTCTGTGTTGTGGTTTCCTCTGGTTCTCCAAATAAAAAGTGAGAGGGATAACTCACAGGGTAGTCTATATCTCTGTTCAGAGTATCATTCCTATGAATAGTGGGATTAAAGACACTCACCGATGTTGGAGCCTTTCCTTTTACTTGGCTTTAGTGTTTAAATCGACACTCTACACAGCCTGACCACTTAGTTCAGCTACAGCGGTTAGGATGCATAGAGTGCCCCCCCTGTATAGTCCCGTTTGGCTGGTACAGCTGTCATTTAGGTAACCATGTCTTGCCTGCTGACATCAGCCTTTCTCCGCAAGAGCGAGCACTTGGAGACAGCAGCTGTGGATTGGTACTGCACCCACTTTTCGCATGGATCGTGTCAAAGTGCAGTAGTAATACCCATAATTGGCATGCACTGTTCGCATGCAAGTAGCCCCAGGGACTTCCTCATTCTGAAAAGCCCTGGAGCTGGTGAGGAAGAGGAGCTGAGCTCTGCTGGAGCAAAGGCAAATTTCGAAAACCAAATATTGAAAAAGTAAATGTGTAGGTGCTGTCAGCAGCCTCTGAACAATTATTTAAGGTGGGAAATTTTTTATTTTTTTTACATTAAGGTAACAAATCCTGCACTTTAAGAAAACCTTTCTGTGTGTAATTAGTTCTGTTTTAGGGATTTTCTCATAGCCATAGGACTTTTATTCATTTTTTTGCGCACACAAGGAGTTAATCATAAGTTCAGTGCTGACATTTCTTTTAAAATTTGCTATTAGATTTTCAAGATAATCTCTGGTGCGGAAGCCAAATCGTTCTCAAAGGTATCATATATTGAAATGTAGACACCAGGAGATGTATACTTAAATATTCCTTTGTTTCAGGAAAGATGTATGTGTGCCAGTATTGCGATGCCGTCTTTGCGCAATCCATTGAATTGACTAGGCACGTCCGAACTCACACCGGAGACAAGCCATACGTTTGTCGAGAATGTGGTAAAGGCTTCAGTCAGGCAAACGGTCTCTCCATTCACCTGAGAACATTCCATAGTAAGTGAAGGGACCTGCTCAGGAATTTAACTTTACTGTATCGCAGGTTTGTGCAATGTGTCCTCTGTGGCAAACGATCCAGAAATGCTTACAGGAGGTGCTAGGTTTCCTTTGCATCAGTGTCCACTGCCATATTTTTTTTTCTTCTTTTTTTTAAAAAAAAAAAAAAAAAAAACGATTCCGTTCCCTCCTTTTTCTTTTGTTTTTTCTTCTAATTTAACCCTTTCACTAGCAAGTGATCTTCCTAAATACCGGTCAGGAAACAGTTGTGTTCTGGAAAATCACTTTTAATTATACAGTAAGAAATATTTGGGGCTATTTCGCAAGCAGATGTTGCCATCTGTTGGCCAAAAGGTGTTACTGCATGGTGCTAAAATCTGTATCAACTGGGGAGAGGACAGACACACTCCCCAGTTGGTTTTAAAAACTGTTGTAGCTCCTCGGTTATCATGCATGAGGTGCTAAAACCTTTGGGACATATTCTGTAGCCCAAATGGAAATGAAATTTGTTTGCAATGATTTAGCTAAGCTCCAGATCATGCTACCGTACTTGCTGCGAATGATTATGTAAACCCGATCACGGTAGTGAAGGGGTTAAATAGCATCCTTTATTGTTGCATCAAGCTGTTTTTTTCCCCGTGTAGCCACAATCTGTTAAGCAACTTGGCAAAGTGCTGCATGAACCGATGTGGAGAGGGTTATACACTAACCACTTTCCATCGTTGAAAGAATGGTGGTATAACTTTGGAGTAGAAACATAGAAAAATGTCGGCAGATAAGAACCTTTCGGCCCATCTAGTCTGCCCAATTACATGGATACTTTACCTGGATTTATCTTTTGTTTAGGATAGCCTTATGCCTATCCCATGCCTGCTTAAATTCAATCACTGTTTTGGCCTCTACCACTTAAACTGGAAGACTGTTCCATGTATCCACCACCCTCTCAGTAAAATAATTCTTCCTGATGTTACTTTTAAACCTTTGCCCCTCTAATCTAAGACTATGTCCTCTTGTTTTGCTACTTTGTTTCCTTTTAAATATACTCCCTTCCTCTACCTTGTGGATTCCCTTTACGTATTTAAATGTTTCTATCATATCTCCTCTGTCTCGTCTTTTTTCCAAGCTGTACATGTTAAGATCATTAAGCCTTTCCTGGTAACTTTTCTCCTTCAAGCCGTACACCATTTTAGTAGCCCTTCTCTGAACTCTCTCTAAGATGTCTATATCCTTCTGGAGATACGGTCTCCAGTACTGCACACAGTACTCCAAGTGAGGTCTCACCGGTGCTCTGTACAGTGGCATGAGCACTTCCCTTTTCCTACTGCTAATACCTCTCCCTACACAACCAAGCATTCTGCTAGCATTTCCTGCTGCTCTATTACATTGACTACTTACCCTTAGATCCTCTGAAATAATAACCCCTAAATCCCAGCCCTCAGATGTTGAGGTTAGGACTGTATCAAATTTTCTATATTCAGCCCTTGGGTTTTTACGTCCCAGGTGCATTATCTTGCACTTATCCACATTAAAACTCAATTGCCACAGCTCCCACCATTGTTTTAGTTTACCTAAATCATTTGTCATTTGGCTGATCCCTCCAGGAACGTCAACCCTGTTGCAAATCTTTGTGTCATCAGCAAAAAGACATACTTTTCCATTAATACCTTCTGCAATATCACTAATAAAAATATTAAATAGAATGGGTCCAAGTACTGACCCCTGAGGTACCCCACTGGTAACAAGACCTTGCACCGAATAAACTCCATTTACCACAACCCTCTGTTGCCTGTCACTCAGCCACTGCCTAATCCATTCAACAATATTGGAATCCAAGCTCAAAAGATTGCAATTTATTGATAAGCCTTCTATGCGGAACAGTATCAAAAGCCTACTGAAATCTAAATAAGCAATGTCTACTGCACCACCTGTGTCTATTATTTTTGTTACCCAATCAAAAAAATCAATAAGATTAGTTTGGCATGATCTCCCTGAGGTAAACCCATGTTGTTTCTGATCCTGTAATCTATGTGTTTTTAGATGTTCAACAATCCTTTCCTTTAACATGGTTTCCATTAATTTCCCCACTACTGACGTAAAACTAACTGGCCTATAGTTCCCCCGATTCCTCCCTACTACCCTTCTTGTAAATGGGCACAACATTTGCTAATTTCCAGTCTTCTGGGACTACTCCCGTTAACAAGGATTGGTTAAATCTGTTAACGGTTTTGCTATTACACCACTGAGCTCTTTTAATAATTTAGGGTGGATCCCATCAGGCCCCATTGACTTATTTGTCTTTACTTTAGACAGCTGCTGTAGAACCTCCTCCTCTGTAAACTCATATGTAAATGTCTCTTTACTGTTTCCTCCTAACTGAGGTCCCTTTCCTTCCTTTTCTGCAAAGACTGAACAAAAATATTCATTGAGGCAGTCAGCAAGACTTTTTTATCCCCCTCTACATACATTCCTTCCTTTGTTTTTAAGCTAACCCTTGTTTTACTTTTCTTTTCTCGCTTTATGTATCTAAAAAATGTTTTGTCCCCCTTTTTTACTGACTGAGCTATTTTCTCTTCTGCGTGTGCTTTGGAAGCTCTTATATATTGCTTTACCTCTTTCTGCCTAATCTTCTAGGTTTGCCTGAGTTTTTTTGTAATTATTGAATGCTATCTTTTTGTTCTTCACTATTTTGGCCACTTCTGCAGAGTACCACAGTGGTTTCTTCTCTTTTTTGTTTTTGCTAACAAGCCGAATGCAATTGCCGGTGGCCTTCAATAATGCCTCCTTTAAATAATCCCATTTCTCCTGGACTCACTTTAAACTCCTCCAGTCTAATAATGACTCCTTCACACAAAATCTCATTTTAGAAAAATCTGTTTTTCGGGCAGATTGTTTTTTTACCCTTCCCCCCCCCCCCCCTCCTACTTTAAATATTCCTTTGTGAAACCTTTGAACGTCTCATTGAGACCATATGTTCCCCTAATGAGTAAGATGCAAACCATCTTTTTTATACAGTTCCTTTCTGCTCCAATTAGAGCTATCATGGGACACAAAGCCAAATCCTTGCTCCCGACACCATTCCCGAAGCCACAAATTAAATTCCCTATTGTGCATCTGCCGATCCTGAATGTTATGCACAGGCAAAACTTCAGAGAATGACACAGTGGACGCAATCTGCTGTATTTCACCAGCAAGAACACAAAAATCTTCCTTAATATCAGAAACCTCATTGCTAGCCAAGTCATTTGTCCCTAGATGGACTAGAACGTCCACTTCCCCTTGCTGCTTTGCTTGTTTGACAATATTGAGAATACGTCTCTTGTCTCTACGAGTGAGTACACCAATCAATTGCCGTGAATTCAATTTAGTAAACTGCTGGGGAGTTCACCGTAGCTAGCTACTTTGCGTAGTGCTCGGCAAAGGTCTCATTGGTGTTTTTACCTGTGTTTCCATCATAGTTGCTTCCCTTTATAGTTTGGGACAATTTTGCCTGAAAGGATCCTGGAAAGAACAGTAAAATGTGTGCCGAGTTGTTCTTATCTCCATAGTTTTATGTGGTTTATGACGATCGACAACTTAAAATCACAAGTATATCCGCTGCTCTTTCAAACGGTGGTAAATGGACAATAGCCACAATTTCTGCTTTTTATGAAGATGTGGTAGAAATTTACCCCTTTTAGCGCTTGATGACGCTCTGCCCTTGTTGTTTTTTTTTTTTGTTTTTTTTTTCCCTCTCTGGGTTGTAGAAGATCACAAGATAATGTGTTATTACTTTCTGTTTAATTGCAGAGAATCCCAAAATGAATCCCGTCTCTGTATTTGTGTACATATGTTTGACCACAGCCATTTTTTCCAGACATTGAAGATCCATATGATTGCCAAAAGTGCAGGATGAGTTTTCCTACTTTGGAAGAGCACCGGCTGCACATCCAGGACATACATTCCAAGGAATACCACCCCTGTCCCACATGCGAGAAGATTTTCAGTGCTCCCTCATTGCTGCAGCGCCATGTTGTAAGTCACGTTGGAGGAAAACCCTACACTTGTGACATCTGTGATAAAGCCTACCAGGTAATTACCGTGTTTTACCACAATACATAGAAACATAGAAAAAATGTCGGCAGATAAGAACCTTTCGGCCCATCTAGTCTGCCCAATTACATGGATACTTTACCTGGATTTATCTTTTGTTTAGGATAGCCTTATGCCTATCCCATGCTTGCTTAAATTCAATTACTGTTTTGGCCTCTACCACTTCTACTGGAAGGCTGTTCCATGTATCCACCACCCTCTCAGTAAAATAATGCTTCCTGATGTTACTTTTAAACCTTTGACCCTCTAATCTAAGACTATGTCCTCTTGTTTTGCTATTTTGTTTCCTTTTAAATATACTCCCTTCCTCTACCTTGTGGATTCCCTTTACGTATTTAAGATTTACAGTTACAAGCATTTATAAAGTGCCAACAAGTTCTGTAGCGCTGTACAAAGGGAGAGACAGAATAACAAATATACATACACATTACACGCACCGAACAGTAGGAGAGAGGACCCTGCTCGAGAGCTTACAATATTTTCTTAATATAAATAAATTTATTAAAGCCAGATGTCCATCTGTTTGTAAACATGATATATATTCGCACACAGACTTCTTTCTACAATTTGAGATATCGAGATTAATGCAAAGCCATTTGAAACTGATTAACAGTTTTGGGATATCGTTTGTATTGGTCACTGTAGCAACTCTTGTGGGTGTCGAACTATTAACTTGTGATACTGAAGAAAACTGTTTTCCTTCAAGCTGTTCATCTGTATTTGTGAAGTCACAAGTGTTACGATGTTAACCTGCTGTTATGAAAGGCTTTGTAGCATTATTGGGCTAAGAGAAAGTTAAGACACTCAAGCACGTGGGTCAGCAACCTTGGCCCTCTGGATATTTTGGAACTACATCTTTCATGATGCTCAGCTCCTCAATCAATTCGCTGAGGCTCAATCTAGTGAGTATCTGAGCATCATGGTAGGGTTCCAAAACCTCTCTAGGGCAAAGGTTGCTGACCCCTGCTTTAGCACCATGACCACACATGTTAATTTGAGTGGTCATAATGGCTACAGTAAGCCCCCCACTCCTCCCCTCCCAGCTGTCTCTGGCCACTATGACATGCCTTCAAGGTGGAGCTCTACCTTCCACCCTAAAGTCTTCCAATCAGTGACTGCTGAGCAGTCTTCCGGAGATCAGGGTCTTTTGGTGTCAAACTTACATTGGCACACACATAATTCAAGGAGGAATTGAGTGGTTGATCATGTGTACATTAGTGCGTTGCAGCTATTCGCCAGCAGGAGGACACCGTTTCATGGAGTGAAGATAAGTTTTTCCATGCTGTGATTAGGAGTAATGGGGTCCAGCAGGGGTTACTAATTAACCCATCAGGTGTATTTTCCCCACAGAAGCAAATCTATATATTTTAAATCACTCCTGACAACTTTCACATCCACCTGCACGTACACCTTCTTGACATGAATATCTTTCTCCTACTGAGTGACGGTGCTTTCTGTGCTGGTCTATTTTGTGATTCTTATATATGATAACCTTGATATTTTCACAGCAACTATCAGGCTTGTGGTACCACAATCGCACACACCACCCAGACCTGTTTGCTTCCCAGAACCATCGCTCTTCCAAATTCTCTTCTCAGTGTAATTCTTGTGAAAAGTACTTTTCAAATCTATCCTATTCCCAAAAACCTGCGAAGCTGGAGAACACTGGTACGTATAGGACGTCTTATTTATTTTATATCTATATAATGTATTTAACTGCGTGGTATTTTTAGGTTTCCACAAACATGTTTTCAGCTTGCGCCTTGAGTATTGTGTCACTTGTAGTTTTCCGAAAGCAAGAGAGATGATGTAAAGTTAAGGAAGCGGCAGGAAGAACTGTGGGCAGCATAGAGACATCTCCTAACCCAAAATCCAGCAAGAAGTTTCCACTCTACCAGAAGACCCTGTTAGTGGCTGTTAGTTACTTTTGAAACAGTCCAGAGAGTTTCTTCAAAGAGCACCGAATGGGCCACCAAATTGCTTAGAATGGTGAATTTCCCCATACGGTGGAATTGCGTGGCCATTCGGCTATTGAAAAAGCTGGCAATTTGCCAAATATTGGCGAATTGCCAGCGAAATACAGTGCCTGTTCGGCGTCGGTGGAATCCCCATAGAGAAGTAATGGTTAATCTATTCAGAGACACCGAACAGCAGAGAAATGGCCTGATTTTCAGTGGTTTCATTCGACAGGTTTAAGCAGGCGAATCACATATGTTTCAATGTAAAAAAATCCCAGTTTTTCTTAAATATTTATTCCAACGTTTATTCTTTTCATTCGCAGCAAAAATGCTATTTTTTTTAAAAAAAGAATTTAAGCATTTTTCATGATTTTTTTTCAATGTTTTTTTTTTTCTTAATTTTTTTTTTTGTTTCTTTCTGGTAACGACAGATCTTTTTATTATTTTTCATAGGACCTCCTGTATTAACTCCAGGCATTTTCATGCAGTTTTTTTTGGTTTTTTTAAACGCCTTTTAAAAGTTGGTGTCTGGGTGTGTTTTTTGTTGTTTTGTTTGGGTTTTTTTGTAACCCCTGTTTGGCAACTGCTCAGCTTTTTTTTCTTCAGGTCAATTCATTGGATGCCTTCAGCGATTTTTCGGCGTGGTTTCAGGATGCGTTCGGCAGGTTATGTATTGGCAGTTTTGGAATTTGGTAGTCTTCCATCAGATTTTCAATTCGTTCGGTGGTTTGAAAATGTGTTCGTCTGGCCAATTCGGCATGGTTTCGGGCACCCTGTAGTGAATGCCGAATTCCCTTCCGGGTCGGCGAATTCAACTCACCGAAGTGCGGCAAACAGGAGAGCACCGAAATGGTGACGTTTCGGTGCTCTCTGACCCCTATTGTGTTTTACACATTGCTCAATACTCTAACCTTATGGTCACATGTTTAAGCGAGGTTACATAGGCTGAAAAAAGACATGCGTCCATCGAGTTCAGCCTCTCACACATCACCTGTCGTATATTTTTTTTCTTCTTATCCCACGCCCGTCTAGATGGCAAACTTTATGAATGTGACAAGTGCAAGCAAACCTTTCCGACACCTGCATCTTTAAAAGTTCACGTCAAATGTAAACATTCAGGCAAGTATATTTCATGACCTTTTGCTACAAAATATTATAATGAATATAAATTCTAAAGTAAATACAATTAATTAACGCGGATAATAAAGCGCATGCCTACCGTTTGCTCTTTGTGGTATTACACAAATTCAGGACTGGCCATAACCACTAAAATAGTGCTTCTCTTTAAAGGGACACTATCCCTTCCATAAACTAGATTACTTGTGCATTACAAATGAAAACACTTTATAAAGCACATGCTGCTGTTTTTCCTTTGAAGTAATTGCATGTAAAAAGGAAAAATTAAAATTTAGGTTTTTGTTTCTTGTTTCCATTTTTCACATGATGCATCATTTACCAAAAGCTTTTATTTAATCTACATAATTTAACAGTTAATGAGGTGGAAGAGGGAATATTTAGATAAGGCAACAGGAAGTCTATTCGCCAGGCTGAGATGATAAGAGCTGGGAGCTTTAAAAGACTTCTCCTCTTGAATACATCCCAGCAATCCAATGATTGGAGTCTGTGATCGACCCATAGACTCAATTATGTGGCCAAAGCCACACAGTGAGGAGCAAGTGATGGAAAGCTACTGTGGAGGCAGTTTACAACACAAAAGATCACACAATGGATGCAGACAGTGACACCTATAGAGTAAAATATTTTATTAACTAAACATACAAGAGAACCAAAGCACATGTCCTTATTGTGTTTATTTTATGTTGCTGATGTCTTACATTTCATTTCTTGGTGGTAGTGGCCCTTTAATTGCACAAAAATTAAAAAGTACGCGTTGCGCGGAAGAGCATGAGCAATTATTTTATTCGCGCGTTCCCTACACTGTCCAATAAGATTTTTCTTCTTTTCTTTTTTTGTTTTATTATACATTTTTTTTATTTTACCTCCTTTATACCCTAACACATGTTCTGTTTTGCTTTTTCAGGATCTCAGCCGTTCCAGTGTCTTTATTGCAGTGATTCTTTTCAGTTCCCCGGTGCCCTCCAGCATCACGTAGCCACGCAGCATTTCAGCGAAACAGAGACCACGTTCGGATGTGAACTTTGTGGGGAGCTTTTTACTAATCAGTGTCAGTTGGAAAAACATTACGAAACGGACCATCTACAAGAAGCAGAGGCTGCAGAGGGTCCGGTACTACAGGTATTGTTTATATGTTGCCTTTTTAAATTGACAGCGGCTCGTCCTTCTTTTTAGCCTGTATTGGTTCATTGTGCCTAAATCAGTAAATGCTCATCAGCCAACTTAATGCAACAGGAAAAAAAATATTAATCCGCCGTCTTGTCACGCAAAAAAACGCCTTTATGTGGGGTGGTAGCTTTAAGGGCAGGATTCACTAAAGTTCGATATGTGCCCAATGTCTGTGGGAAGCATCCTAGCTACTTATAAACAACTCAGATTGCACTGCAGCGGGGATCCGTACGGTGGCCACGAGGGATTTGCACACGTCGCATGTTCGTGCCTTTACATATATAATGGGCGATTTCTCACGGATTCACTGGGCAGACTTTCAGATTGGGAGTTTCTGATTTTCTCGCTGTGAGACAGCTGCAAGATATCGGAAAATTCGAATCTACAAAATTCCAGGTTAACTCCTTAAGGACACGCGACGTAACATTTACATCATAAATGCCTTGACTAAGGCTAGGGTCAGACGAGCGTGATTTCTACGGACTGTACGTCTGTGCACACGGACGGATGTACGTCAGTACGGAAGACGCAGTAGTGGCCACACAGTCCGTTTATTCACTGATGTATATTTTGACGGATGTAGGCGGGAAAATAAAATAAAAAGCAAAACCATTTTGTCCGTGAAAAATACTGGACGTATAAATGCAGTCCGTCTGACCACGTTCCATCACTCACACACAAAGCTATGCGGACGTTGCGGACGCAGTGCACTTTGTGCGGCCGTTCTAGGGGTTGTACGTTCTTGCCTGCCTTGCGTCCGTGGGCCGCGGCCGTTGTGCGTCCGCAGT
This sequence comes from Leptobrachium leishanense, assembly GCA_009667805.1. Taxonomy (NCBI): domain Eukaryota; kingdom Metazoa; phylum Chordata; class Amphibia; order Anura; family Megophryidae; genus Leptobrachium; species Leptobrachium leishanense. The sequence continues at coordinate 26,329,983 of CM019073.1, read as the reverse complement.
TCAGTGCGGACGTACTTCGTGTGTGGGGCTCCATTGGGCTTTCTGTCATGCTATCACGGACGTACTTTTAGGCACAATCACGGATGTGAACACTACTCTCGTCTGACCCCAGCCTTAACTGTGGCCTGGTCCTTAAGGGGTTAATGACTCCCATCCTGAGTCACGCTGGCATGTCTTGTCATGAAGAGCTAAAATAAGATTATGCCGCGCTTCCTAAATGCACCAGAAATGTTCCTATATCCTCCAGAAGTGGCGACCTCCACTGAATTGATTTATTTTTATATCCTAACCAGGTGATTCAGGAGGAAGATCAAGTTTCATCAACAGAGCAAGTGATTGCACTGGACGAGTCTCATCTAGCTGGCTCCCAGGTGATCGTGGCATTGCCAGATTCCCAGAACAGTCAAACTGGTACAGAACTGGTTGCCGTTAGCATGGAAGATTTACTGGACGGCACAGTCACTCTTATATGTGGAGATTCTGTTGCTGGTGTAACACAAAGAACGCAAAGTTAGACTAAATACACACTTTTTTTTTTTTTTTTTCTGCCCCTCTTACGTTGGATTATATGATGGCTGTAAATCAGGACAGCTTTTATACCACTCGCAATATTTTATTTTTGACCTATGTTGCTGTGTTCCTCTCCATGTGCTCTTTTTATGGCAAAGCTTTTTAAAGGGAAATCGTCCATGTTCTTTCTCCTGGCTTAATCGGCTTTACAAGTCACCTTTTAAGTAATGCAGTGGAGCTAATTCGCTTTAAATCGCTGATGTTTTGGCTAATGTGCTAGTTTATTTTTTTTCCCTCTTCATTTATCTGTCCGTGTCATGTCGCTTTTCCATCTCAATGTGTTTGAGCATTTATCGCACAGTTCAGTAAAGCTGCTCAGAACCTTTATTTTCCATTCATTGCAATGCTAAATGCAGAATTATTTTTTTTTCCTGTCCATCAATAGGTCTATACCAGGGCTCAGCAACCTTGGCTCCCTGATGTTTTGGGAACTACGTTTCCCATGTGGCTCAGTCAGCCTAATGGGTGACTGAGCATCGTGGGAGATGTAGTTCCCAAAACATCAGGGAGCCAAGTTTGCCGACCCCCTGGTCTATACCATTCAGATTTAGGAATGCTGTTATGACCTTTCAGAGATACTCTGAAGAATATGATGTTAATCGTCACTTCTTGGCGTTGAAGACTCCCTCCCTCGCCTAGCATTCTAGTGAAATGTCTGCAAAGACTTTTGGAAATGCATCTGATCCGATTAACCCTTTCACTACAAAATGATTTTCCAAAAAGCCAATGTCAGAAACCAGTGGTTTTTTGGAAAAATAATTTTTAATAAATTGTACAGTAATACCCATTTGACCAGTAGATGGCACCATCTACTGCCAAATTGAGTTAGAAGAAAATAGATCTGCTGTTAAAACCTCTTCTGCATCGGCTGCTGAATGCCAGATTATTTCAGAGCTTTGAGCAGCTGATTTTACAGTTTTAGCTCTTTGGGCATTATGCCCACAGGGCTATAACTTTGGGGGCACCTTCTGCAGCCCAAAAGCTAAAGAAATTTGTTTGCAGCAAACAAATTTCATTTGCTTTTGGGCTGCAGATTAGCATATCGAGATATCTCTATCGGGGCACCAGATGATGTCTGAGATATGAGTGAAGGGGTTAACCTTGAAACCTTCTGGCAGCTCAGTCTATGCATTTCCGTTGAATGGCTCTACTCGGCTTAGCTATCGTAGTCAAAGTACTAACTCAGGGGACAGTCGAAGCTGTGAGAGGAATAGGCATTTTGCCAGGACCTTCTGCGGTTTGGCAAAATGCATCCCGACAACGTATAGATCAGTAGGATAAATTTACAAAAACATTCACTTTATGCTTTATACATAATTTATTGATATAAACTCATGGATATAGTATACAAGTTGAGCACCCTCTATTTCTGAATGCTTGGGACCCCGAGCATTTCGGATTTCAACCAGGAGAATCTGATATCGGAAGGGTAATGCGGCAGGAGAGCCGTGATCCAAGTCGGCGCCAGTGTGTTCACCCGCTGAGAGACTCTGAGCATCCTTTTCTGCAGGATAGGCTGCTCAAAGACTATGTTGGCTCTGTGCAGCATGTCCCATGCTGGAGATGTTCTGGGGGAGTGCTGGACTAGAAGAGGACCCATCCAGAGTGTCAGAGAGGTAAGTAATTGTGAAATTTGGAAAATTCCAAAAACGCCAGACCTTGGAGTCTTCTGGATGTCAGATTTCTGAAAATAAGGCCAGGGTCAGATGAGCATTTTTAAGAGCGGAAGGAACGTCTGAGAGTGGAGGTTCCTTCCATTCTGACGCCCGACTGGCCACCTTGCTGAGTACAGTTAGTGCGCCCAGCGCTGCAAGGCTCGATCCTCCTATGGAGTATCGGGCTTTGCAGCCCTGTGGAACGTGCATCTAATGCTTCGACTGGGAGGCTTTCAGCACGGCTGCAGCACGTCCACTGTAGCGCATGCATTTCGTTTGCGCGCTACAACTTAGGGTCAGCCCCATCAAAGCGTCACAGCACTGCGACGGATGCCGGGAGGCTCGTTTGACCCCGGCCTAGGGGGTGCCCAACCTGTACCTAATGAAATATTCTACTCAAAAATGTCACATTACTATCAATAGAGCAGTATATTTTTTTTCATCAATGCCACCTAGTGGTGTGTGTTTAAATGGGCGCAGGACCTAATCGTCGGCAGTGCTCTTTGGCTCCAACACAACTTTAAATGTGTATTCATCACCGTCACTGCCATGGTTGAGATTACGCGACCATCAAAACCGCCTTTGGGTGCCAGAGATATTTAACTCAATCTCTAAATTTTCGGGAGGAATGAAAATTTATTTTAAAATATTTATTTTTTCTTTCAAACAAAGTTTGTTCAAAATAAGCTCCAGATCGTGTCCAAAAAAGTTACAGCATGTGGGACACAGCAGCCGAAGTACTGCAGCTCACGCAACTGCTTTTACCGTGCGAAACGGATTCCGTCTCCCTGCGGCATATCATGGACGCATGCAATGTCACAGAAATCTGACAGCCAGAGGAACCTCTCTGCCTTCCTTATATTGTAGAAAGGTGTGTAATAGCATTGTATAACTCCTTTACAACGCATTTAAAGAATGTTGTGTGTAGCAGCGATGGCGCTAAGGGACCGTTTTTAAAGGGGGCTTTCCAACATTTGGGTTTATGGCAAACAACTTTGTATTGAAGGGATTAACCCCTTGGTTGGGGTTTTGGCACACACTGCCTCTTTCATTCAGCTAAAAGGGCACACTTTTAAAAGTAGGTGGGCCATTTGTGACCAGATTATCCCTTTTAAAGTGTGTAAGATTGAACTTTATAGCATAATGACACCATTTGATATGTGGAAACTGGCCACGTCCACCGCATTCTTTTGCCGCTCACTTCTAGCGAGACATGTTGAGACTTATTATTGAAGACTATCGATTTTTATTGCCCTGATATTCACAACTACAGAGTTTTATCCGTAGAGGTGGATGTTGCATATATGAAGTATGTGCCGCGCCACGGGTTACGTCATCTTGTTCATTGAAGACAAACGTGACACTCTAACGCAGATTCACTCCCTTTTATCCTTGTCATGCAGAGCTAATCTTTATTTTCCCCCTTTTATAAATGAAAACCGGCTTTATAAAGATGCATTGCACAAACCCTTGCTGTCATCCGTCACGCTCGTATTGCTGCACACATGTGCACACGTGTGCACGTGACTGTGTACTTGCACACGCTCCACGATTTGCTTCTAGGAATGAACAGGAGATCACAGGGATCGGCCGAGAATCTCGAGACGCTTTGGCTTATTTAAATGGACCGCGAGAGCGGCGGATTCTTTCATCACAGACCCTGCAAAATGGGGATTTTTAACCTGCCGTTGCCTTTTCTTTTTAATTTGTATTATAGATATGTAATGAAATGAGAGTAAGTCCAGATCTTTGGTCACAAAATACAGGAACCTCTGTCCGGCGTGGGAAATCTTGGACGTAAAGAGTTTTATGAAAATGCCGGCTCTATGCATATAAACAATCATTTTTTTCACCGTCAATGGAGGAAAACAAAACACCTCAAGGTTCAAAGAGAAAAATATTTTGACGCCGCGGAAAAACACTGCTTAATTATATCGGCGTTGGAACACGTGTTAACGTTAAGTGTGTACCAACGCTTTTTTATCTCGTGTTCACATAGCAAAGCTTCTACGGTGGCTTCTTCCCATGGAAGAGCTCACAAATATTCTATAGTTTCAAATCCAGGTCTTCTACTATAGTTAAACATATTTGAAATGTAAAAAATAATCTAATAATCACTTTTGAGATGGAACATTGTGGATATTTGGATCTTCATGTTAGTCTCCATCAAATGTCAGGAATGTGTATGGTTTACCTCCGGGGAAGGGGGGGGAAATCTGTCGTTTATGTTTGTTTTTCCTTTGTTTTGTTTAGGAATATGTGTTAACATTCTCGGCTTAAAGATCGATTTTTCTTCAGAGGGAATTCATTGTTTAATTATTTAAAGTAAGCTAATAAAATGTTAATTCCCCTCTCCAAGAGTCTGATTTGAATTTTAGGGCGTTTTTATGATGTTTTGTACTATGTATAACTTCTTGACATATGGACGTACGGGTTGAGTATCCCTTGACCAAAATCCTTGGGACCAGAATGTTGTTGGTTTTTTGTTTTATGCAATATCTTGGTGTTAGGACCCAAGTCTAAATATGAAATTAATTTGTTTCATACACAGCCCTAAGGGAATTTTATACAATATTTTTAGTCCTTTTGTCCCCCCGGAACATGAGGTCAGATGTTGGAATTTTCCATGTCGGCGCGCAAAATATTTTGGAACGTTTTTGGAAAAGGGATGGTCAATCTGTACACACTAAAACACCACTTCTTCTAACATTCATAGATGAACATTAATCCAAAGATTAGCCAATAGTAGTGCTCAAGGTAGAGACGGCGACATCTTGGAATACTAATACAACTTCCAAAAAGTGGTTTAGGAAAGGGACGGGGATTTCTGTTGCAGAATACCTCTCTCACACAAATCATCACAATATATTTTCTGGGTATAGTTGTGTACATGCACTTATATGCACGAATACAGATGCAAAAAATAAAACTTTCAATACAGTAATGTAATAAAAAGCTCACCTGTCCTGTAACACCCTGATGTGATCAACCAAATCTCTCTTCTAATGTTGTAATTTAACTTATTAAAGTTTATATGTTTTCAATTAAAGCTGGAAGTGTTGGCTTTTGTGCGTTTCTATCGTATGCGTGAGTGTGACCAGGTTACACAATGTGAAATATCAGCTTGTTGAGGGTTTTAATAAATCTGCATTCATCCATTTAGATATTTGAAGAGTAACGTAAAGGGACACGCTATACATTGTGAGCACTCGATCTTCTCTGGATGGTCATACTGCTGAATCCCCTTTCCCCATAGTGCAGGTGTGTACTCTCGCCGAGGTTTAGATTTCAGGGGAAACCCTGGTACGTTTGGGGAAGTAGATCCTAGAGTGTTCAACTCCCCCTGCAGTCACATGACGTGCTGCAACTGGCACCACCAATTCCGCCGCGCTTTACAAGATCAGTGTACAAGGTATTGGAATACCACGCATGGATGATACGGCCGGATTCAGGGAACTTACAATCTGAGATGTACAAGTATTTTGTGAGGTAGGCGCATCCGTATCGTTAGGGGTCTCACTGGTGGCGTCTTCTGAGTGGGATCGAGTCGGCTTTCCATGATTGTAGATCAGCGACCTGGTGGTTAGGTTGAACCCACGCCTCGTAAAGTCGAGACTTGTTTCTCCACAGTTGTATTGGAGGGATGTGCTGAATGGTATTTTGACTCGCTTCTCCACAGCCGAAGAGGAAAGATGTTACCACATGTCAGAATATTGCCTAATTTGATGGGGCAAGCAGGTATGCGTACCATGGGCATCTGATGACTCGGTGGTACACTCGCACATTCTGTGCGATTTTTCTCAAAACGGGCATGTGTCACGTCACCAGAAGTGATGCGATTGCCTGTTTTTTGAGAAATTGCCTGATTTGCCAGGACACCGGCACTGAATTCAGGTGAGATTTTTTTAAAGGACACTAAAGGGTCAAAAAGGGAGGAGGTCAGAAAGGTTTAACCAGTTTCTTTCCCATCCTATTTTAACCCTACAGTATCCCTTTTAAATGTATTTTGCAATGCATACACCAATGTGTAGGCTCAAAGCAAAAACCAAAAGCGTGCTGTTTTTTTCATTCTCGTGGATTTCCACTGGTTTTAGTCCTGTATACAGAAAAGGGCGTGTAGAAAAATATTTGCAGTGACAATATCTGAAGATAAAGAGTAAACAGAAATCCAAATGACCATAACAGAATGGAGAAATAAAAAAATGAGATTCGGTAGAGACCCTAAATCCGAAGTGAAAGATTAATAACACCAGTATAACGAATTGCTGGAGCGAATTAAAGAAAAGCACAAGCGTTCCTGGGAATCCGAGGTAAAAAGCAGTGACAAAGCAACCTTTGGGTGGTAAAGAGAGAATAAGATTTTTTTTATTTTAAGGTAAGTTACAATCTTGAAACCTGCCTTACTAATGCAACATATTTAACCCTGCAAGGACGGCAATGTCAAGGGATAAATGGAGGAAATTTCTGGTAGCAGAAACTTTCTTCATCGCACCGCCAACGCATTGGAAGGGGTCACATTAAGAGCCCAGTGGAAGTCTCCTAACAGGAGTAATAAAAAGGTCTGTTCAAAAATAAAGAGCGCCAACTTTGTTATACTGCCAACTTAACAAGAGCCGTTGTAAACTTACCAGAGCCATTTTAGGCTGGGGTCAGACCAGCGCACTTTTAACGTGCGTTTGGCGCACTTAATCACGGCCGCACTAGCAGCAAATGACGGACAATGACAGCCAATATACGAAGTACGGTCGCACGAAAGTCCGGCTGCGCAACGCAAGTGGAAAATGCATTTTTTCGAGAACGCAGAACCGCTAGTACTGACGTACAGAGTGCGCTGCGTCCACTAGCGGCGTGTGCGCGTGATTTGGAGACGTCAGACCGTGCTCGTGTCCGGCCAACATAACGTCCAGACACCCAAAGTTTCCTGGTTTGGATCTGTAAAAAATTACGCACAAAAATGCGCATCGTATGACCGTTTTCGTGTATTCCGTCAAAAAATACGTCAATGCGTTCGGACGCACTTTTTTACGTTCGCGTGTAAAAATGCTTTCGTTTGACCCTAGCCTTAGTCTTTACCAGAGCCGTTGTAAACTTGAGCCATTTTAATCTTTACCAGAGCCGTTGTAAACTTACCAGAGCCATTTTAGTCTTTACCAGAGCCGTTGTAAACTTACCGGAGACATTTTAGTCTAGAGTCAAGTTTTTTTTTTTTTTTTTTAGAAAGGATTTTACCAGGAAGGATACATTGAGATTTCTCTCGTTTTCAAGTATGTCTACAACGGCTCTGGTTAAGTTAGCACCAACCTTGCAATTTGGCCCAAAGTCTTTTCAAAAATAAAATGGTCTTTTTTTGTATTTAAAAAATGGTATTTTAAATTAAAAATAATTAAATGGTCTTTTAAAAAAAATTATATTTATTACATTGAAACCTATTGGATTCGCCTGTTTAAACCTGTCAAATTGAAGCCCCAAACATCAGATAATTTCGCCAACCTTTCGGTGCGATTCTGCTTTCTGTGAATAGACCAAAGGATAATTCTCAACGGGTACAATTTCGGTGTTGGTGAAATGCCCTGTATTGTCAATTCGACTATTTAGCGAATTGACAGGTTTGTGACTAGACCATTTGCCCTGAAATTCACCGTTCAGTGAATAACCCGCACAGTCCTATTGAGATTGCCACAAATCAATCAAGTCAGGCGCGATTTGTAATCTAGTACAGCCCTATATATTGGAGTTTGACTTTCTGTATTGAAGACAAATAATTGTATATCACGTGCTGTCATTGTGTTTATTTCCATATGTACAAAAATAATTTTAACCAAAAAAAAAACCAACAATATTTGTAGCACCATATGATATTTTTAAAAGCAAAAGTCTTCTTTGTGGAGCGATGCATTCTACATAAAAAAAAGGAGAAAATCATCATTTTATGCTAAAACATTTGAATGCATGAGTTTTTTGAAAGCGTTCTTTACGTCTTTATTTCTTAGGCTGTATATGAATGGATTGAGCATAGGGGTGATGATCGTGTACAGGACCGAAGCGAGTTTATCGTGGACGAGGGAGTAGGCCGACGATGGACGAAAGTAAATACAAATCATGGTTCCGTAAAACATGCCGACCACAGTCAAATGTGCCGAACAGGTCGAAAAGGCCGTTTTCCTTCCCATTCCGGAACGTATTTTTAGGATGGTCCTTATCACGTGGATGTAAGAGATCACGGTTATCACAAACGGTAAAGCCACTATCATCGATCCCTCCGTAAAGATCACCAGTTCATTGACTGACGTGTCAGTGCAAGACAGCTTAAAAAGCGGTGTTAGGTCACAGAAGAAATGCTGTACGACTCGTGACCTGCAAAAGGAGAGCCTTGAAATCAGAACAGTGTGCAGGACGGAGTTGACAAAATTGGTTACCCAGCAGAACGCGGCCAACCGAATGCAGAGCTTCCTGTGCATGATCACCGGGTACTGAAGGGGCTTGCAGATGGCTATGTATCTGTCGTACGCCATTGTAGTAAGAAGAAAACATTCTACTCCAGCGAAGGAGATGAAAAAATACACTTGTGCAATGCATCCTGTAAATGAAAGACCTTTGTATGCAATCAGCAAGTCTAGGAGCATTCGTGGCACAACCACAGACGTCAAACTCACGTCCACAATCGAGAGATTGACGAGGAAAAAATACATGGGCGAGTGTAATTTCGGAGAGGTCACCACGACAGCCACCAGTAGAAAGTTTCCGAAGAGAGATATCATGTATATGGCCAAGAACATCACAAAAATAAGACTTGGGTGGCCTGTGTAGTCCGAGAAACCAACTAGAAAAAAGTCTGTTGTACGAGGTTCATCTGAGATGTTCCATCCCATACTTTCTGTTTCTCCTTGCAACTAAATAACACGAAAAAACACATTTTATTTGTATAACTGGCTACAAGGAAAGCACTTAGAAGCTATTTTGGGTTTATAGTATAGGGTTTCCTGATCAGCCATGGACATGTGATTTATTCATGAAGACAGTGCATCAAAAATGCCACCCCGCAGCATGTATAATCCATATGCTGTATGTAAGAAATCATAAAGGAATCCCAGATGACCTACCCTGATTTCCTTCCTGCAGCATATGAATTATGCATATTGCTGGGCAGCACTTTTCCCTGCGCTCCCGCTGCATGAAACAATGTGTCCAGGAAAACATGGCCGATCTGAAAAACGTAAGGCAAGCATATGTTAGAATTGACATTCTGTGCCACCTTCCCTGTGCTCTCCCCATGCATGAGATAGTAATACGTGTCCATGAAAACATGGTGGATCTGACAACTAGAGGTGTGCATTCGTTTTGTAACGAATCTCAATTTAATTCGTATTTCAGTACTTCCAAAATAACGAATTTGTTTCATCCAAATCGAAACAAAAACAAACGAAACCGTATATAACTAAATTGATTTTTTATACTGTTTCACAAGAGAACCATTGATTGAATTATTCCTCTATGCCAGTGGTTCCCAACCGCGGTCCTTAAGTACCTCTAACAGCATTCACTAACCTCCGAATTGGCCCCGAATGAAACCAGACAATGAATTTCAACACTCGGTGCAATTTTAAGCCAATTCATCTATTCACTAAGCTGTCAATTCGCCAAATACTGGAGAACTGACAGCAAAATACGGTGAAATTCGCCGGCACAAAAATTGCTCCATAGAAGACTATCATGTCTTCTATTCATAGAACACCGAATTGCACAGACATTTTGGTGAAATACCCTGATTTTCAGTGTTTCAATTCGACAGGTTTAAGGCTAGGGTCAGACTGAGGCAGTGCGAACGCGCGTGCAGGCGCACTTAATCACGGCCGTAGTAGCAGCAAATGCCGGGCAATGACGGCCAATATACGAAGTACGGTCGCACAAAAGTCCGGCTGCGCAACGCAAGTGGCAAACGAACGCATTTTGTCGAGAACGTAAAACCACTGGTACGGTTGTACAGAGTGCGCTGCGTCCGCTAGCGGCGTGTGTGCGTGATTAGGAGATGTCAGACACTGCTAATGTCCGGCCAACATAACGTCCAGACACAAAAAGTGTTTTGTTGATGATCCGTACAAAATCACGAACGCAAATGCGCATCGTATGACCGCTATCGCGTACTCCGTGAAAAAATGCGTCCATTCGTTCGAACGCACTTTTTCACAGACAACGTGAAAATGCGTTCGTCTGACCCTAGCCTAAGCAGGCGAATCCCAGCGGTTTCAATGCAATGAATGGAATTATTTATTTTTTTAAAGACCATTTATTCTATTTTTTTAGAACACTTTTTGTACACAATTTTTTTTTAGCTTTTAAAAGACTCTTTTATTTTGAAACAGACCTTTTTACTATTTAGTCACATTTTTACTGATTGCAACTCCTATTAGGAGGCTTCTTTTTTTTTCTCCACTTCGGTGGAGTTCGCCTAGGCCAAATCGCTGCAGTTCGGCGGTTTTCACCGACGTCCAATAACTACTTAGACGACTCCAATTTAAGCAAAATACGCTGACCATTTGCTAAATAGTGAATTCACCTTATTTTTGGCGAAATGGAATTCGCCAAAATGAGCCGAAACGCATTCAATTTCGTTGCATTGTGAAAAGACCCTATAGTTTCCAAATGTTCTTCCCCAGACCTAGCGTGACCCTGCTTTCACAAACTCACACTTGTCTCTATGGTGTCTTAGGCTAGGGTCAGACGAACGCATTTTTCACGTCGTCCGTGAAAAAGTTCGGTCGAACGAACGTACGTATTTTCCCCCGGAATACGCGATAGCGGTCATACGATGCGCCTTTTCGTCCGTGATTTTGTACGGATCATCAATAAAACACTTTTTGAGTCTGGACGTTATGTTGGCCGGACATTAGCAGCGTCTGACGTCTCCTAATCACGCACACACGCCGCTATGCGGCCGCAGCGCACTCTGTACGTCAGTAGTAGCGGTTTGACGTTCTCGAAAAAATGCGTTCGTTGGCCACTTGCGTTGCGCGGACGAACTGTCGTGCGGCCGTTCGTCGTATGTTCCCCGGCATTGGACGTCATTTGCTGCTAGTACGGCCGTGATTTCGTGCGGCTAAACGCACGTTAAAACTGCGCTAGTCTGACCCTAGCCTTATATGAGCTGGTACCAGTGGCACCGCTGCTGTCATCGTTTAGTAGCTCCCTCCTATTGTGACTCGAGCCACTAAGGCTAGGGTCAGACTAATGCATTTTTCGCGCCGTCCGTGAAAAAGTGCGTTTGAACGAATGGACGTATTTTTACACGGACTACGCGATAGCGGTCATACGATGCGCATTTTCATCCGTGTTTTTGTACGGATCATCAATAAAACACTTTTTGCGTCTGGACGTTATGTTGGCCGGACATTAGCAGCGTCTGATGTCTCCTAATCACGCACACATACCGCTAGCGGATGCAGCGCACTCTGTACGTCAGTACTAGCGGCATCACGTTCTCGAAAAAAATGCGTTTGTTTGCCGCTTGCGTTGCGCGACCGCACTTTTGTGCGACCGTACTTCGTATATTGCTCGTCATTGGCCGTCATTTGCAGCTACTACGGCCGTGATAAAGTGCGGCTGCACGCGCGTTCGCACTACGCTCGTCTGACCCCAGCCTAATACAGCGACTTTGCCTTAACAGACCCGGTAACAGGGAGTGTCTACGGGTTATCGGCTTGCACTTAGCAGCTCCCTCTTACTACTAGATCAGAAAAGGGGCCTGGATTTCTAATGTAGCTGTAATTCATGACTAAATATAACCCAAAAAATACCACTACTAATAAAATCTAGTAATGATTGGCGTGTCCTGTCATGGTTGAAACGGTTGCTATAGTCACAGGAGGCAGCTAGGAGGTAGGGATTTTATTTTTCACAGGTCACAGGAATTACAGGGCAGGTTACAGGGTTAACAGGGAACACAAGGATGTTCGGTGACAGACGAGCAATGCAGGGACAGAATAGAAAGCTATACAAAACAGGGAGCACAGCACAATGGAACCAACCAGATGGGGATTACAGGAACAGGATGACACTAGACGACAGAAACACAGTAGGGCAGGGATCTCTAAACTCCAGCCCTGCAGATGTTTCTGAACGGCAACTCCCGAGATTCTCTGGCCATCTATTGCATTCGAAGAATTCTGGGAATTGTAGGCCATAAACATCTGGTGGGGCCAGAGTTTGAGAGCCCTGCAGTAGGGGGTTGAGAACAGGTACAGGCTTTAGAAGTCCGCACAGCATAACCAGTATGCGGACGCAATGATGCATGGAAGGGGAGGTTGATACCTCATGATGGTTATATACAGGCTACAGCTGTGGCCTTCTATGGGTGAAGCAGCAAGAGAGCAAGGCCTGGATGCATGCAGATAGGTATGACATGAAAGGAGCTGTCCTGCATCAAGTCTGTGAAGCACGGGGCCTTCTGTGACTTCCACTTTCCAGGGCATGGTATGTGATCATCCCCCCTATCCTTGGTTTAAGAATCACAGTCTTAACTTGGACCAACAACACAGTCCTCCATTTATAAATAGTAATTCTGGGAGAACATTGTGAAAATGGAGTAATAGCCATGGTGTGTGTGTTGGGAAACCTTTAGGGAAATTATAGAGATGCTATTTAACTTTAGGATTCAGCTACTAAGAATTTGGCTGTAAAGAACATTGTAGATCAAGAAAAAATTCTTTTAATTTCCTTTGCTTAGAGTTAGTGGTACCAGAAAAGCTCGGAGGCGCGTTCAGTTCCTCAAAGTTAGCAACTTGGCACTGAACACTGTGCTGCAGCTCAGCACTGCTAACTAAGCACTTGCAGCTGAGTATGATATGGAAAAGATGGCCGCCTCTACTAAGCAAATAATCCAATAAGGAAATGTTCAGTTTGATGTTTTGGTGAATCAAAACACCAAATATTTATTGGAACATGGTAAACCTTAACACCTAAGGATGGGCAACCGTAGATATTGCAGAAACGGCACCTTTCATTAAGCAATCATCGACCCTTTCACTTCAATATTCACAGCCAAAGCGTTCAGTGAGACGGCTGCAGCAAACTGAACTGCTGCAATGTAGCAATTCAGCAGCTGCTGAGGAACTGAACAGGCCTTGGGTTGCCAGAGCGGCCATGTTTTCTTGGACACACATACTATATTCATGCTGATGGGCAGCGCATGAAAAATGCCACCCCACCGTATGTAGAATCCATAGGCTGCAGGTTAGCCCTAAAAAAAGGAATCTCAGGTGACCTGTCTGGATTTTTTTTTCCTCTTCCTGTGGTATAGAAATTATACATGTTACAGGGCAGCACTTTTCCCCGTGCTCCCCTTTGCATGAAATAATGTGTCCAGGAAAAACATGGCTGATCTAGAAACCCTAAGGCGAGCATATGTTGGGATTGACATTCTGTGGCACATTTAAAGTATCTTTTGGGCAAGGTTAATAGAGATATATATATATATATATATATATCTCTATGTATCCCTGGGAAGCCCTTTGCTCAATGTAGGTGATGCGTACGTGTAAGAACAATAAGATAATCCTTCTGATCAGTCTGTTGTTCCTATAGAAACCGCTTTATTCACATATGACCATCTGTCTAAGGCATAGGATAGGGTTGCCAGATCGGCCATGTTTTCCTGGAAACCTTTCTTCATGTTGATGGACACTGCATGAAAATACAACCCTGCAATGTGTATAAATAATATACTACAGGTGAGAAATCAAAGCGGAATCTGCGGAGACCTGCATTGCTTAGGAAACAGATTTCCCTCTTAAATGATATGGATTATAGACGTTGCAGGGCAGCACCTTCCCACTGCTCTCCTTTTGCATGAAATGGTAATATATGTCCAGGAAAACATGGCTGTTCCGCAAACCTTATATGGAACAACTTCCAGGGCCTAATCCAATCAAGCAAACTTTTCTTCTAAATGAAAAAATAAGCAGAATCGACCCATCGATAAACCTCTGCTGAACAAAGTCGACCAGCTGCCGAACAGGGGTAAAAAAAAAAAAAAAAAACGGTAATTTTTTAAAAGGCATTTAAAACAAAACTAATGCATGGAAATAATAATAATCTATACGATCTTATGAATAACGATAAAAAGGTCTGTTACAGAATTTAAAAAAAAATCTGAATCAAAATTTTGCTGAAAAATGCCTAAAGAGAGGGGGGAAAAAAGACTTTTTGATGCGAAATGAAAAAAGAATAAATGGTTGAACCAAAATTTAAAAAACAGAATTTTTTTTTTTTTACCTTGAAACCAATGTGATTCGCCTGTAAACCTGTCAAATGAATCTGGGCATTTCACAGCTGTTCAGCGTTCTCTGAATAGATGAACCGTTACTTCTCTATGGGGACTTTCACTGCCACCGAATTGCACTGTATTTCAGTGGCAATTCGCCAATATTTGGCAAATTGCCAGCTTTTTAACTGTCGCAAACTCACCGTATGGTGAAATTCGGTTGCCAATTCGGCTCTGAATAACCCCTTTACTCTCTGTGTCGCCCTGATCCTTATCCAGGTTAAACACCTCACTGCATGGGAGAATTTACCCCTGTCCTACATGGGTCACTGTATTCTGCTTAAGGTGGTGATCTTTCCAAATATCCTCTATCCCCTGTTATGTATCCCTTTTAATTCTCAAGACTAGGGATCGTCATACTTTTCAGTCTACACCAATTTACCCACTTTATTTGGTTTGTAAGATGTATTTCAGAAGCATTTGGGGGGGGGTGTAAAGGTTGCTGACCCCTGATCTAGGGTGTCAAAGGTTACCAGTGGATGGTACAGGCTATTTCTTGGAGATCTTCATGCAGTGACACACCAACGGTTTTTCATAAATTTTCCTTTACTGCAATGCGATTCTTCAAATGATGAAGCAAACCTATAATATCATTACATTAAGGGACCATTATGTCCTTTTATATTGGACAACGTCTTGATAAACTACATATATTTTGTCGTGTTCCATTAGACTCCCGGTGCTTATTATTACCTTTTAATTTAAATCTATAGCATTGCTATGGCAACCTTTATGCTAGAAACACTGTGCAAAATGTCAATGTCCTACAGAAATCATGTTTCGGATTACCGTAGATACTCGAGTATAGCGCGACCCGAATATAACGCGATGGATAGATAATTATTGTGGAAATGAGAGGATACTCAAGACTCGAATATAACGCGAGGAGGAAATTTATAGAAGTATACTGTACCGATAAACAAAATTCTTCGAGCTTCTCTTAACACAGTCAGGCTCCCCCTCAGGCCAGGGTGCTCAGCTCTAGAATGATTGTAGTTGTTGCGAAGTATGAAGCCCCACCGGCCACCCATCTTCTTTACTTGCGATAAGATTGCCGGCAGAGCGAGGTGACCAATGCAGTGAATCACTCACAGATAGTCAGTATGCCACGAGGTGTCGTTTTTTTCACCTCCGGCTCCAGCAGGCAGGCTTAACCACTGCATCATGGAGCAAGTGTGCGTGTTCGGTTTTAAGCCAATTTTGAATGATTGGCTTAATCCGAGCGTGCTCTCTGACCGTGATGGATCCCACCTCTCCTGAATCTGGGAGTTCTTGAAGTGTTTGCGGGCGTCAGGGAGCCCACTTTCAATTCAGGGAGACCTCGGAACTTGTGGGAGACTTGGGATCCCTGAGCAAGTCAAGTTTTTTTTTTTTTTTTTACACGCGATGCAGAGGTCTCGAATATAACGCGACCCCTCTAATTTTAAGGTAAATTTTTGTCACAAATCTAGTGGTATACTCGAGTATCTCTTTTTTTATTTATTTTATTTGCTCTATTGAGAGTAAATAACACTTCTTTCAATGTGATTTTAAGTTGTTATTAAACAAGTCCATACCTTTTTTTGTTTTTTAGGCTGGAGACTCTGAGGTCATCTGACAGACTGTCATTCACTCTTTTTATATATTCTTTTGATATGGGATTTAATTCCCTAAAGCAATCAGATAAATCTCTGCACAGCCTTTGCAAAACATGTGTTTTTTTTTCTCTTTGTATTTCTAGCTGTGCATTTCCGCACTAGACGCAGGTATTGCGTGTTATTTAGAAACCATGTGATACTTTTTTATGTATATTGCCTTTTCAGTAACCTCAGTATTTCAAGTGTTTCTTTTTACGTCTAGTTCTCATTGCTTTGTAAATATACAGTTGTGTTCAAAATTATTCAACCCCCAATGCTGTAAAGGGTTTTAGGGAATTTAGTGTACATTTGTAATTGTATTCAGAATGAAATCCTACAAGGACTTTTTAAAGAACCATATGCAACTAAAATGACATCAATTGGTTTTGTAATACAGTAGTAAATGTTTCTTTTGTGAATTCTTCATTGACACAATTATTCAACCCCTTAAAGACTACCACTCTGAAGAACAGAGGTTCATTCAAGTGTTTTCATTCAGGTATTGAAAACACCTGTGGATGTCACGGAGCAGCAATAAAGCATAATAAGCACCAATTAGGCAGCTTTAAAATGACTGTGATACTCAGCTCCTTCTAGACATTTACTGGTGTGGTTACAACATGGTGAAGTCAAGAGAATGGTCCAGGAAGACAAGAGAACAGGTGATTACTCTTCACAGGAAGGGCAATGGCTATAAGAAGATTGCAAAGATGTTAAACATACAAGAGAGACCATAGGAAGCATCATTCGCAAATTCAAGGCAAAGGGCACTGTTGAAACGCTACCTGGTCGTGGCAGAAAGAAGATGCTGACTTTGACTGCTGTGCGCTACCTGAAGCGTAGAGTGGAGAAAAGTCCCCGTGTGACTGCTGAGGAACTGAGAAAAGATTTGTCAGATGTGGGTACTGAAGTTTCAGCTCAGACAATACGGCGCACACTGCGTAATGAAGGCCTCCATGCCAGAACTCCCAGGCGCACCCCCTTGCTGTCTCCAAAGAATAAGAAGAGTCGACTGCAGTATGCCAAAAAGTCATGTGGACAAACCACAGAAGTTTTGGGATAGTGTTCTGTGGACTGATGAAACAAAATTAGAACTGTTTGGGCCCATGGATCAACGCTATGTTTGGAGGAGGAAGAACAGGCCTATGAAGAAAATAACACCTTGCCTACTGTGAAGCATGGCAGGGGGTCAATCATGCTTTGGGGCTGTTTTGCTTCTGCAGGTACAGGGAAGCTTCAGCGTGTGCAAGGTACCATGAATTCTCTTCAGTACCAGGAGATATTGGATGACAATGTGATGCAGTCCGTCACAAACCTGAGGCTTGGGAGACGTTGGACCTTTCAACAGGACAATGATCCCAAGCATACCTCCAAGTCCACTAGAGCATGGTTGCAGATTAAAGGCTGGAACATTTTGGAGTGGCCATCGCAGTCACCTGACTTAAATCCGATTGAGAACCTCTGGTGGGACTTAAAGAAAGCAGTTGCAGTGCGCAAGCCTAAGAATGTGACTGAACTGGAGGCTTTTGCCCATGACGAATGGGCGAAGATACCCGTAGATCGCTGCAAGACACTTGTGTCAAGCTATGCTTCACGTTTAAAAGCTGTTATAACTGTAAAAGGATGTTGTACTAAGTACTAAGATTGAATGTCACTTGCGGGTTGAATAAAACTGATAATGATGTGAGCACAGAAAAGACATTTGTGGTTATTTCATTATAAATGTTATGTTCTCTTTGATTTAATTGTAAGCAAGATGACTGAATGATCAAAATCAATGTCAAACTGGCCAAAACACTCAATTTCAGTGGGGGTTGAATAATTTTGAACACAACTGTATTTAACCCTTGCAGGCACGGCGGTGTCAATGTACATTTCCAAATTACTGGAGTGTGTTTCATGTCTTTTTAGATACAGATTTATATAGAAAAATATATACAGTACTTTACAATTTTCAAGGAATGTGACTGAAGGGGTTAAAGCCGTGTTTCCCAAACCTGTCCACGGGACCCTCAACCAGGTCAGATTTTAAGGATCATCTTGGGGAAATGCAGACTGAATCCTGCAATCACTGAGCTGCAAATCATATCACCTGTGCTGTGCTTCAGATATCTGCAAACCTGGCTTGCCAGGGGGTCCTGAGGACCAGGGTTGGTGGACACACTTGGGTAAAGGGATACTGTATTAAATTTTTTTTATTTGTTTTGGGGAGACTTTCTTAACCTGCCTGACGGTTATCCCAAGTGTCTCGGGGTTAAATTTCACCGCTGAGAGCGGTAACCCCGAGACACACTCGGGCTGGATACATCAAATCTCCCTGCGCTCCCTCGATGATCTCTGCAGTCTCCTCCGGTGATCACAGCGTTTTACTTCCTGGATTCCTTCTCGTGAGGAGGAAACCAGGAAGTAATGAGGTCGCGGTCACCGGAGGAGACAGCTGGGGACATAGAGGGAGCGCAGGGAGAGGTGATGTATCCAGCGGCATCCCGAGTGTTGCTCGGGGTTACCGCTTCGAACATAGGAATAAACCCCAAGCCACACTCGGGATGCCGCTAGGGGAGGCATAAGCAAAAAAAATAGACCACTTTTAGATGCAGTTTTTCTCAAAAATTAGACCGCCAGGGAGGTTAATATTGTTTTGCAGTTATTTCCCAATTCTGTGTAAACTGTCCAAAATTAGCTTTTGTGTTTCAGAGGCACCCATTCCCCCCCCCCAAATTTTTGGAATGTATCCAAAATTAACTCAAGTAAAATCAAATAATTTGTTGCATTTTGGTAAGGCAAGTAGGGATGAGCTGTTCGGTTCGATCTGTTCGGAGTTCGTGTCGAACATCGGCTGTTCAACAGTTTGCGAACTTCAAATTTTTTGGGACGTTCGCCAAAAGTTCAAAAAAAAAAAATTGGAAAAAAGTATAAAAAATGCTTAAAAAATCTAGAGATAAAGAGCCTCTTTACTGCAGAATATTTTATAAGCAACGGTTTATTAGATATTGAATTAAAACAGGAATATTTTTAACATTGTTGCCTATGGGATAAAACATTCTTGTTACTAAAACATCAGGCAGACACGGCCCTCTAATCAGGCACTGTAGAGGGCAGCCTGCCGGGGCCTCCCAAGGATCCCCTTGAGGAGCATGCGGCCGCCAGATGACAGAGCTGCGACTGTGCGGGCTAGCCGCCCGGGTGCATGTGGCAGAGACAGGTGGCGCAGGGAGGGAGCCACTGCGGCCATGGCAGACCCCCCCCCCAACCAGGATCCAGAGAGCCCCCACTGACCACCAGGCTAAGGTAAGGCATTTCTAAAAAAAATAAAATCCGAGGACATTTTTAAATGTCCCCGGGAACATAAAATAAAACCTTTTTTTTTCTTTCTCTACCTGGCTGAATGTAACATTCAGCCAGGTAGAGGGGGGTGGCATGTGGGCTGCGCGGGGTCTCAGGCAGTGGTTTGTTTTTTTTGTGTGTGTGTATATTTTTAGCAAATTTTATAGGGGAAGGTAAGGGCAGGTATGATTGATATAGATATGTATATATCAAATCTATCCAGACTTGTATTACACACACATTTTGGCAACTAATTCCCCCCCCCCCCCATTGGCCGATCCCTCCAGAAGAAATATTGAACTCGATAGAGCAGAGAAGGATATATATATTCTCTGCTCTGTCGGGTTCAACATTTCTTCTGGAGGGATCGGCCAAATGGGGGGGCGCATTTAGTTGAGATTGTCCACATGCCACCCCCCCATGTGCGTATGTGTATATAAGGTCACCTCAGCTGGGTTAGCCCCCCCCCTTTATAATAATTTTTGAACAAAACTCATGCAGTTGGTTAGAGCTTTGTTAGATCAGGTTAGATCAATAGTTGTTTGCGTTAGATCACACATAGAAGAAGAGATATAATAATTGTAAGGGGGGGCTAACCTGTCCTCAGCCCCCCTTATCAAAAAATGAACCAAACACTTAGCTATTTTGGAAGCTTTATGTTAGATCAGGTAAGATCAAGTGGGTTTTAACGTTAGATCACCCATAATTACTGCGTTATTAAGTGATTAATTGTAAGGCGGGTTAGCCCCCCCCCCCGCCCTCATTGAATTTTCTGGTCAGAAACCATTCAGGCTTATAGATATTTGTTAGATCAAGTGGTCTTAAAGTTAGATCACACATAAATACAAAGATATTGAACATAAAATACAGAGATTTTGTGTATTACATAAGGGGAGTTAGTGCCCCTCCCCCTACATTAAATTTTCTGGCAAAAGAAACACTCAAGCTTATAGATCTGTTAGATCCGGTTTGATCAAGTGGATCACACATAATTACAAAGATTTCATATCAAACATGGATATTAGGTTTTACTTAAGGGGGCTACCCACCCCCCCCCCACTCTGTCTGACCTCAGTCAAAGGTTAAAAGTTCAGGTTTGTATCTATGTAGTAAGCTTTTGTTTATGGCTTAACCCTTTCGCTGCTGAGCCATTTCACCTCTGTGTGCTGAGCTAATTTTTACCAGTTTCACTCATCATGTTTAAACGAGATTTGAAGTCACGTTTTCTTATACAACCCAGACTAATTATATATCGTTCTTTCCGGCAGACTCGGAAGATTCATAATATATCATTATTATATGAACAGAAAATTCAACGGGGGGGGGGGGTGGCTAACCCATCTTTATTAATCACTTAATAACTCAGTAATTATGGGTCATCTAACGTTAAAACCGCTTGATCTTACCTGATCTAATGTAAAGCTTCCAAAATAGCTAAGTGTTTGGTTCATTTTTTGATAAGGGGGGGCTGATGATGGGTTAGCCCCCCCTTACAATAATTGTTAATATCTCTTTTTCTAACACAAACAACTATTGATCTAACCTGATCTAACAAAGCTCTAACCAACTGCATGAGTTTTGTCCAAAAATTTGATAAGGGGAGGCTAACCCGGCTGATGTTATATGCTCTGAGGTCTGTGGGTGGGTGGGTGTGTATGTATGTGTGATTATATCTGCGTGTTGATATATACGTATATATAGGTCTGCGTGTGTGGTATCAATGCATCCCTACTCTATACACAGCGCTCCTGTCCCTAATAATAATAATAATAATAATACAGGGATCAAGGGTTACCTTTTTATTATATTTTTTTATACTATTCCTATTAAATTAACAGTAATTTTTGATGTATTTTATTGAGTAGAAACAATTTTTTTTGCCTATATACAGGGGGCGTCGTAACGTGGGGGCGGGGGGTGCGGCCCGCACCAGGTGACACCCGCCTTTAGGGTGACTCCGTCACCCTAAGGGCGGGTGTCTCACCCTGCGCCGCGTGTTCACTTCCTGCGAGCGTCAGAAGCTATGCAGCTTCCGCGCTCGCCTGGGGGAAACACGTGACCAGCCGATCGCGGCTGGTCACGTTGTAACCGGAATCTGCTAGGTTCACTCGGGACGAGGCCGGACCGGACACGAATAAAGTTTGTCTTTCCTGAAGAGACTCGTGTTCAGACAATCCTTGCTCGTGTCATCACACAAATGCTCACACAGGATTGAATCGCAAAGAGTGAGCCTCGAACTCACCGTGACATCAAATCTTATACCCCAAATACATAATTAGGTACATCCCAATTAGCCCACCTCCCGGTGACACTATCCCACCCCATGTGGGTTAATACCTCCCTTAACCTAATACAAAGACATTCCATTAATTGGCCGTAAATTGGCAAACTTTATGTTAGTTTCAGTAAATCATGATTAGTTGCTTCTCCTATTCCGGGCTGTGCTCGCCTCCCTAACGCCTGTACTTATTTGTTGCGGCTAACACCTGGTCTATCTTCTATGCTTCCCTTTGTCTCTCAGCAGGCCTCTATGACCTTGGTGTATCCATTCCTCATTCTGTCCCTTCGTGCCAGGGACAGCAAAGATCTTTCTCAGGGCTTTAATTGCTTTTCTGCTAATCTAACACATTCCTAAATTTCTATGTATGCTTCATTCTAGTTTCAGCTAAAACCTACCTAGTTATGTTCAAATGAACCATTATTCTGAACAAGATGGCCGCCTGGCCTATATTGGCGGCCATCGTTCAGCCTATTTCCACTTCAACGTGGCTCCCCCAGGCGAGCGCCCAAGCTGCACGCCGCCGGACGCTCAGAGGGAGCGAACACGCGGCGCAGGAGGTGAGCTGGGGCCATTATCCATGAGCTGGGGCCATTATCCATGAGCTGCTGGGGCATATCCATGAGCTGCTGGGGCAGTATCAATGAGCTGGGGCAGTATCCATGAGCTGCTGGGGCAGTATCCATGAGCTGCTGGGGCAGTATCCGTGAGCTGCTGGGGCAGTATCCGTGAGCTGCTGGGGCAGTATCCGTGAGCTGCTGGGGCAGTATCCATGAGCTGCTGGGGCAGTATCCATGAGCTGCTGGGGCAGTATCCATGAGCTGGGGCATTATATCCATGTGCTGGGGCATTATATCCATGTGCTGGGGCATTATATCCATGTGCTGGGGCATTATATCCATGAGCTGGGGCATTATATCCATGAGCTGGGGCATTATATCCATGAGCTGGGGCATTATATCCATGAGCTGGGGCAGTATATCCATGAGAGGAGCTGGGGCAGTATATCCATGAGAGGAGCTGGGGCAATATATCCATGTGTGAGCTGAGGCGCAATATATCCATATGTGAGCTGAGGCGCAATATATCCATATGTGAGCTGAGGCGCAATATATCCATATGGGAGCTGAGGCGCAATATATCCATATGTGAGCTGAGGCGCAATATATCCATATGTGAGCTGAGGCGCAATATATCCATATGTGAGCTGAGGCGCAATATATCCATATGTGAGCTGAGGCGCAATATATCCATATGTGAGCTGAGGCGCAATATATCCATGTGTGAGCTGAGGCGCAATATATCCATATGTGAGCTGAGGCGCAATATATCCATATGTGAGCTGAGGCGCAATATATCCATATGTGAGATGAGGCGCAATATATCTCCATGGGTGAGCTGCTGGGGGCAATATATAATTGTGAACTGGGGCAATATATATCCATGGGTGAGCTGCTGGTGGCAATATATATCCATGTGTGCTTTCACTGCTTTCGAACAGGCACCGTACTTGCTGGCAGTTGGCAAAAATTTGTGTGAGCATATGAGAGAGCTCCACAGCAATAAACCTCACAGTAATGTGCGCCGTGTGTATGAGCATTCAGTGTTATATGGGAGTACTGATTTAGGAGTAAGAGTAGTTAAAAAAAATCCGTAAAACTCGGGGGGGGGGGTGACACCATAAGTTAACGCACCGGGTGACACCAACCCTAGTGACGCCACTGCCTATATAACATGTGCTTTGTGAAAATAAAACGGTTTTGTGTGTACATTTTAATTTTGTTAGTGGATTCCTGTCCAGTGCGGTGAGAAGCAAATGTAATGCAGTGTAGACACGTTGCGAGGCGGAGCGGAGTGAAGTCAAGCCTGCAAAATGTTTGCTACGCTGTGCGTCGCTACACGGTCAGTGTGTCTCAGCCTTTATTCCCGCATCGCTAGTTTATCGAATCAGTTTGTATACTTGTTACTGATCCTGCTTGTTCTGAGGAGCCGATCTGTTGCCGACTTTGCCTGCCATTTGACTATTCTCTCTGTGTATTCCCTGCCTGTTCTGTTTGCTTCCTGTTGCTACTGGTGGGCGTCGCTTCTCACCATATACAGTAGCGCAGTACAAGTGCCTAAACATTGCTGACCTGGTTTTCTTATAGCTGCTGATGTAACTGAATAGATTGGGGATCTCTTCTGCATTACCAAAACCTCCACCACTGCACTCTTCCACAATACCTCAGAGGGGTTACGGTGTGAAGGCACTTGCTGCCACCAAAGGCCAAATATTTGGGAGCACTGACCCCTATACCAGATTCATATCATTTTAATATTGGACCGCAGGGTCCAACCCTGCACTCTTCCACAATACCACAGAGGGGTTACGGTGTGATGGCACTGTTGCCGACACTAAAGGCCCAATTTTAAAGCACCTATTGTTACTTTCATCCAAAGCCTGCATAAGTTTCACCATAATTTAGCCAAAAAAATCACTAAACTTGTTCTGCGTGTCCTAAAATGTCTCCTCCTTTCATACAGGCTGCCGCCCCAAGCAGTTGTTTATGAATAGATTAAAGGAAAACCATTTACCGTCATTTGAAATGTCTTTTTTTTTTTTTTTAAATGTTTCTATACATCCTACAAAGCCGCCACTTCACGGGCAGGTTATGGGGACCTCCTAGGCACGATATTTGAAGGAATTTTTCATTTTTATTCTTAACCTTTATTTCATGGAAAACTCACTGTTCCTTTTAAAAATTATTATTATTTTTTTAACTTTTTGTCCTTGTTTCCTGTCCCCCAGGGCACTACCCGGACCCCCATACACCTTTTTATGGTAAATATCTTGCATATGCATATGGAGGGCACTCTAAAAATCTAACTTTCGAGTCCCATTGACTTGCATTGAGTACAGTTCGTGTTCGAGTTCGAACTCGAACTTTTGAAATTGTTCGAATGCGAATCGAACATGGGGTTGTTCGGCTCATCACTAAAGGCAAGTCTGGTAGGAATATGTGCAAGAAACAAACATTTTAGGTAGAAGCAGGTAAAGTGAGAAGCAAAAAGCATTTACTAAAGGGTTTATTCGCAAAGTGGTGAATTTGAGTATTTGGAAACCATAGGCCGAAATAGAGTTTTGTGTTTATTTTTTTTGTGTTTTTGTATTTTTAGAATTTTAATTTAAAACATTCATTTGGATCACATTAAATTAGGTTATAATCGAGGATTTTGATATTTCCAGGCATGGCATTATTTTATTAAAGGCAAGTTTTGTAATGCAAAGCCTCTATCTCGTAATATGAATTTATCCCCTGATTCGAAACCAATTCATCGATTGGTGAAATTATATTTAGTAATGCATCTTTCAGGATCAATTCTAATGACCTTTCCTATATTGCTCTTTGATAGGTTTGTTTTTATATAAATAAAAAGAGGCTCACCTTTGTTCCAAATACATTAAGGGTTATTCAAAGTGATCCGAATTGTGGCCGAAAGGTAACCGAACACTGCAATTCGGCATACGGTTGTCTTTCCTGGCCATTCGGCTATTCAGAGAGCAGGCAATTTGCCAAATGTTGGCGAATTGCCTGCACATACGGTGCCTGTTCTGTGCCTGTTCGAGGGCAGTGAAACCCCCATAGAGAAGCAATGCTTTGTCTATTCAGAGAGCAAAAACCAGCAGTGAAAAGTTGCCGAATTGCCCTGCCATTCAGTGGTTTAATTCGACAGGTTTATTCAGGCGAATCCCATAGGCTTCAATGTTAAAAATATTCCCGTTTTAATTCAATATCTAATAAACCGTTCATTTCAATATTCTGCAGTAAAGTTTCTTTATTAATAGGGGTTTTTCTTTTTTTAGGATCTTTTAGGGTATTATTCGTTGTTTTTTTTTTTTTTTTTTTAAATTGTTTTTCTTTTCTGTAACAGCCCTTTTTATTATCATCCATTGGATCTTATGTGTAAATTTCAGACATTTTTGTTCTGTAGTTTCTTTCCAAACGTTTCACTTTTCAAACATTCAAGATTACTGATTTTATTTTTTTTCACTCCATTCGTCTGCGGTGTCAACTTTTTCCGGCGGCTGCTCTGCGCTGTGATCGGTGGCTGCTCGGGTTTCTCCGGCGTGTTCGGGGTTAATCCAGATGTTTTTGCAGGTTTCGGTGTGCAATCGCCGGGTTTTGCGATGAGTGTTCGGCAGGTTTTTGGTGGCTTTTCCCTGCATTACGGCAGCCCTGTGGTGCTTTCTGAATACACCACAGGGTCACCGAAATGGGATCGCCAAATTGCACCGAATTTGAAGAGAACGAAAAGTCACCTAGCATGCGGTGACTTTTCGCTTCTCTTTGAATAACCCTGATTTGATTACATAAAAGTCACAGGTTTGAGTTTATTTTTTTCTCATTGTTGGTTTAGTTGTATAAAGATAGACAGACAGAGCATATGAAAGTATTTGTGTATAGCCAAGATCTCACACATAACTATTATCAAAGAGGATCGAACATTTGTTTGCATTCAACATGTATTATTTATTTTTTTTCCCCTAGAAAGATTTCAGGTGGGGCAGAACAGATTAAATTTTCTGAAAGCAGGACAAAAGAAAAGATTTTAGTGCATAAAGTTTGCTTAACCCCTTCCCTACCAAGTTGCTTTCCATCAAACACCTGCCAGGACCCAGTGGATTTATGGAAAACACCTTTGCAATAGTCGTACAGTGAAAATGTGCTTAAAAATCCCAAGAGCACGTTTTCAAACCTTATGCACTACTTGACAGGCTGATGTTGCCATCAGCTGGCCAAAAAGCGCTACTACATCTCTATAATACAGTTTGGGCTGTGGGTTTAATTGAAGGAAATAAACAGAACTGAAACCTGATCAAACTGGTTTAAGCACCTCAGCTGTCAAGTCCAGAATGTGCCCCCAAAATAAATATTATTTGCAATAAATAAAATTCTTTTGGCATTGCTCCAGCTTTAGGCCACATCGAGTATACTCCATATCTTGGTCCCAGCAGATGCTTTTGAAGATCGAGTAAACTTGATCTTGGTAGTTAAAGGGTTATCGTGCGTATACTCAACTTGGTATCCTACTGAAATCTAAAGGCTGCCCACGCTTACTATACTAACGTGAGTATGGTGCCAAGTTGCACCAAATACCTTCTAGTCTTGGGGTCAAATATGGGAAAAAAAAAAATTCTTCATCAATATGTGAGCATAATTTTTAAATCGGGCGACTCCTTTTTAACACATAGTTGCCATCCACGTCCATAGAGTGGATAGGATACTTCCTAAAGGAAATACAATATCCTGTACGTCTTTGTACCTCAATGAAAATTGAGAAGTTTAAATGTAAAAAGTTTATAAATGGAAGATTTTATCTCGTTATTCCTCAAGCCATAAATTACAGGATTGGCTAAAGGTGTGAAGACTGCGTACGTGAGGCCGACAATCCGATCATAATTGACAGAATAACTTCTTGTAACCCTTATGTACATGAAGCCGATGCTGCCAAAGAAAAGGGTCACCACGATAAGATGGGCTCCACACGTTGAGAAAGTCTTCCGGCGACCCTCTTTGGACTGGATTTTAACGATGACGTATATTATTTTGTAGTATGAAAAAAGCACAAATGTAGAACTTAACAGGATGATAAAGGAACTGACAACAAATTCAACCAATATATATGTATCGGTATCTGTACAGGCTAATGCAATCAACGGGGGGAAGTCGCAAAATAAGTTTTCGATGACATTCGGACCACAGAATGGAAGAAGGGAGATCAAGGTAACCTCAATGACAGGACTTAGGAGCCCAGACACGAAGCAGCAGGCAACCGACTTCAAGTACAGTCTGTACGTCATAATAGAGGAGTACATCAAAGGCTTACAGATGGCCACATAGCGATCGTACGCCATTGTAATCAATAAATAACATTCAGCCGCTCCTAGGGAATGCAAAAAATAAGCTTGCAAAAGGCAGCCGTGGAAAGATATCTTTTTTTCGTTGTCCAGCAGATTAATTAGCATTTTGGGAATTGTGACAGAGGTGTAGAATATCTCCACGCAGGATAAGGTGCCGATAAAGAAGTACATTGGAGAATGAAGACTATACTCCCTCCTGATCACGCAGGCAATCAGTGCGTTGCCACTAATAATAAATAAATAGATGAGAAGAAGAATTACAAAGAGTAGACTATGAAACTGTTGCAGGTTTGGATACCCGATTAAAATGATTTCTTGGACTCTGCTTGTATTTCTGTGTTTCATATTCCTTTTTGTAAGGCTCCTGTGACAATGGAAACACATGAAAATATATTATGTTATTCGCCAATTATGAGTGACCGCTTTTGCCAAAGCTAACAAGTACTTTTTGAACTTTTACTTACATTAATAAAGGATGTTAAAGCAAACATTCTTCCTAATTTAATTCATATTTAACATTGATAAGCCGGGAATTGAAAAAATATCAATACTTTAAAACTAGTATTTTTACTTTACCACTAGTAGTACATTTTTACTGAAATAGTTAATTGTGTTGGCTAGAATCAGATTTTAAAACTAGTTGGTTTTTTGTTTTTTTTTGTATCATCATCATCATTATTATTATTATTATTATTATCCTTTTATTTATATAGCACCACAGATTCCTCAGCACTTTACAAGATCAATGTACAAGGAGTTGATACATTCGAATACCAGGCATGGATGATATGGACTGATTCAGGGGGACCCTGTTCCCAAGGGAACTTACAATCTATGATATGTACAAGTATTTTGTGAGGTAGGAGCATCCATATCGTTGGGTGTCTTGCCGAAGGACACTTGCTGGTGGTGAATTCTCAGTGGGATCGAGTCATCTTTCCATGATTGTAGATCAGCGACTTGGTGGTAGAAAAGCAGTCACCAAATACTGTCCGATTCTGACGCAGGACCCCATTTTAAAAGAAATCCTCCCAGAGAAACCTTCTTTCACCTGTCGAGGGACTAAAAACATCAAAAGAATAATCACTAAGAGTGAACACCCAGGACCCAAGCCAACAAAGAAATACTTCCAAATAGAAAAAGGCTTCTACGGATGTGGGAACTGTTTGAGTTGTAGGAGTACCAGTAATAAGAAAGGACATATATCTGAAGACATCAATAAAGGCGGTATATGGAAAATCTGGGACGTCCTGACTTGTTTTTCCAACAACGTTGTTTATCTACTCCTCTGTCCCTGTGGTTTGAGGTATATAGGAAGGACCACCAGAGCCCTCAACGTCAGAATTAGGGAACACATCCGTAATATAACTAAAGGCATGGAAACCCACAGCGTCCCTTCACACTCTAAGAAAATACACAACTGTGAACCCAATAACCTCCAATTTATGGCCATAAAAAAGATTCAACAACCAAGAAGAGGAGGCGACATTACAAAAACCCTAGGGCGCGAAGAAATGCGTCTTATATATGAATTCGATACCCTAATTCCTGCTGGTCTTAACGCAGACTTCGAAATTTGCCACTTCCTGTGACCAGAATAAAAATCAAGACAACAAAGACTAATAAGAAAGTCCGATAAAGTATCCCCTGCTTTTATCCTGCCTTCAAGAAGGCACACCACAAACAATTTCTCCAGACTAAAACCTCTACACTCAGTGCGAGGAGTTATAGTCTACATTATTAGGAACTCCTCTACTCGAATATCACTCCACTGCTTTCTCCAAGGACCTGACGCATACACTAGTACTCCATCTACCCCCTTTTCTCTTCAAGCGGGGAGATAGGAAGATCAGCTATCCGACAGTAGGACCATAAAAGATGGAATATCTAGTCACACTTAAAGAAGAGGGTTCCCAGGGGTTCTTTATTATTTTTATTTTTGGAATTCCCACCCTTAACTAGACCACTCACTTCAGGGTATGCTCCACTCCAGGACCCTAATGATGATGGCCTATAGACGTCCTCCATAGAGTCTCTTCCCCTACAGTAATAGCCCTCTAAGATTACCTTTTTACTATTTTAATGTATGTTGAACACATTTCCTCTGTG
Source organism: Leptobrachium leishanense (assembly GCA_009667805.1). Taxonomy (NCBI): domain Eukaryota; kingdom Metazoa; phylum Chordata; class Amphibia; order Anura; family Megophryidae; genus Leptobrachium; species Leptobrachium leishanense. Next base: position 26,300,213 of record CM019073.1, on the reverse strand, counting down.
TAATGCATTATGCACTAGTAGAAGGCGCGTTTGTTAATCCCGTGCCTTATTGTTTTTATACATTATCGTTTTAAATGCCATATGTAATTCCCTTTTAAATCAGGTCCGCTATGAATACATTGTTGCTTTTATTACACTATATGGCCAGTATGAAAGCGAACACTCTATGTAAGAAAGCACCAATGTATCATATTCACTTTTCCAGCACACAGTCCCTCATGGTTACCTTTTTAGAACCAACAGGTTGTACTTAAGATGGGTATATCGCATGTATTTTTTATTCTTATGTTATGTAATATGAAGGCTGTACCTCATATACTTCGTATGCAACAGATAAATAGCCATCTAGGACCGAGTAACGCGCTTAGGGCAGGTATGACTCCATATCCCATGTCCATTTGTAGTTATCACTGCATTCTAATCTTTTATGCACCATTGTTTAAATATCTGGGCTTATAATGAATGCACAGTGAAGATCTAATTATCTTCCGTATATTCCACATTCTGTATGGCCAAAGCGAAAGTGAAAACATCTGGTACACAAAGGCACAAGAACTCCGATCTACGTTCAGCCGGAGATAGAGCCCAACCAGGATGACATCACCAGTACGCGACAAGAAGGGAAACGGAATTGCGCGCATGCGCAGAACAGCGAAAAAAGGAAAAACGAAACCTTTCCCGCCGTAAATGACATGATAAATACACTCCGCTACAGCATAGGGGGCATCCAATTGACGAAGCTGGCCAGGGAGCCGGCGAAACGCGTCTTGGAGACCCCTATGCCTATTTTTATTACAGATTTTTTTGCTACCCCTATATTTTTTTTAATACTTTCTTTTATGCTCTTACGTTATTTATCATTATTTTTTGATATATTGATGTTAAGCTGTATTGAATAAATTGCTAAACCTCCTACTGCATCCAGTCGCCATCCTCTAGGCTAAAATCAGACGAAAGCATTTTTAACGTGCGTTTAGCCGCACGAAATCACGGCCGTGCTAGCAGCAAATGACGTCCAATGCCGGGGAACATACGAAGTACCGCCGCACGAAAGTTCGTCCGCGCAACGCAAGTGGCAAACGAACGCTTTTTTTCTAGAACGTCAAACCGCTACTACTGACGTACAGAGTGCGCTGCGTCCGCATAGTGTCGTGTGTGTGTGATTGGGAGACGTCAGACGCTGCTAATGTCCGGCTAACATAACGTCCAGACACAAAAAGTGTTTTATTGATGATCCGTACAAAATCACGGACGAAAAGGCGCATCGTATGACCGCTATCGCGTATTCCGTGAAAAAATACGACCGTTCGTTTGAACGCACTTTTTCACGGACAACGTGAAAAATGCGTTCGTCTGACCCTAGCCTAAAACGACACCAGCAACTAGAAGCACCGTAAATGGGCAGCTTTGCAGTTATTTCTGGATAAGGCAACCTGAAGGGCGAGACCCCCAAGGAGCAGGTCTTAGGAGGGACATCGAAACACAGCAAAAGATTCAGCAACCCCTATCAAATTCTAACGTAAGTGCACTGATCTTCATTCTCTAACCACAATATCTGACAGACCCGTACGCACCCCTAACCCCTATTCTTTCTCTTGGAGGAACACTGAAGGGACAGGAGGAGCGGAGGCTGTCAACCTTTGAATGAAAGCAATTACGCTGACTATTTGAAAACATTTTTTTCTTCATCAAAAAGACTGACTTGCACCAGACTTGATACTATAAGGTCAATCCACCATTCAGACACTAGGTAGCGTACTTGTATCAAATAAGTCTTTAACCCAGCATGACAGGCTGTTCTGGATATGAAGTCTACCTGTATAACAATGGATTGTGTTGTATCAATTTGTAACAAGGATTGATTGTTATTACATTCCATCCGGTTTAATTGCTCATGCTGATATCAGGATCCTGAAAACTACTAAGGAGCATATCTGACTTTTTGCTCCATTAATAGATATACTTGCGAGGAGCGCCGCACGAAGGGGTACCCACACTCTTATTCTTCAACCCGTAGCAGCACTAAGGCTCTAAAACCACCCCTAAATTGGCAGCATACACGCATGGTGAACACCAGACACCAACCAAATCTACACACTACACCGCGCCTTGAGATATTTCTCTCTGTAGACCTGGTGGTTAGGTTGAACCCGCTTCTCGTAAAGTTAAGACTTGCTACTCCGTAGTTGTATTGACGGATGTGCTGAATGGTATTTTGACTCGCTTCTCCACGGTCGAAGGGTAAAGACGTTACCATAGGACTCCATAACCGATATTGTGTGGTAGGCAAATGTGTACTGTTAGGTGCTTTGGCCAGGATTCCAAATTGGGCCTCCATGGTTATAGAGCAGTGATGTTACTTCTACTCCATCCAGCCGGTACAAGATTCCCTCCACTCCCCATAACAGAGCATTATAACGCTTATATATTTGTCATTTGAAAAGCCAGAGCTGAAGTGAATTAGAAATAATGTAATACGTACCAACTGTGGGATTTATTCAGTGAGCGTTTGTTGGTGTTGCAGTTCAAGATGGCAGACAAGCGGGTGGTGTCATGATTTAACACTGAAGGACAGCTAGATCTGCGAGTTATCAGAGTAGAGGTGAAATTGGAACCACAGGATGAAATCAGAATGCCAAGAGAGGTAGTATAGAGTGTTAGAGACTAGACACCCAACAGAACTTTGGGGGTTCTTCGACTGCGAGAGGTTCCAGAGGAGAAATGGGAGACAGCAGTAGAAAACGGTGCTGCTTTGACCAAGTTTGTCAAGCATGAGGCGAATAAGTGTTTGGTCATCAGTGTTGAAAGCGGTAGAAAGTTCAAGAAGATTAAGTAGACAGTAGTACCCTTTGGATTTAGCAGCAATTTAAATCATTACTCCATTCGGTCAATGGGGTCTTGGTAGAGTGCGGGGAGTGCAAGCGAGACTGATGTGGGTCAAATAAGGTGTTTTAATAGAGGAAACCAGTAAACTGGATATAGACCCGATGTTCTTGAAGCTTAGAGTTAACAGGATTTAAAAAGATGGGATGTTAGACAAAGTAGCGTCAAGATACAGCTTCTGAAGAATTTGGATAATCAGAGCATCTTTTGATGGCAGAGGGAATACGTAAGAGGAGAGAGGGGGGTCAAAGAAGGGGAAATGACAGAATGGATGGGGACAAGAGGGAAAGTGATAAGGCAGGAGGAAAGCAGTACAGAGGTTTCCTCTTCAGAGACTGATGAAACGGAACACATGGCAGGAAACTGGGTTGTATGGGTGAAGGAGAGCAGTGAAGACCTCTCTAGTCTGAGGTTATTAATCTTTTCAGTAAAATAGTCACGCTGACAGCAGTGAAGTTAATGGAGGTTTGAGTGTAATTTGGATGCATAAAGGTGGCATTTGGAGTCATAAGAAAAACTGTCGATGAAGGACTAGATATGTTTGGCAAAGAATGGAGCAAGACTAAGAAAGATTTATGTAAGAAGTTGGCTGTAGTGCAAGAGCCATCCTGAAGGACCGTTGACGTTTTCATTGATTTAGTGTGCCTTTTGTTAGGGTTTTGACTGACCTGCAGTATGGAAAGGGGTAGGAGCCAATTTCTCAAATGACGTGCATTGTAGAGGCTGGCGGTCATGTCGGTATAAATGGGTGAGACGAGGATGGCTTTTAGTGGAAAGTTGCCATGCATTCACGGTATTAAGCTACCTTTGAGGTCAAGTTGTAGAAGTGGCAGGAAATGTTTGCAGGACAGGAGGTGGTAATCGGAGATGGTGGTGTTTGATATGATGGAGACTGTGCTCAGGCCAGAGAATATATAATCCAGAGCACTAGTTTAGCGAAGAGGGGGATTGGACCACTGTATAAACCCCAAGGAGTAGGTGATGCGAAGGAATTTAGAGGTGCGTAGGTTGGTAGGAATTTTGAAGTCTTTAGGGATCACAGAAGAGTGACACAAGAAAAGTCTACAGCTTGCCTGGAATATTACGGGAGCCATTCTGATTAACAAGTGAGGCCATTCTGATTTTTGACTCCCTCGATAACCATAATAGCTCGGTTGGAAGAGGGCACAAAGATAGGTACAAAATGTTTTTAAGTAGAGCATGCACATTTTGACAAGAATGCCCGCTTGCAATTTGTTACACATTTCACTGGGTCTCCTTCCATGATATTTTAATCCAACATCCTGGTTTTTACATACATTTTTCTGCAAAATATATTTAGCCTCTGTTTTGTATTTGCTTTATATGCGAGGATTTGCTATATTCATAATCTAAAGAATTGTAGATGAATTGCTACAGATGGAGTATCCCTCATTCTAAACGCTGAAATCCAAAATTCGACAACTTTTGCAGTGCCAACATGACCCTACAAGTGACCCCCCCCACCCCCACCTGAGCTCATGTGACGGGGAAATAATTATTAAAAATATTGTATATAGTGGCATTCAAGCTCACTGTATATGAACCTATAGTTTCAAACATTTTGGATAAGGTACACTTCACCTGCACTGAAATGCACCAGACTGGGAAATGAAAAGCCATACCTCTTTGAAATGAATCAACGGTCTCTCAACGTGTTGAAAGCGATATCAGCTGTACAGAGATATATATGTGCTTTTTAATGAGGTGGAAATTGTTCCCTGGAGAAAATAACCAGATTGAGCAGGTTTATTAATTTTTTTAACAATCCAAAGCAAATTAATTCTCGGCAGTGAAATGTAATCTGTAGCCAGATCCCTCCCTATTAAGATTTCCCTATTTTAAGGAGAGAAGGTCGAAAATAACTTTACGGTTTCCATAGAACTAAACTGCTTTCCATTTTTACAATAACCTCCTCTGGAAAGGTTTAATTTCAAATTCCATACAGATGACTTTCGACTTCAATCCAATGGTCCATATGGCTTCTCACTCCAAGGCCTCTAGCATTAAAGTGAGGCCCAGATGGCCATGAATACAGACGTCTAAACTGGCTGCTCCCAATCTCCCAAAAGAAAAATAGCTGCCCACAAGACCTCCCCACCTTTTGTGCCCAGAAAGTACCAGCCGAACAATGCCACTCATACCCAGAAAAAAACGCATCAGGGTTGTTAGTTGCCCTAAATTTTCTCTTGATCTAAATTATACGATACAGCTCTTACCACAAAAATGGATCAGTGGAAAAAGATCCACCAAAATCATTCATATCACTTCGTCAGAAACACGTTAAGAATTTGTGGCTTGATGGAGGACGACACTAGAGTACAGCCTGAGGGTACATTCTTGGATTTTCAGCTTCTTCTCCTGGATGATCAATACCAAGAGGAGCAGGCCCAGATTAAGATCTCTATGGGCCTGGAGCTGAATATTTTGGGTGGTCTTTTTTTGTAATTTAGTGAAATGAAAACCTATTTTTGGTTATTTAATAGTGCAGATACAGGTATATCTAACCAGGCAGATATTGTGTGATACATTTTTCACTCAGATTTCAATCATTTAACCCCTTAGTGACCGGGCGGTTTTACACAAATCCGTCCTTTACTGACCGCTGCTGTTTTTACGTTTCTGCGCTCTTACAGGGTTATCCAAAGAGATTCGAATTGCTTGAGAAAGGTAACCGAACGCTGAAAATCAGCGTTCGGTTACCTTTCCTGGCCATTCGGCTATCCAGAGAGCAGGCAATTCTCCAAATCCTGGCGAATTGCCTGCACATACGGTGCCTGTTCGGTCCCTGTTCGAGGGCAGTGAAATCCCCATCAAAAAGCACTGCTTCGGCTATTCAGAGAACACAAACCAGCAGTGAAAGGTTCCCCTAATGCTCTGCCATTCGGTGGTTTAATTCGGCAAATTTATTCAGGAGAATCCCATAGGCTTCAATGTTAAAAATATTCCCGTTTTAATTCAATATCTAATAAACCGTTCACTATAAAATTCTGCAGCAAAAAGTCTCTTTATTTATAGATTTTTTAGGATACTTTAAGCATTTTTCTGAATTTTTTAAAAAAAAATTAAAAGTCCGATTTTTTTTTTTTTTTTTTTTTTCAGTTTGCTTATTTTTTTTGTAACAGCCCTCTTTATTATCATTCCCTGGACCTCCTGTGAAAATTTCAGACATTTTCGCTCAGTAGTTTCTTTGCAAACAGCGTTTCTTTTTCCCAGATTCATACAAATGGTTTTTCTAATTTATTCACTGCCTCCTCTACGTCACAGCTGCTTCGGCTCTGTGTGATTCGGCTCCTGTTCGGCTCCCGTTCGGCTCCTGTTCGAAGGTTAATCCAGATGTTTTTGCTTGTTTTCAGCGTGCATTCGGTTAGTTTTCGTCAGGTTTTCGGCAGCTTTTCCCTGCAATTCGGGGACCCTGTGCTGTTTGCTGAATACACCGCAGGGTCACCGAAATGCAATCGGCAAAAGGAACCGAATTGAAGAGAACGAAAAGTCACCGAACGTGCGGTGACTTTTCGAATCTCTTTGGATAACCCTGTTAGTGTTTACGTCAAATTTTCCTCTTACTCGTTTATGTAACCCACACATATTTTACACTGTTTTTCTCGTCATTAAATGGACTTTATAAAGATACCATTTTTTTCATCATTTCAGATAATTTACTATAAAAAACATTGTGAAATATGACAAAAAAATTGAAAAAACACCACTTTTTCGAACTTTGACCCCCAAAATTTCTTATGTATCAACAACCGTCAAAAAAAATTAATTCCTTAGTAGTTTCTAATTTAGTACTGAGTTTAGCAATACCAATGTTTACATATTCCTCGCTTTTTTCCTTATTTTATGCAACAATAAGTGCAAGTAGCACTTTGCCATTTCCAAAGAGTTTATTTTCAAAACTAGTGCTAGTGACATTGTAACACTGATATCTGTCACTAATTCCTGAATAACCCTCCACATATACATATTTTTTTTAAAGTACACAAATCAAGGTATTAAATTGGGGTATTTTGACTCTTTCCATGCAAACCATTTTACCACAAATCTATGCCAAAGTTTGAGAAAAAAAAATTTGGGTGATTTTTTTTTTTTTTTAACGCAATTTAAGAATACATGTACTGTGAACTTTAAGGTTTACTGCCAAAGAGCACCCCAAAATATGTTCAGCAACATCTTCTGAGTAAATTGATACCACCCATGTATAGGTATGTCGGGTCATTTGGGGGCTAAAAGGCCTTATTTGGGGGGTGCGCATTTCAGTTTTCCAACTTGGAATTTTCACATTTCGTCATCATGCACCCATGTCCTATTGGGACATTTTTGAAGCCGGCCAAAGTAATTTACCCCCATCAAACCATATATTTTTAGAAAGGGCACACCCTAGGGTGCTTCAAAGAGTTGTATTTTAACACTTTCCATGCACTAGCTCTATGTCAAACTTTCAGGTAGTCACTTTTTTGGTTATTTTTTCACACACATTGTACTTTAGGCATGAATTGTCAAATCCAGTTATGGGTTACTGCCAAAAACCACCCCAAAAATGTTCAGCAACATCTTCTGAGTAAAGTGATACCACCCATATATAGATTTGTTCTGTTGTTTTTGGGGTGCTACGCCAATCTTTGACATGTGCTTGTCAATTTTCTAATTTGACATACAGTATCTTCTTTGCTTATCTTCTTTTTAGGGGCCTTTTACACATACCCCAGTTTTATGAACGTGCATATATTTGGTAAGCTAACACCCCAAAGTATTGTAAATGGAGTGTTTTTATGCTATGGATGCATCCGTTTGCTCCAAACAAATTGGATACAGTTTGGTGGTCATTTTTCATTTTCACACCCACATCAGTTTTGGACTGTGATTTAGGAGACACTGTTGTTTGTTACTGCATGAAAACTCTCCAGGTTGTTTTCTGCAAGGTCTCCTGAGTACACCCATGCCCCCCATGCATAGGTTTGCCAGGATTTTGGGAAGGTTCAAATACAATTTTTATGACTTTGTCATTGGAGTTGAAATTGAGATTATTTCTTCAGCTAGGCCTATCTTTGGTTTTGGGTCTACCGCATACCCCAGTTTGAATTATTGCCAGAAAATTGTTTATATTTGTTATGTTGACACCCAAGGTATTGCATATGGAGTGCTTTGATGCCATGGATGCAACGGTTTTAGCCCAAAACATTTGAGAAGGTGTGTGGCGGTAATTTTTCAATTTTCAGATTTTTACGCCCACAGTAGTTTTGGACTGTGATTTAGGAGACACTGTTGTTTGTTACTGCATGAAAACTCTCCAGGTTGTTTTCTGCAAGGTCTCCTGAGTACACCCATGCCCCCCATGCATAGGTGTGCAAAGATTTTGGCAAAAAACAGCACCAATTGTAGAACATAAAAATGTACGAATAAAATGTAAAAGTCTGGTGCAGTAAAAGAAAAAAAAAACTAAACTGAACTAACTAACTGGAGTGTGAGAAAAAATAGAAAGGAAAAAAAAAATCACAGATCACGCACAGTGTGATATATCTTGAAACAGTCCCCAAGACACAGACCGGGTTGTCCAGGGCATTCTGTTCAGTAAAAGATTGTGTCTCTCCTCTGCCCCCTCTTGAAACACACCCTGCACCTTTTTTGGGGTTCTGTTTGCCCTCAGTAGGGGGGATTTTATAATAAAATGCGTAGCCCCAACTCTGTCCCCCATCACCGCCCGGGGAGCATGTGCATCCTGGTACAAAAGCCCCGAAATGACCTGGAGCTGAAACTGTAAAAAGGACAGCGTCACTCCGGGGTTTGCCTTTTTGCAGAGCAAAAGGCATTGTGGGTTGCAATTTGCATCAGGTAAATTGCAACCTTTTTGTACCAGGCCTTGACTTCCGCATAATCTGGTAGGGCTGGAGCAGCTGATCTGCCAGATCAACCCCACCCATATGCCGGTTATAGGCTTTGATGCACACTGGCTTCCTGATGCGCTCAGCTCTGCCACGTACAGAGACCTCCACAGACCTCTCAGTGTGGATGGTGGATAGAAGGTATACATCCTTCTTGTCTCTGTACTTGACCGCCAACAGCTCCTCTTGGCGCAGAGCTGAGGTCTCCCCCTTTTTAACCGGGTGCGGACAAGCTGTGCTGGGAAACCTACGCGGTTCTTGCGAACAGTACCGCATGCTGCTGTATCAAAACAATACAGCAGCTTGAGCAAAGGGACACTCGTATAAAAATTATCAACATACAAGTGGTACCCTTTGTTCATCAGGGGAAAAAGTAGGTCCCACACAATCTTGCCACTGTTCCCATGTGTGTTCTGGGCAACCTGGAGGGTCAAGGCTACTATCCTTTCCCTCGTACACCCGGAAGGCCTGAGTATACCCACTCTCGCTGTCACAGAGCTTATACACCTTCACTCCATACCTGGAGCGTTTGGAAGGAATATACTGCTTGAATCCCAGCCTTCCCTTGTATTTCATTAGGGATTCATCCACGCAGATATTCCTTCCAGGTGTATAAGCCTCTGCAAACCTGGCGGTGAAGTGGGTAATCAGGGTGGCGGATACAGCCTGTCAAACTGGGGATGCTCTCTAGGAGGGCACAGGCTGTTGTCACTGTGAAGTGCATGAAACGCAAAATGTTTTCATACCTTCTACGAGACATTGATTGGGGGTAAATGGGGGTAGAGCAGATGGGGCTACTGCTCCAGTAGGAGCGAATTGAGGGCTTCTTTATGATGCCCATCAGCATAGTAAGTGCCCAGAATTTCAGAAATTCTGGCACATCTAGCGGGGTCCATTGCTGCCTTGCCAAGTAGGAGTCTGGCTTCGCAGCACAATGCTGATGGGCATACAGATTTGATTGGGCCACGATGTGGCCCAACAAATCATCGCCCATAAACGCCTGCAAAAACTGTGTGGCGGTAAATCCTGCAACATCAATATTGATGCCAGGATTTGCCGTGAAAGGAGGGATATCTGGCCTCTGGCGATGAGGCACTACCCACTCCTCAGCTGGAGCTGTGCGTCTCCTGCTGGCAGGTGGTGACCCAGGATCTGCATCAGAAACATCACTAGATACATCAGCCAGCGTAGATAATGTATCTAGCGACGTCTCTGAGCAGTTAGCGGGGTCGAAATCGGGGTCTGAGTCTGACGCAGATGCCTCAGATTCTGACGCCAGGATGGCCTATGCCTCCTCGGCGCTGTACACCCTCTCAGACATTATATATAATAGATTATAAAATTTTATAATTATTATATATAATAAGCGGATTGTTGGTTCTTAGAAGAACCGTTGGGTTTCACAAGAAAATACAAATAAACACCTAAATCTCTCTAAATCACTCTAAACCTGCCTCAATTCTTCTAAATCTCCCTAAAATCTCTCTAAACCTGCCTCAATTCTTCTAAATCTCCCTAAAATCTCTCTAAATCTGCCTCAATTTTTCTAATCTCACTAAAATCTCTAACCTGTCAAATCTGATCTCTCTCTCTCGCTCACCAAAACACAAGTGAGGAGAGGGAGGGAGAATCACAGAGGTCAGAGCCAATATTTACAAAATATTGACCTGACCTGACAAATTAGAAATTTTATTTTGATTTTTTTTTTACTTCTGATTGGATGTTGCTAGCCTGCCTCTCTGATGAGGCAGGCTAGGAACATCCCACTCAGCCCCAAGATGACCCTGCCCTTAGAAGGGCAGCGCCATCTTGGCTGTCAGTTTATTTTATTTTATTCATTTTTATTGTTTTTTATTTTACTTTTTTTACACTTTTTTTTACTCTGCTGGGTGCCTTGATCCCTCGAGGCACCCAGCAGAGCACCTGATCACTCATGTGATCGTTTTTGTACTGAGTGCCACGATACCTCGTGGCACTCAGTACTTCCTGCCGCTACCGGAAGTGATCGCTCGGGGGGAGCCATCACTTAGCGGACCGGCGGCAGGTAGGCATATTGCAAGGATGCCTCGATGTCGAGGCATCCCTGCAATATACACAGAGCAGCTGGAAGCGATCCGATAGTTTAAATATAATAATTCACTATATATTTATTACAGTAGGCACTTTTAACACATATAGTACACCACCCTATAGGCAGTGATTATAATATGTCACTTTGAACAGATTTTTAGAGGCACTTATGATAAATAGCTATATATAATAGTCACATATACTAGTTAATATTGCACTTTAGGGGCATTAATCTGCATCTGCACTTTGACATAATTTATGCCACATGTTGTTTTAAGTATTATCACTATAAAGTGTTTTGGATTTAGTACCACTACTAATAAAAATGGCACCTAGAATAGGTTTTAAATATCATCTTTATAGACCTGGTCACTATAAATAGCCACATAATTTTAATATTTTTAACACGATAATAAATATAACAATATTCAGCCACCTTATTATAGTCACTTTATATATATAAGCGATTCGACACTAGCACTTTAATTATTTATAGTAGTACTTTAAATAAAATATAACGGTATGGATTGCCATAAGGAATATCACTCCTTATGGGTATGGATATTAGTGGTTTAATCTTGTTTATTTACATTTATAATATAAATATTACTAATTTCACAGGAGTATCCCTTATGGACATGGATAATAAATGTTTTTACTTTATTTTATTGCACATCAATATAAGGGTCACCAACTTTATACGAATATTATCCCTTATGGGAACAGTAATTAGATTTCTATAAGAAATACAACCCTCGTTAAGTAGTGTGACAACTCTAGTCATCCAATTGGCAGACGAGCTTCAATAAAATGGATTTAGGAGAAGGGGCATTAAATCCCCGTTGTACATAGGTCCATCGATATAAAACAAATAAGAAGTATGTTTTAAAGAGTATATTCTCATGAAGCATTATATTTCCTCTAGGTCAAAGAGTTGGGGAAGGTCTTATTATAATGTATTGCCCCTTTTTTCTGGTTTTTTATTGTGCCTAAGGGCCACTGAGGTTGTCCGCATGTTGGCTCAGAGGAATTCAGAAGTCAGCCGATAAGCGCGTCTGGAGATTCGGAAAGATCTACGAAGTGGAACGCACGCTACTTCCGGGATCTCCTGTGGAACGCAAAATGGAACGCACAGGACGATAGAGCGCATGCGCAAGATGGCGACCTCCGTCTCATGCGGTTAGAGGCAGAGAACTTGCACTAATTGCTTCATTTGGAACATGTGGGGACTTTTTATTGATTTTATGAATTAAACTATTTAAGAAACGAATGTGAACCAGCCTGTAAACCAGCTGAAGAAGCCAGCACGTCTGGCGAAACGCGTTCTGGTCTCCTGGCTGAGCCAGTATTTTATTTGTTTTATTTATGTTCTAATAAATAATTTTAACTTTAAATTTGACTGTCCCCTTGACATTCCGGATTTGAAGACGGGTTTGGGTTCCACCCTATGCGAGCCTTGAAGCGTACAAACCACGAGCTTGGTCTATAAGCTCCTGCAAATGTGAGTTTAACACCTACGTATATCTATGCCATCTGAACTTTGAAAGATCTGCACAAGGAAGTTGTTTCTGTTTTCTTTCCATATCCATTTGTATGAGCCACTCTCCATCCAGTATAAGGCGTGGGTCACCTTAAGGAACGGAGAAGCAAAAAACACCCAAAAGCCTCGACCCACTTAGAGCCAGTGTTCGGGCTCTTTAATTTGTGAGTGGAATATACCACATTGGCACATATCAATTTTGTGTTAGTACCATCTGCACTATATATTGTATTATTCTTTTTCATATGCTTCATACGAACTAAGGGAACCACCACCTACCATTCAGCGACCATCATCGCGCCACCAGATACGTACCTTTGTTTTCTGTATTTCACTGGTTTGGGGGAAACCACTATACCCTGGTTGGCGTTGGTTTGTTGGTGGCGGTACTAGTTGCTGGCGCCTGTCAACTTTTTGTGAATCAGCTGTTACAGTAACTGACTGTAACAACACTCAGAGTTTCAGTAAAACAAGGAAATAATATTGTTCTAACCTCTTGTATATAAAAATATTATTTACTAGTTTTACTGAAACTGAGCACGGTGATGAGCAGCAGTCAGTTACTGTAACAGCTTTGCCTGACACATTGTGCTGAGAGTGAGAGATACTGTAACAAGCAGCGATCTCAGCCCTCTGAGTAGCCACTACCATAGTAATTGTATCCACTGGTTTTCGGATGAATGAAATTAGTTTTCATCCTAAAGAACTGAAAACGAATTTCTTTAGCAACTAAATAAATTGCATTTTAGGACTAATCCATTAGTTCAAAACGAAATTTTGTGCTGTGCACATGTCTATCAAATAGTACTCAATATATTGTTAGAATTAGTCACCGAAGTGGCTATATCAATTAGAGCTTGTTAAAACATAACCTTTATTGGTGTAGTTTGTTAACGGTAAGTTGAATTTTAAACAATTGACAAACAAATAAATCTAAGTATAGTAACTGGCTGTCCCGCTGGAAGACAAATTAATATCCAGTTAAATCAGAATTGTTAAATTGACATAGTAGTTTGCTAAATTAGCATAATTCAGTAACTTTCCTTAGAAATCGACCCTTCAAGCATTTAAGCTAAATGTTGTGAAACAAATGGTGACGCCAACAATTCTGATTTAACTGGATATTAATTTGTCTTCCAGCGGGACAGCCAGTTACTATACTTATCAGATTTATTTGTTTCTGTCAATTGTTTTACAATCCAATTAAGGATCATGATCATTTTCATCAAGCATCATGCAATTCTGCACCCCTTCCCCCGTCCTGGTGCTGAAATGGCTTTCGCAAAAAATTGTCTGAAGAGTCAGAGGCATTGGTTAAGGGCTGATTCACCTGCATGTCGTGGAATCGGTCGGACGACTTCAGACCATATTGGACGATCGCACAAATACGGACCCAGTGGACAGCCAGCCTTATGGACGAGCCTCCACTGCATAAACTATACATTCTGCTCTACAACAACAGAAAGGTATCTATAAAAACCATGGAAAAACCCTCTAATATGTTGTCATACACAACAGAGTATTACAAGCTTAGACTTGTACCTTTTTTTATTTTTATATAAAGAGCAATAGGACTAAAGTATTTATTTTAACCCCTTCTCTACCAAGAATTTTTGTTGACATTGTTTTACTCCTAACATTTATTTGAAATCTAGGGATGTGAAGGTAACCATTAGAGAAAAATACAGGGTTATTCAAAGAGATCCGAATTGTGTCCGAAAAGGTAACCGAACACTAAAATTCAGGGTACGGTTACCTTTCCTGGCCATTCGGCTATTCAGAGAGCAGGCAGTTCGGCAAATCTTGGCGAATTGCCTGCACATACGGTGCCTGTTCATTGCCTGTTCGAGGGCAGTGAAATCCCCATGAAAAAGCACTGCTTCGTCTATTCAGAGAACACAAACCAGCAGTGAAAGGTTCCTGAAATGCCCTGCCATTCGGTGGTTTCATTCGACAGGTTTATTCAGGAGAATCCCATAGGCTTCAATGTTAAAAATATTCCCGTTTTAAATCAATATCTAACAAACCGTTCATTATAATAATCTGCAGTAAAAATAATAATTTTATTTTTTTTAGGATGTCTTAGCCATTTTTCAGGATTTTTTTTATACAAATCGTTTTTTTTTTCTGTAACAGCCCTTTTTTATTATCATTCATTGGGTCTTATATGTAAACCTTAGACATTTTCGCTCAGTAGTTTCTTTGCAAACAGCGATTCACTTTTCAAACATTCAAGCGTACGTTCCCCCCCCCCCCCACTCCATTCGTCTGCGGTGTCGGCTGCTCTGCACTGTGATCGGCAGCTGCTCGGATTTCTCCAATGTGTTTGGAGTTAATCCAGATGTTTTTGCAGGTTTCGTGTGCATTCGTCGGGTTTGCGGCGGCGTTTCCCTACACTACGACGGCCCTGTGGTGCTTGCTGAATACACCGCAGGGTCGCCGAAATGGGATCGCCAAATCGCACCGATTTGAAGAGAACGAAAAGTCACCGAACATGTGGTGACTTTTCGATTCTCTTTGAATAACCCTGACAGACATTTTCCAGATTGTTGTCTTGAGAGAAATAGAAAAAGTAAATTTGCTAATTTCATATTTTTCTATGTAATCGCTTGTCCTTCACAGAAATATTGTAGGATTGAAAAGAGTTTGAACACTATATGGTGTCCCTTATTTTGAATAATTTCATACTGGGTCTGCATTACTAGCATACAGGCAGAAATGGGCTTTGTGTCAGATGCAGTAAATGTGGTAAAGGTAAGTGGTCAGATATTCTGATTATGGAATGAGATCATTAGCAATGCAGCTTCCAAAATAAAGCATACAGTATAGTTGTGGGGGGGGGGTGAATCCAAAAAGTCCTACTACAGCATAATGTTATTCACAAACACCCTGGGTCCTTAAGCATAGGAAACCTACAGGATCCACCTGCTGTCCCTGTATTCTGCCTGGCTGTTGTAATGCAGCAGCAGAGTTTCTGAACATTTTTTATTACAAAGTTGTAGCTTGTTTACAGAAAGATTGGGTGAAAAGGAAAGCGATAAATCCATGGATTTCATTTGTGCACAGGGGGCACGCTAATTGTGCTTTAAAAATATATGCTAATGATTGCTTTTCGAAGCATTAGAAAGCAAAATCGAGTTAACTTGATTTTGGGAATGAGATGCTTAATACCAAGGCATTAAAGTAAGCAAGAAACAAGTATAATGTGGTTCTGATCTCTAGCAACTTTGATAGATTTTTATTTTATATAATGAAAAGTTTAAAAGTACAGGGTTATCCAAAGAGATTCGAAAAGTCACCGCACGTTCGGTGACTTTTCGTTCTCTTCAATTCGGTTCCTTTTGCCGATTGCATTTCGGTGACCCTGCGGTGTATTCAGCAAACACCACAGGGTCCCCGAATTGCAGGGAAAAGCTGCCGTAAACCCACCGAAAACTAACCGAATGCACGCTGAAAACAAGCAAAAACATCTGGATTAACCTTTGAAAAAGAGGAACAGGAGCCGAACAGGAGCCGAACATGAGCCGAATCACACAGAGCCGAAGCAGCTGTGACGTAGAGGAGGCAGTGAATAAATTAGAAAAACCATTTGTATGAATCTGGGAAAATGAAACGCTGTTTGCAAAGAAACTACTGAGCGAAAATGTCTGAAATTTTCACAGGAGGTCCAGGGAATGATAATAAAGAGGCTGTTACAAAAAAAATAAGCAAACTGAAAAAAAAAAAAAAAAAAATCGGACGTTTAATAAAAAAAAAAAAAATCTGAAAAATGCTTAAAGTATCCTAAAAATCTATAGATAAAGAGACTTTTTGCTGCAGAATTTTATAATGAACGGTTTATTAGATATTGAATTAAAACGGGAATATTTTTAACATTGAAGCCTATGGGATTCTCCTGAATAAATTTGCCGAATAAACCACCGAATGGCAGGGCATTAGGGGAACTTTTCACTGCTGGTGTGTTCTCTGAATAGCCGAAGCAGTGCTTTTTTATGGGGATTTCACTGCCTCGAACAGGCACCGAACAGGCACCGTATGTGCAGGCAATTCGCCAGTATTTGGCGAATTGCCTGCTCTCTGGATAGCCGAATGGTCAGGAAAGGTAACCGAACGCTGATTTTCAGCGTTCGGTTACCTTTCTCAAGCAATTCGGATCTCTTTGGATAACCCTGGTAGTCTCTTATTTCCTACGAATATTTGGCAATTTAGTGTTAGTTTGTTGCTTTATTTATAGAAACATAGGTTCTTATCTGCCGACATTTTTCTTTCGGCCCATCTAGTCTGCCCAATTACATGGATACTTTACCTGGATTTATCTTTTGTTTAGGATAGCCTTATGCCTATCCCATGCTTGCTTAAATTCAATTACTGTTTTGGACTCTACCACTTCTACTGGAAGGCTGTTCCATGTATCCACCACCCTCTCAGTAAAATAATGCTTCCTGATGTTACTTTTTAAACCTTTGCCCCTCTAATCTAAGACTATGTCCTCTTGTTTTGCTACTTTGTTTCCTTTTAAATATACTCCCTTCCTCTACCTTGTGGATTCCCTTTACGTATTTAAATGTTTCTATCATATCACCTCTGTCTCGTCTTTTTTCCAAGCTGTACATGTTAAGATCATTAACCACTTCAATGCTAAGGACGCGCTCAGCGCGTCCTCAGCATTGCCCCTGGTATGCGGAGGACGCGCTGAGCGCGTCCTCGCATTGGGGTCAGCGTTCGGCCGGGTACCGGCCGATCGCTGGCCCCTCCGGTGCGGGCTGACATCCTGGATGTCAGCCCGGCATCCGGAGCAGTGGCCGCCATTGTTATGTGTCATCGCGCCCCCGCGATGACACATAATTCAGGCGCCCCCCCCGCATGTGCGGAGGAGGCGCCTGAAAGGGAGGGGGGGGAGGTCCTTCGGACCTCTCTCCCTCCCGATCGGCGGCTCACAGGGGCTTAACCCAGGCATCATTTGGAAGGGCACAGCCTGCCCTTCCAAATGATGCCTGGCATTAACCCCTGGGGAGCTGGATCGCAAATCGGCGCTGAAAAGCGCCGATTTGCGATCCTTCCCGGGAGCTGGCCGACATCTTGGATGTCGGCCAAGCTTCCGGGAACTCCCCCAGAGGACTGGCGTCATCGTGCGCAGCACGATGACGCCAGTCCTAGCATTAACCCCTAACTGCCACGAAGTGTGGAGATAGGGAGTTCCAATGAACTCCCTATCTCCCGATCCGTGGCAGTTAGGGGTTAAATTTTGATATCGTTGGATCGGCCAGAGCATGGCCGTTTCAACGATACCAAACATGAAAGTAAAAAAAAATGTAAAAAAAAAATAAAAAATAAAAATAAAAATAAAAAAATTAAAAAAAAAATTAAAAAAAAAAAAAATAAACACTTTTTTTTTTGTTTTTTGTTTTGTTAATGCAGCAATATTGTTCCCATTTCAATTATAATGTGAACAATAATGCTGCATTAACGATTTTTGTATGCGGTGCGTTTGTTAAAAATGGTGTCATTTTCCCCAAAAAAAAATGTAACGAGACCCCATCTCTAATTTTTTTAACAAGCGCACCCCATACAAAATATAACCGCAATTGCTCGCATGTTAAAATGTGGAAAAAAACACTTTACACGCTGTAAATTATTGAAAATACATATTTTATTGCATTTTTTGTTATAATATACAAACATGACATAACGTATACATATAATAATGACATATTATGAATCTACCGAGTCTGACGGAAAGAACGATATATAATATGTCGATGTCATATACTAAAATAAGCCTTCAAAACAGGTTTAAACATGATGCGCAAAACAGGTAAAAAATGACCTCAGCACAGGGGCGGGAAAAGCCTCAGCAGCGAAAGGGTTAAGCCTTTCCTGGTAACTTTTCTCCTTCAAGCCGTACACCATTTTAGTAGCCCTTCTCTGACCTCTCTCTAAGGTGTCTATATCCTTCTGGAGATACGGTCTCCAGTACTGCACACAGTACTCCAAGTGAGGTCTCACCAGTGCTCTGTACAGTGGCATGAGCACTTCCCTTTTCCTACTGCTAATACCTCTCCCTACACAACCAAGCATTCTGCCAGCATTTCCTGCTGCTCTATTACATTGACTACTTACCCTTATCTCAAAGGTCATTTAAGAGCAAAGTCCGAGACTGCAGCTCATGCTCTCGCACAGAGGCAGCTCGAGGGGAAGTTAAAAGTTAATTAGGGGCGGCAGGGAGGTGGAGTCAGGGACGGAGACCGGAACAGAAAACCGCGACTTGCCATACACTATGTAAGCGGTATTAGTGATTCTGGTTATTGGCGCGTCAATCTGGTCTTAGTGCTCTCTGTCAGACGTATTGTAAGCCTTTTTACACAGGGTGCGTTTTAAGGCTGCCCTGATTTCTTTGTTCCTTAGACTGTAAATGACGGGGTTGAATAAAGGTGTCAGCACAGAGTAAATGACTGCAAAAACACGGTCGTAGTACAGGGAGTAGCTTTTGGTCATCCTTACATACATAAAAACAATACACGTGAAAAACACCAGCACTACACTCAGATGAGCCACGCACGTGGAGAACGCTTTACCTCGCCCCTCACTGGTACCTATCTTCATTATGGCAATAATAATTTTAACATAGGAGGTCATTATGAAGAGGAAGGTCAACAGAATAATAAAACTATTGATTACAAAGTCAACGAGGACATTGACCGACGTGTCCGTACAGGCCAAACTTAGCAAAGGAGGGAAGTCACAGAAGATGTGATGAATCTCATTACTGCCGCAAAAGGGAAGCCTTGATATTAAGGCCACTTCTGTAATGGGGCAGGCAAAGCCACACATAAAACAGATGGCCATGAGCCGGAGGGTCACTTTATTTGTCATGATGGAAGGATAGTGTAGAGGGTCACAGATTGCCACATACCGGTCATACGCCATGGCTGTAAGGAGGTAGCACTCACTTGCTCCAAGAGCATGAAAGAAATAGGTCTGCATTAGGCAGCCGGTAAAGGAGATACTTTTTCTTGGCACAACAAGGTTAATGAGTATTTTTGGTATGGTGACAGCTGTATACCAAAGCTCCAGGAAGGACAGAACACTGATGAAGAAGTACATAGGGGTATGAAGGTGCGAGTCCATTCTTATGATCACAACGATCAGCACATTTCCGGAGATGGTGAGAAGGTAGACAAGAAGGAGGCAAGTGAAGAACAACGGACCGTATCGGTACAGGGTCGGAAACCCAACAATGACAAACTCCGTCACTGAGCTTGTATTCTGTAGATCCATGCTTTGTCCTGAATTGAATAAAATGAAATTTTAATAATTCCATATGCCCCTGGACTTCAAATTCTGCAGCAAATGAGATCTATGACTTTATGGAATCCTTGCCAGTATCTGATACTCTGTGGCATAGTGTTAATTTGGTCGACTAATAGTTTTTATCAGGGACTTGTTTTGTTAGTCTAGTTTCGTCACTGAAAAAAAATTATCAGTTATGGTGACTAAAACAATGAGGGGAATCTGACATTTTCGTCGAGTAATAAAACTAGAAGAAAATGTTAGTCATAAAGGACTATGACAAGCCAAATTAGACCAACACTAAATGTCACTTTAGGCTGGTGTTTTTACCGGTGGAAGGAACATCCGTGAGAGCGGACGTTTCTTCCACTCTGACGCCCGTCTGGCCACCTCGCTGAGCGCAGTTATGGAGGATCGCGCTTTGCAGTCCCGTCGAACGCATGTTGTAGCACTTCGGGGGAGGCTTTCTAAATGGACACAGCACGCCCGTTGTAGTGCGCACAATTCGCGCGCGTGCTACAGTGTGTGGCCGGCCCCGTCGCAGCGTCACAACGCTACAACGTACGCCGGGAGCCATGTCGGTACGGCTCACATAGTGAGCTTGTCTGATACCAGCCTATGACCAGAACCCATTTGACTAAAAGTTTGACAAAAATCTATAGATCTTTTCACCAACTAATAAAAACTAGATGACATTTTTTAGGGAGGGACTAATTTTAACTTGGTTTTAGTCGTCCTTTTATTCAAATTACCACATAGGTTTAGTCGGCCACCTTAACACTACTGTGTCAAAGGCTGCTTTACCCTCAAGCTTGTAATGCATGTAAATCTGCAAACCACTATACTGAACATTACATATGCTGTTTAAATCACATATCTGAATATATTATGTCCATTTTGATTTACAATTCAAAAACAATAAATACAAACAAATGCTAAAGTTAAAATCATATCAATTTATAAAAAATTTAAAAATGAAATAGTTGCCGTTGACTATAGTATATCCCATTTGAGAAACCTTTTTTTTTCTTTCAATTATTTTTATTGATGAACATGGTAAAAAAGACATGACTAAGAAATAATAGCCCAACATTCTACGATTTAATCGAGATATCATGTAATTTCAAGAGTGATGAAAAGTTTACAAACCCGTTTGCAACAGAAGGGCAAATTAATTTATCTCTTAATCAAGTTTGTAAATAAAACCAATAAACTAATTAGAAAATCTAAAAGGAATACTTCTTTACAAAATTGAATTGCTTCGCAGCAATTTAACTCCCTATAAAACCGAATCCTGTATGTTCATTTAATGACCGAGAAGGATATGCAATTTATTTTTTTACTCCGAGGTCATGCTTTACATACAGGGTTATCCAAAGAGATTCGAAAAGTCACCGCACGTTCGGTGACTTTTCGTTCTCTTCAATTCGGTTCCTTTTGCCGATTGCATTTCGGTGACCCTGCGGTGTATTCAGCAAACACCACAGGGTCCCCGAATTGCAGGGAAAAGCTGCCGTAAACCTGACGAACACTAACCGAATGCACTATGAAAACAAGCAAAAACATCTGGATTAACCTTCGAAGAGGAGCCGAACAGGAGCCGAACATGAGCCGAATCACACAGAGCCGAAGCAGCTGTGACGTAGAGGAGGCAGTGAATAAATTAGAAAAACCATTTGTATGAATCTGGGAAAAAGAAACGCTGTTTGCAAAGAAACTACTGAGCGAAAATGTCTGAAATTTTCACAGGAGGTCCAGGGAATGATAATAAAGAGGGCTGTTACAAAAAAAATAAGTAAACTGAAAAAAAAAAAAAAAAAAATCGGACTTTTAATTTTTTTTAAAAAATTCAGAAAAATGCTTAAAGTATCCTAAAAAATCTATAAATAAAGAGACTTTTTGCTGCAGAATTTTATAATGAACGGTTTATTAGATATTGAATTAAAACGGGAATATTTTTAACATTGAAGTCTATGGGATTCTCCTGAATAAATTTGCCGAATTAAACCACCGAATGGCAGGGCATTAGGGGAACCTTTCACTGCTGGTTTGTGTTCTCTGAATAGCCGAAGCAGTGCTTTTTCATGGGGATTTCACTGCCCTCGAACAGGGACCGAACAGGCACCGTATGTGCAGGCAATTCGACAGGATTTGGCGAATTGCCTGCTCTCTGGATAGCCGAATGGCCAGGAAAGGTAACCGAACCCTGATTTTCAGCGTTCGGTTACCTTTCTCAAGCAATTCGAATCTCTTTGGATAACCCTGATAATCACTTCCCAGAATCCCGGAAACTGCTCCAAATGTTTAAAAAAATTATGTTATTTTGCTGCAAAATATCTTATCTAGATTGGTTACTAAGCAAATTCTATTATAGCACCCTTTGGGGTGTGCAGGGATGGAGGAAACCTTTTGGGGTGTGCAGGGATGGAGGATACCTTTTTTTGGGGTGAATCGGTCCTGCTTGTCTATCCTTTGGGTCCCATCTACAATTTATGGATATTCTTTCTCTGGTGGGGATTTAAACCACAAACTAGTATTGACTGTTTGTGACTATTTACTATTGATGATATTAAATGATATTAATGATCCACGTTTGTCCACTTTGTGGGCTGTCCGCGCTCCTGTTACCATCGTAAATATTTTATTTTTTTCTTATGTTATGAACATACTATGTCTTTATATCTGAGGTTTCTGTGTACCTACAATCATCCATTGCTCTTATCAAACTTATAACCAACCTCTCTGCCGTACTTCAGTTCTGCAATGACCACAACAAAAGAACCCAAAATTGGACTTCATATTGAAAGTGGTATCGTACCAGCAACTTTGCAGAGGGAAATCATTTTAGCCATAAGAAGTCTTTTTTTTTTTTGCATGACTGTAATGTAGTGGCTGGAGAATGGAAAATTCTAGGTCAAAACAGCTGATTTGGAAAGTGAGATAAATGGGAGAATTTTTCTGGTTTGGCCATTTTGACCTAGAATTTTCACTTCTCCAGTCATTCTCCTGCTTTTCACCGCTCTCTGAATAACCCTGATAGAGATGATCATTGAATCCATAGGAAGAGCTGAGGTTGCCAAGAGAGGTGCTATAGATCAAGAAGAGTAGGGGACCCAGAACAGAGCTTTGAGGCTCTCCAACTGAGAGAGGAACTGGGGAGAAGAATACAAGTTCTTTACAGATGACGTGAACGTTCATCTTGTGTTGTGGAAATAGTCTTTGAAGATGGTACCTCCCAGAATCCCTCACACCCTGCCTGTACTATGCAATATGTCTTTGTACTTCTCACACCCTGCTTTGAATATACTTCTCATTGTACTGCAGTTAACTTTTTTTAAAAAAAAAAATATATATATATATATATATATTTTTTAAAGTTCTACCTAAGAGCCGAATTGTTTTCAAATGTTTCTCACAGAATCTGACATATGGGCTATTGGAGCCACATCTCCAGTGCATCCAGAAAGCATTCATATGGTCAGACCCATTCATTTTTTTAGCCGTATGATAGATTCACTATTAGATATTCTATTAAATTATTATTAGATTATTATTAGACAGGTTTGCCTGCGCCTTTCAATGTCCAATCGACTGAATTTTTTCCCCAGGTGGACTGCAATCATAGTGCAGAAATGTCTCAATGAGGATCCAGAGAAATGGGATGCATCGGAGCTGAATTTAAAGCGTCATGGCAAAGGGTCTGAATACTTTATTTTAATTTTGTACTAACTCTGTTTATTGCTTTTGTTGTTATGGGGTATTGAGTGTAAAAAAAACAAGAAATTGGAGTGTTTACGCAGAGGGGGTAACCCTAATAATACAAAATATATTCAAATAATTGGTAAATATATTCAAAATGGAACACACAATCGACAAACAATTCGTTAAAAACCATTAATGTGAATCATTGGAAGTATTTCTGGCAACAGATGGGTATTCAACCAATTTAGAAAACCTCTTTCATTAATCATTTGAAGATCCACATATTGGTATTAGAAACTCAGCCGATAGTCTAGATTTTTATATGTTACTACCTCAAAGGTATCCACCTCAACTTTAAGGTTTGATTCCAAACGATAATTTATGACTAATCAGATTAACACCATATAAGGTTAAGGAGGTTCATTACTTGGTCAGTCTTTATCAAATTTGCACCCTCTCCTTCCCAAGGTTGTTCTTAACACAAAGAAACCTTAAAACAAAAGACAAAATTGGTACTATACGGGTGGAGTTAGTGAAATACCACAGTTAGCATACATCTAGTTATATAGAGATGCAAAAGGTCTTTGTTTCGTACGGTCACCAGGTATTCGTGCAGTAGCCTTTAGGCTACTAAAGCTCATTCGCTCAACAAAGTATTAGGCAAATTCAAAAATCGCAGGGCACCAAATCAGCCCATCAAGACCAAACCAAATATGTATGCTCAAATATGGGTCCCATCACTAAATTGCCAGAGACCAAGACATAAGGACAAAGCAGTATAAAAAGTAAAGGAACACCCAACGCGTTTCGCCGCACAGGACGGCTTCATCAGGAGTGATCCTGCTAGGTGTGCGGTCACCGTTTAAATAGTCTCACCAGGCGGCTAGATTTCATTTCTGTTGGGGGTTATATCCTGAAGCTTACCAAAAGTCAATTTAAACTATAAGGCGTTGTAGCAAAAACCCATTGTAAAATGCTAATAAAACTGTAAAAACCCCAAAATGTGTATTTTGTAAATGATCAGAAAATATGCAAACATTTAGTTGTTGTTTTTGTTTGTTTTTTTTTCATATTTAAATCTATATATTTTTTTTAACATTAATGGAACAAAAGATAGAATTTTCCTTGCTCATATTGGGTGGTATTTCTCAGATGCCAAGATTAACTTTAAATAAAAATGGCATGGTTTCGTATCCTGTAAAAAATATTATGTGAGAAGGATTATATATATTTTAGTAACGATAATAAAACGTTTGGCAATTTTCTCAAAACAATGTTGCAAATAAATGGTTATCACACACTGAGATAAACTTACCTCTAATCTATATGAAGATATTAAAACACTTCAGATTGTTTTAAGGTTTTAAATAAAAATATTAACATTTAGGAGGTGTACATGGTGTGGATGGGGAACCTCTGGAGTGCAAAAAGCCTCTAGGAGACGTTCAGGCAGGTAGATATAATGCTGAGCCTGGTACCCTATTCCCCTCGCACAAACTCACTCGGGAAAAGGTATCCTCTATAGGCACAGCTGGCAACAAAATTCATTAAAATAAGTGTTTGTTTTGTTAGCAATGGAAAAACATACATTTTGAGACTTTACAATTAGTCCC
The DNA here is from genome assembly GCA_009667805.1 of Leptobrachium leishanense. Taxonomy (NCBI): domain Eukaryota; kingdom Metazoa; phylum Chordata; class Amphibia; order Anura; family Megophryidae; genus Leptobrachium; species Leptobrachium leishanense. The sequence continues at coordinate 26,275,212 of CM019073.1, read as the reverse complement.
AAGATGATTTTTAGGGTGATGACATTTTTTATGTACAATATTGATGTTTGAAGTAGTCCAAATTGCTGATGCAATTACAGTAACAAGGTGAAAATATGAAAAAACAAATCTACATTAAAATGTTATTATTAAATTGCACTTGAATATTAATTTGGTTTTACTCAGCTCCTTTACATTGTAAAGTTGCTAAAATAGGCTTTACTCCTTTCACAGTATTGCGCATGCGGTGTAAGCCATTGTTCAGAAGATGTTTTGGTCAGACAAGTATCTCCTCAGGCAAATGGCAGTTACCAAGTCTATCCTTTTAGAAGAGACAAAAATTAAGGATTTGCTGCAGGAAATGGGCAGAAATGTTGAAGGAACACTCTATTTAGGCTGGGGTCAGACTAACGCAGTGCGAACGTGCGTTGAGCCGCACTTTATTCCGGCCGTAGTAGCAGCAAATGACGTCCAATGATGGCCGATATACGAAGTACGGCCGCACGAAATTTCGGCCGCGCAACTCAAGCGGCAAACGAACGCATTTTTTTGAGGAACGTAGAACCGCTAGTACTGAACCACAGAGTGCGCGTGTGTGCGTGATTAGGAGCCGTCAGATGGCGCACATGTCTGGCCTTCATCACATCAAAAAATACAGCCGAAATGGCGCATCGTATGACCGCTATCGCGTCTTCCGTGAAAAGATGCGTACGGACGCATAAACGCACTTTTTGATGGTAGACGTGAAAAATGCGTTACTCTGACCCTAGCCTAAAAATCCAGGTTGCTAGTGATGCTGGGTGGGGTGGAGATAACTCCAGATTGGAGGGGGAGGTGCACTCCTCACATCGTCACCACTTTATAACCGCAAAGTGGTCAGGATGAGTAGAGTGTCTCTTTAAAGGAACTGTGTATTAAAATAGCTGCCCCGACAGCATCTGCCCAATTATTATTTTTGTTTGTTTAGGTAAAAATACTCCCCTTTTCTCCCCGGGCTGCTCCGCCCCTTTGGCTGAAGGTTTACGAAATGTGACCTCCCTGTAGCTTCTAAAGCAATTCATGTAGTGTTCATAACTTGCGTAGTGTACATTGTGCATCTAGCAGAACTTGCATATTTTTATTCCTAAATTACAGTTCCTTCCCAGAACTATGGATTGGTGCTGTATGTGCACTTGTAGCACCAGTCCTTGGCTGCTGTATCCCAGAATGCTCGCAGGTGCAATCGTTTGGAGACAGGAGGATGACATCATCAGTCTCTGCGTTGGCCCCTGGTTGGTGAGATATTCAAAATCCCATCTGTTGAGTGACCGCTGTTTTGTGGAGGAAACTCCTCTGCTTCACAAAGCATTGACATAAAAACTAGGCTGGGGGAGGGGCAGAACTCTTTGCACCCTGACTACTTTAATGTGATCATGCTCATGGAGTGTCCTTTTAAGGAACCACAGAATTTCTGTGAAATTGGTAAAGGTAACATTCAATCCCCTTTTGTTACCTTTCATATACTCTAGATTTTATGAAGGTAAAGCATGTTGCAGTAGATAAGATTGAGCAGTCGAGGCTCGTCTATAGCTGCAATTGGTACAGTGCCATACCATTTATTTTCTCCTGTTGTTTTTTTAAACGTGTGTCTAATTAATAAAATGTTCTATTTCTTTAATCATCTTCCATTGTAGTCCAACAGCTAAAAGGCAATGTTTAAAACAAATAAGTTTTTTTTTTTATGACCGCAAAAATCTGATAACAACTCTAGGGGAGGTGCTATAATTCATGGTCCCCTAATTGTCTGGCAGCCCCTGCTGCTGCTTAATGGTTGGCAAAACCAAACTCGCAGCTCAGGCTTGAATGTTGATCTTATCCGCTTCACACATTGGATGCCTGCCTTAACCTCTTAATGACAGAGAATGCCAAGGTAAATTGTGGTTTATGATGCTCAACAGCAATAGTAAAACCTTTTTTTAAATTTTTTTTTATATTATTTCATACACTAAAGTTTTTTTTCATAAATCGTTATTTAGAGGGAAATTGGGTATTATTTATACTGCGTTATGCGTTATTATTTATAAAATGTTTTTTATTTATACTGCGTTATGTGTTTTGTGGCTAAATTCGGATTACACTTAGCTGCAAAATTTAATTTGACTTGTCAATAGGAATATGTTTAAATCAAAAGGGGTAATTCACTTAACACTGATCTTCATCATTACTACTACAGAAGAAAATTCAACAATGGCAGGTGAACCTCATCAGAATCTATGTAAAAGAATGGTAAAAAAAACATTATTTTTCTTAGCGTAAACTGTCTCTTTTTGAATTAAAGCGGCAGTACCATAACCTTCCTAGTACCTTATTTTGATATTGTTGTGGTTCTGATGTTTGTCTTTTTTTTTATATGAACTAGGGATCTCTTGTTGGGCCTGTCCTTATTTATAAAGAACTTTTCCAGGAAGGATACATTGAGATTTCTCTTGTTTTCATGTATGTCCTGGGTTCAAGAACATTGAATTGTTACATTATATTTTTGTACCTACTGTAATAAACTGCAAGATTAAAAAAAACACGCAAATATACAGATTAACTGAAAATAAATAGTCAAGTCCAGAAATATTGGGACATCGACACAATTCTAACATCTTTGGCTCTATACACCACCACAATGGAGTTGGAATGAAACAAACACAATGTGCTTTAACTGCAGACTGTCAGCTTTAATTTGAGGGTATGTACATCCAACTCAGGTGAATGGTGTAGGACTTACAGCAGTTTGGCATTTATTTACGAAACGCACCACAACGTCAAACTTTATCAAGCCAATCCTAAATGAAAGCCACTATTTGCATTTATCTGTGTGTCTTGGACCCGCCTTCTCTTCAGATTGCTAATTATTCAAGACCATCTAAAGAGAAATAAATATCCTGCTCAGTATTGTGCAACTAAATTGATATTTACAAGAACCTAGATCAAAAAAAATGTTTTTTTATAGACGTGGGTTGCTCCATGTCCCATATTTCCATTCATAACTACTGTAGGTGCTCTGTCTTTAAGCCAGTTTTCAACTTAGTACAAACCAGCTCAATCCAACAGTTTTCGATTTGCATTCAAGCCTTTGTTATAGTTTTCAAAAAGGTTAGGAATAAAAAAATATGACATAAAAACCTTTTAATTCTGCTTCTATTGTGTGATTATGTATGAGAGGCTCTGCAATGCCTTTCACAGCATAAACTGAAATTTAAAAATGTTTTCAGGCGATGGTAGAATAGAAAATGGTAAAGAGGTAAACTTATGTTTTCTAAAAATACATTTAAATCAATATTTAACCTCCCTGGTGGTATTCCCGAGTGTGACTCGGGGTTAAATTTTGCTACCGCGAACGATAACCCCGTGCCACACTCGGGCTGCATACTCCCCTCGTCCTGCTCTCCCTCGCTGTCCCCCGCAGTGTGATCGCGGCGACTTGCTTCCTGGTAACGCTCCCTGCGAGTCACATGATGCAGGGGGGCGGGACCAGGCAGCAAATTAGCAAACTGGAAAAAAAATTATCCAACAGCATGACTTGCTCATGAACGGCCACTAGGTGGCACTAACAGATCAGAAACAGACCATACACATTAGAAGACTGGACTTTACAGTATATATATGATTTGAAGATCTCTTATTTGCACGGATTTCAGTGAGTTATTCCTAATTATTACAGGCTTACTATATAAAACAACACGTTTCCTTTCCTAAGAAAATTGAGATGCTTTTAGACACAGAATTTTTAAAAAATTAGACCGCCAGGGAGGTTAAAGTATGTGGGAAAGAAAGGTAAAAATTGAGGATCAGGGAACTAATAAACACTAAACTTTTTTTGCCATGCCTGAATAAGTAAATGGATACATTTTTATGAATTGAGATCTGGGGATGACTGTCACACTGAATCATTCTTGGGTCTCAAGACCAGATAGAACATGAATCTTGAATACCAAGTTTCATAAGTTTGGGAAATGATTCAAGTTGACCCATTTCTACAAAGCATTTACACAATTTATTAGGTATATGAATTGCTACAGTGTATGAGTGAATAACCTGTGTATTCTCAATAGACCTACCCATGTTTTTGTGCTTGTTTGTTGTAATTAGCTGAAACCTCTCAGGACACGGTGTTTGTTTCACTCTAACAAGGCGCCAAATCTCAGGTGTGATGTTAATCACTTTTATCTTTGAAGATAATTACCAAGTCGTTCTCTGATGGATAAAGTGGAAATGTAACGAGCTAAGAGAATGTTTCCAAACCCCAGGTGACGTCAACTACACGGTCAAACAGAAAAGCATAGAGAGTGGCTGGGTTCTATGTAATATTCATTTAGTCTAATAATTTTCGTCAAAAACTTAGTTTCATTCATAACTTAGTCAACTATGACAAATCTATTGACCTTTTTATGTCATCGAGGGACTAATTTTAATTTAGTTACATCCTAGTCCATTATGGGTAAAATTAAATGGCATTAAAACTTTGATAAACATTGACATTTGGCTAAACCTACGTCAAAAATCTCATGACCTTTTCAGCAAGTGATAACAACTGGGCAGAAATGTTAAGGAGCGTCCCATTTAAAGCTAAATTACATTTCAGTCAAAGGGACTTTATCAGTCGACTAAATTAACACTAGACAGGTTTTTCACAAAGGACCAAACTTGGCAATGAACGGTGAATTTCACCATACTGTGCAGTTTCGGGGCAATTCATCTATTTGCAAAGTTGTCAATTCTCGATATACGGAGCTGTTTGACAATTTTCGGCGGCAGTGAAAGTGTCCCATAGAGAACATAATGCAAGGGGCAGGTGCTCAGCGCTCCCGCGTTCACAATATAGAGAGAATCTCTTGTATATTTAAAGGTACATACATATGTAACACAAATATGTTTGGATATTTAATAGATATAACAGTTCATAGTTCATCAGGATTTTCACTTTCAAGAGCCTCGTTAGGCTCGATCACCTCGCCTGCGGGTGTTTCAATCGGCTCACCCAATAGCCCTCAGCGGTTGGCATGTCGTGTAGCCTTGGTGTCCTTTAGGGATCCAGGGTAGTCCACAGGTCCTGCGGTAGTTAAATGCTGAAGTACTCAATTAGAAAGGTACCATCATAAAATAATAGGAGAAGGAATTCTTTCCTGTTTACTGAAAATGTATATTTATTATGACACAAACAAAAAGAAAGAAAAAATATATCAATACGCGTTTCACCCTTTAGGGCTTCATCAGTTGATAAAGTAATATATATCCCCTATATTACTTTAGGGCTTCATCAGTTGATAAATAAAATAAAGTAATATAGGGGATATATATTACTTTAGGGCTTCATCAGTTGATAAATAAAATAAAGGGTGAAACGCGTATTGATATATTTTTTCTTTCTTTTTTTTGTGTCATAATAAATATACATTTTCAGTAAACAGGAAAGAATTCCTTCTCATATTATTTTATGATGGTACCTTTCTAATTGAGTACTTCAGCATTTAACTACCGCAGGACCTGTGGACTACCCTGGATCCCTAAAGGACACCAAGGCTACACGACGGGCCAACCGCTGAGGGCTATTCGGTGAGTCGATTGAAACACCCGCAGGCGAGGTGATCGAGCCTAACAAGGCTCTTGAAAGTGAAAATCCTGATGAACTATGAACTGTTATGTAACACAAATATGTTTGGATATTTAATAGATATATGTATGTACCTTTAAGTATACAAGAGATACTCCCTATATTGTGAACACGGGAGTGCTGAGCATCTGCCCCTTGCATTATTTTTTACTGTATTTGGTGTAGTTTGGGACTACGTGCTTTGAGCGACGGGGTTCACATTCCATTTGTTCTGAGTGTCTGTTCCCCACATTTTCAACTGTATTTTGTTTGTCCCATAGAGAACGCCAATGTTACAACAAAATTACCTGATTTTGAGTGATTCAGTTCGACAGATTTAAACAAGCGAATCCCATAGGATTCAATGTAAAAAAATATATATTTTACTTTTTATTTAATTTTTTTTACCAATCAGGCCTTTTATTCCTTCTTGTTAGTCAATATCAAAAGCTTTTTTTTTTTTTTTTTTTTTTTTATATATATTTCAAAAAAAAATTGAGAAATAAGCGTCACAAGTTGACAAACGTTAATGGCCGCGCAGGGCCTGTCTCAAATTATGCATCGAAGGTAAACAGAGGAGTACTGGGAGGGAGAGTGCTAGGCGTGTCACTTCATAAAAGACGGTGACCCAGGGAAAAAGGGTAGGGGGAGAGGGGTAAGGAGAAAAAGAGGGGGGGGAAAGGGGGGTGGAGAATAAGTGGGAAAAAGATAGTGGCCATTACCGTGACGCTCCTGGCGCACTCCCTGAGAAGGCCATGGAGTGAATATGTCACGGAGCCAAGGGGCTCGAGGGCCAATCATGGCTAGTAAAAACATGGTGGCACGCCCCAAGTCACCCCAAAAAAAAAAAAAAAAAAAAAAAAAAAAGGGGGGGGGGGGTTGTGAGAGAGGGAAGTGGGTACACCATAAACAGTGGGTCGAGCACCAAATCAGGCAAAGTACAACAATCGCAAAAATCAGAAACAAGAGCGTCATGCAGGGGTAGGGTAAAGGCATTGTGTCATCCTGGGTCAAAAAGGAAGAGACCCCGACTCAGTCAGGCTCACCCGGGGGTAGTGGAGGGCCAACAGGTTGGGTCGCAGCAGGCTGACCTGAAAGAATGGGGAGCAGTCCCAGTGTGCGAAGGTGTCCCTCGGCTTCCGTCAACGTATTGGCCACCAGGGCTCAGCCGTCTTGTGGGGATATTATAAGGGAGCCTGCGGCACCCCACCTATATCTGATGTCCTTAGCGCGGAGGATGACCGTGGCTGGCCTAAGTTGTCGTCGGGCAGCCAGTTCCAGAAAGGGGATATCACGATATACGGCGACATTAGCCCCTTCAAAGGGGATTGTAGATAAATTCCGCACAGCCCGGAACAATAAAGAGTGCAGGATGGTTTCTCGCAGGGTGATGAGGACGTCGCATGGTGCCTCTGTGGGAGCAAGGGCCGCCTTCCGAACGCGTAGGGCCATGAGAACAGAATCCCAGAGAGATTCTGATGGAGTAAGGACAGTCTCCAGAAATCGTGTGATATACTGCAACAGTTCCGAGTCTGGCACTGTCTCTGGTATGCCACGTAGTTTCTTGTTCCGCCGCCTGTGCCGCGATTCCAGTATCGCCACGGCCGATTGCAAACTGCTGACCTGAGCTTGCAAGGCACGCACAGAGGAGGAGGTCACAGCCTGCGCACTTTCCACTTCTTGCGTGCGGGTTTGGAGATTCTCCACCTGGGCCTGCGTCTCCGCCACTGCCGTGCCGAGAGACTGGAAATCCACCTGCCACGATTTCCTGGCATCTTCCAGCAAGGTACGTATATCCCCTTTCGTGGCGGGGAGCACATCCTCTCCCGGTCCGGATGACGCCACGTGTGAGAAGGGAGGGACAGCAGCCTCTTCCACCACCAGTGGAGTCCCTGGGTCTAGCACGGAGCGCGGCGGCAACCTCCGCCCCAAGCCCCCGCCAAGCGAAGGTCGGATGTCAGGAGTGCCGGTATCCTCCCCCGTTCCTCCAGCTTTAGACTTCTTCCCCATCTAGGGAGACAGTGTCTCAGTGCGAGGGGAGGAAAGCGCGCCAACACCAGGCCCCTAAGATGGCCGCCGACAGGTCGAGGAGAGGGCAGCCCAGCAGCCTACACACCAAGCTCAGGTCCGGAGGGGGGGATCAGACAAGCTCCGGAGCACCTCTACCTGATGGCCGACGGCTGTGTGTCTGTTAAAGGCAGGTGGCCCACTCGGAAATCCCCGCAAAATCTGCCGTTAGTAGAGTGGGGATCGGAGCTCCACTTGCATGCGTCCATCTCTATTCGCCGCCGGCCACGCCCCCATATTTTACTTTTTAAAAACTTTTATTTTCAGCAAAAAGTCATATTTTTTTTCTCACAACCTTTTTGTATTTTTTTCTAACAAATTTGTTTCGCCTCTTTATTTTTCTTTAAGGACCTTTTTTTATTTAGACACATTTAATACATTTTTGTTGGTTTAACCTCCCTGGCGGTCTAATTCTAGGGAAAAACCACATCTAAAAGCTGATATATATATATATAATTTTATTTTTTTTGCACGCCGCCGCCGCCGCCCCCCCCCCAGCGGTATCCCGAATGTGACTTGGTAACCCCGAGCAACACTTGGGATGCTGCTGGATACATCACCTCTCCCTGCGCTCCCTCGAATTCCCCAGCTGCCTCCTCCGGCGACCGCGACCTCATTACTTCCTGGTTTCATCCTCGCGAGAAGGAATCCAGGAAGTAAGAGATCGCGATCGCCGGAGGAGACTTCAGAGATCAGCGAGGGAGCGCAAGGAAAGGTAATGTATAGAGTCCATTATACCGTGTGAAACTAAACACAATTAGGGGTTTGGTTTCTTATTAATGGCCATTATAAGACTAAGCTCGCCCGCCAACATCAAGGCACCTCCTATGAGGGCGAGTCCTATCCAAAAATGAAACCACAGGCTGCTGTATAGCAAACCATACCTGCTGACCTTTCATTTTTGGATAGGACTCGCCCTCATAGAGGTGCCTTGATGCTGGCGGGCAAGCTTAGTCTTATAATGGCCATTGATAAGAAACCAAACCTCTAAGACTAAGCTTGCCCGCCAGCATCAAGGCACCTCTAATGAGGGCGAGTCCTATCCAAAAATGAAAGGTCAGCAGGTATGGTTTGCTATACAGCAGCCTGTGGTTTCATTTTTGGATAGGACTCGCCCTCATAGGAGGTGCCTTGATGTTGGCGGGCGAGCTTAGTCTTATAATGGCCATTAATAAGAAACCAAACCCCTAATTGTGTTTAGTTTCACACGGTATAATGGGAATAAGCGCAAATGACATTTTTTTCTTTGTTTCACACATGTTGTTGGGCTGGATGCATTTGGTGGTTGCAGCCACCCCATCGGTGAATAGGCGCGACCCCATCCCTCCTGTACAATGTATAGAGCCCGAGTGTGTCTCGGGGGCTACTGCTCTCAGCGGTGAAATTTAACCCCGAGACAGACTCGGGATAACCGCCAGGGAGGTTAAATACCTTTTTGGGAGAACAGAGTGCCGGTTTTGTTGTGTTTTTTTTTTTATTTGTGCTTCAGTGGATTTGACGACGCCTCTTCAGCGACGTTCTCAAACTTTTTCGTGGGGCTTTGGCAACTTTGTTGAAATTTCGGTCCTTTGTGAATAACCCCTTCAATTCCATGTAGCAATATCTCAACATTTATTTTGAATAAAATGCATCAGTATAGTCGGACATCAAATGAGTCATTGATCTAATATTTTATAACATTTTTAAGTCTTTGTTGTATTGGTAAATGTAGGGTTGTGTAAAATTTAAAATGGTCAATTTGTTTTATAAACAATGCAGAGAGCTATCAAGAATGTTAAAGTGTGAAATAAATGTACTGATACAAGCAGAGCAACACAAATTATTTTTTGTGCAAAAACATAAGAGAATCACTATGGACGGTCACTAATGAAATCTAAAAGGGTGAAATGAATAACTGACGAAAATTGCTAAGCGCCACCCCAATCATCCCCTCCATGAAGTCCCTAGGACTCCATTGAGGCTTCCACTGCCGGTCACATGACCTGCAGGATCTCGCAAGATCAGGCAGGTCGGCGGAGTGATCTCAGAGGGAGACTTTTCCCCCCTAGTCTCCCTCTGCTCCCGGCGGCAAGAAGAAGCGGATCGAGCCCCCGATCTCGCCGCGGGATGAGAAGGGAGTATGCGATTATTATTTTTTATTAGCTGGTGCCGAGTCTGCAGAAGCGGTAAAAGTCAACCACAGCTAGGAGCTGGTGCTAACATTTCAGTTAACTGCAGCGGGGCGTACTTCACTTTGCACTGCCTGTACTTGAGTCCTAAAGTACAGTAAGCTCACGCTGAAAAGTGCAAGATCCGAATCGCTAACGTTTTTTTTTTTTTTAACCAGTTTTCAGCCCATATTACATTCCGAATGCTATGGCCACACAGCTGAGCGTTAACGTTAGCGTTAATGTAATAGGGCCCATAGTGTCCACTGACTTTGCGTCCCAAATAAATGGCATATACAAATGGTATGAGCGCAAGGTGGACACCAAATAGTGTGCCGGTTTTTCCTGCTGTTGCTAAAAGGTTTTAGTAGACTAGTGCAACAACACAATGCTGAAAGGATCGCTTTGCCAAAGTCTGTTTGTTTACACTATATCTTAGTAAAAGTAAACCTTTCAATCCACTATCTTTGTGCCAAACATCTAGAATTCCTGGAAGTGGATTTTCATAAAAGTCTCAGCTAATCTACTTTGAAAAGTATCAGCAGTAGCTTCATTATCTTTGTGGGATCTTGCAATTCATCCATTGTAATGTTTTACTCCTAGATTCCCTATGTGCCACCTGCTGATATACTAAAAGACTCCTCTCTGCAGTCCTTGAAATTATATTCTTAAAAAGTATGTACCCAACAAAGTATAAAATCAAAAGATTTGGGGCCAAATTACAATCCTAACCTTAAAACGCGGGTGCAAGGGAGGAAAAACTGCGCCTGCAGTTTTCCCCCTTGCGCCTGCGTTTTAATGCTGGATTACAATGCAGGTGCATAAAAATGCTGCCTGCATTGTTACCGCGCAGTAAAATCCAGGACTCCATTGAGGTTTCCCCCTGCCGGTCACATGACCAGCCGGATCTCGCCTCGCGAGATCCGGCCAGCGTAGTGATACGCAGGGAGAGAGTGGGGGACTTTTTCCCCCAGTCTTTCCCTGCTCCCACCGGTCGGAGGAGGCGGCGGTTGGAGCCACGGTCCTCGCCGCGGGACAGAGGGTGAGTAGGTGATTAATTTTTTTAGGCAGGTGTTAACGGATTCTGCAGAAGCAGAATCCGTTAACACGAAGTCCTGGCTGTGGTTAACTTTTTGCTATTGTAGCGCTGGTTTTAATTCACTGTCGTTGTAGTACTCGTAGTACTTGTAGTACTTTTGGCCACCAGAGGGAGACAGGCGCGATGTAAGACATTGGACATTGGGACTACATTTTCCAGCATGCTTTGCGGGCGGGAACAGGAAGTGGGTGGGAAAAAGAGAGACTGACATCCGCAGCCTCGTGGAGAGAACCGGCAGAGCGCGCCGAGGAGTGAGAAGAGCAAGACGCAAGTGACGGAGATAGCGATCGCGACCAGGCCAGAGCGCAGGTGCGGCCTAGCAGAGCTGGAGATCAGTTTCCCCTTTTACTGGTCGAAGACCTAGTAACCCTACACAGATACAGAGTAAGCTGAAGGACCCCGAGTTAGGAGACCGCAGACGATCTAACAGGGAGTGCAGGCGGTGAGCTGGACATCTTGTGGCAGACACAGACAAGCAAGACAGCGGATCCGGTGGCACAGAATCCCAGTCAAAATCGAGCGGAGAGTATCTGGCGGATGGGTGAGAGGCCTTCCCGGCCACCGTAAAATAATAAAGCACGCTGCAGTTTTGTCAAAACCTACAGGGCCCCAAAGTGACTAGTCGAAGATACACCTGAAATCATTCACTGGCCAGTTGAATATTGTACCCGGGTACCAATACACACATACACCTACACTACACTTTCTTGGGACACAACCTGTACGGGACTCACACTCTAACCACGAAGGGGTTAAAATTCCTTTTCCGCTACGTGTTTCTCGCATTACGAACTACTGTAAATATATATACGTATACCATGTTACTCTTTATATGCCAGTTTATTCAGTAAACTATATAATTTATAAAATCCACGACGGTGCTGGAGTACAGTTGTGTTCAAAATTATTCAACCCCCACTGAAATTGAGTGTTTTGGCCAGTTTGACATTGATTTTGATCATTCAGTCATCTTGCTTACAATTAAATCAAAGAGGCACGTGTAGGTCAGACAAATATAACATAACATTTATAATGAAATAACCACAAATGTCTTTTCTGTGCTCACATCATTATCAGTTTTATTCAACCCCCAAGTGACATTCAATCTTAGTACTTAGTACAACATCCTTTTACAGTTATAACAGCTTTTAAACGTGAAGCATAGCTTGACACAAGTGTCTTGCAGCGATCTATGGGTATCTTCGCCCATTCGTCATGGGCAAAAGCCTCCAGTTCAGTCACATTCTTAGGCTTGCGCACTGCAACTGCTTTCTTTAAGTCCCACCAGAGGTTCTCAATCGGATTTAAGTCAGGTGACTGCGATGGCCACTCCAAATGTTCCAGCCTTTAATCTGCAACCATGCTCTAGTGGACTTGGAGGTATGCTTGGGATCATTGTCCTGTTGAAAGGTCCAACGTCTCCCAAGCCTCAGGTTTGTGACGGACTGCATCACATTGTCATCCAATATCTCCTGGTACTGAAGAGAATTCATGGTACCTTGCACACGCTGGAGCTTCCCTGTACCTGCAGAAGCAAAACAGCCCCAAAGCATGATTGACCCCCCCCCGCCATGCTTCACAGTAGGCAAGGTGTTCTTTTCTTCATAGCATTGATCCATGGGCCCAAACAGTTCTAATTTTGTTTCATCAGTCCACAGAACACTATCCCAAAACTTCTGTGGTTTGTCCACATGACTTTTGGCATACTGCAGTCGACTCTTCTTATTCTTTGGAGACAGCAAGGGGGTGCGCCTGGGAGTTCTGGCATGGAGGCCTTCATTACGCAGTGTGCGCCGTATTGTCTGAGCTGAAACTTCAGTACCCACATCTGACAAATCTTTTCTCAGTTCCTCAGCAGTCACACGGGGACTTTTCTCCACTCTACGCTTCAGGTAGCGCACAGCAGTCGAAGTCAGCATCTTCTTTCTGCCACGACCAGGTAGCGTTTCAACAGTGCCCTTTGCCTTGAATTTGCGAATGATGCTTCCTATGGTCTCTCTTGGTATGTTTAACATCTTTGCAATCTTCTTATAGCCATTGCCCTTCCTGTGAAGAGTAATCACCTCTTCTCTTGTCTTCCTGGACCATTCTCTTGACTTCACCATGTTTGTAACCACACCAGTAAATGTCTAGAAGGAGCTGAGTATCACAGTCATTTTAAAGCTGCCTAATTGGTGCTTATTATGCTTTATTGCTGCGCCGTGACATCCACAGGTGTTTTCAATACCTGATTGAAAACACTTGAATGAACCTCTGTTCTTCAGAGTGGTAGTCTTTAAGGGGTTGAATAATTGTGTCAAGAATTCACAAAAGAAACATTTACTACTGTATTACAAAACCAATTGATGTCATTTTAGTTGCATATGGTTCTTTAAAAAGTCCTTGTAGGATTTCATTCTGAATACAATTACAAATGTACACTAAATTCCCTAAAACCCTTTACAGCATTGGGGGTTGAATAATTTTGAACACAACTGTATATTTATTCCCTAGTGCGGGGAGACTGACCCGAGGTTTAAATTCAGCGGCTCCTCCGGGAGTGAGCGCTACACTATCCAGAGCAAGGCGTTAATCAGCGTTTGTATTACAATCTACTAGCACTGATTTAACGCTTTGTGCTCCCTATACTTAACATGGGAATCGCAAAGTACAGTAACCTCGCGCTGAAAATCGCAAGGTACCAAACGCGTTACTTAACCCGTTTGCGTTTGGATTGTAATATGCGGTAACAGCATGGGCACAGTGGCTTCTAAAGCCTGGATTTCATGGAGGTTCAAGCGAGCGGTCACAGGACCCCATTCCACTGTTAAACAGCTGGAGACATATATATTGGGAATTGCTCCTCGGCTCTTGCAGTAAGCTCCCCTTGCGGCCCGCATAGCACTCCCCTATCGTAAATTAAGGTCCCCTATACTTTTTATAGGTGGTGGTAATTTGCACCTGGGAGAAGGAGCTGTTCCATGGAAGCTCATTCTTCTACTCTGGACCTTTTTTTATTTTTCAAAGAAATATAAACTCCTACAAGCCGTTAATACACACAACTAAACCCTCAAAAATACCCTACTCACCCCTCTCCCCCACGGCGGATATGGTGGTGCGATCCACCACTTCCTCTCACTTGGAGCAGCAGGAGAAAGGGAACAAATAGTTCCCAGTGTCCCTCCAAGCTTCATCACTGTAAGCAAAATTAACTTGCACTGATTTCATTTTTTCTCTTAGAATAGGCACAGTCCATTACAAAACAAGGAATTGATCAGCTCAAAAAAGGTGCAGTATCGACCTGATGGGCCTTATGGGCAGAAGGGTCAGCAGAGCGGTGTGTATTGCGCGCCTTTACATATTCGGGTTCGATTTATCTGTATACATTGACAAAACTCTACCAGTTGGTGTAATGGATGTCACAACCTCAGAAGTTGCAAGCTCAGGTGTAAAGTTCAGGCAATGGTGAGGCACTGCGCATGTTTGGATGTGTTTACATTATAAATAAAAGATTAATAAAGCGCCAGCATAATCCGCAGCGCTGAACAACCAACAAAAAGTACTAACATTTTTCTTACCATAAATTTTCTTTGCCATAGTCAGTCTGGCAGTACACAGTTCCCTCCAGAATAAAGAGTCAATACAGTAGATCTGGTGCTTCTTATGGAGACAAGAAATATAGGGTGGCCGTAAAACACCCAGTTCCTCACACTTTGAGACAACAAAAAAGAACAGGGGTGCCGGCCTACGAGTGGTCAGCTCAACCTGCAATCCAAAGAAAAAGAAGGGACCAGGTACTGCAGTCCTTGAGAGTTTATTTAAGAGGACATGCAACGTTTTGTCCGCCTAAGGACAGGGTCAAACGAGCGTTTTTCAGAGAGGAAAGAACGTCCATGAGAGTGGACGCCCGTCTGGCCACCTCGCTGAGCGCAGTTAAGAGGATCGAGCCTTACAGCGATGAGTGCACTAAGGAGGATCGCGCTTTGCAGCTCCGTCAAACATGTGTCGTAGTGTTTTGACGGGGAGGCTTTCCGCACGACTGCAATTCATGTGTGGCTGGCCCTATCGAAGAGTCACACCGCTGCGCCTGACAGCACGTCTGTACTGGCGCATATAGTGGACTCATCTGACCCTGGCCTTAGAAGCCTTTATAAACGCATTTTATGCTTGTGCTTTGTATGTACAGAGGCCCTTCTGCTGGTCACGTCTGTGCCTTAACTGGGAAAAAGATGGGGAGGGTCACTGTTAATTGGACAGGTTTACATTCCCTGAAAACCTCATACTTTATATGCATCTATAAACACATGTACGGCTTCTTGGACTATGGAAAAGCAATTTTTAAGAAGGGTAAGAAATTTTTGTCATATCCCCTACAAAATAGTCTTGGGCCTTATTCATGATATGGCGGGAACCTTTATCCCACACTCTCTGCAAGCTCTGCTTTATCCACGACCCCTACGCGATCCTGCAAGTGTGAGCTTGCTGCTGGGATGCGCCGGGCTCCATGGAGTGATGCGCTGCTGCTGCTGTCATAATGCTGCGCCTCAGTTTCGTTTCTGCAGTCAGCCGCAGCGCAGCATAGGTGCGATAAAAGGAAGAAAAAAAGGTAAGGAAAATCTGCTCAACCCTTTCACTGCTGAGTACGTGTGGGGAACGTCCTCATTGACTCCTAAGGAAAGATAGGGGGTTCGTTTGAACCCCGATATCTCCCGACTGTTGGCAGCTAGCAGGGACATGTTTGGTATCATTAGAAAGGCCAAAGCATGGCCTTTCCTATGATACCAAAGATGACCATGTTTAAAGTAAAGAAGAAAAAAAAACTTTTTTATTATGACGAGATGGCTCAGCAGTGAAGGGGTTAACAAATATTTTTCTTTTTCCTTTCACTTACCAGTTCCCTGTTTAGAGGACTAGGACCTCCTGTTCACTTAAATAAATCTGAATTTTAAATCACAAGTTACTAAAACCAGGAGCTGCAATATACTTTAATAGGGTATAAAAATTACAGGGAAATTCTTATTTAACATTAGAAAACAGAAGAAAAACAGCAAAGTATAAAACTAGTAAATCTAATTCCAAGTAATATATAGATGAATATTTTAACCCTTTAGAAAGGAGTTTTTCCTTCAGTTCAGTCACTTGAATTATTTGGAATACATTTGAGGATATGAATATATTACAATTCAATATTTTAATGTACAATTATGATCTTCGGCTCCCTGAGTGTTAGTGTACACAGTTCCATGAGGTGCAAAATTAAGCATTTATTATAGAGTGTGTAATTAATTAAAGTGGGACGGCTGAGCACCATTTTTACACAAAATGTTTGGGTACCAGGTTTCAGTCAGGGTGAATTCAGAGTAGACCGAGCAAGCAGTCACCCATTATCTAGCTCAGCTGTGAACGTTTACATTTCTGAGTCCTCGCCACAGAGCTGGAAGCTCTAAACAGAGAGAGAACCATCCCTGAAATTAGTCTTCCCAATCAGAACATTTATTAGCACCGAATTCCCCTTTTTGCAGGCGTCCTGTCCCTCCCTGATGATGTCACTTATTCGATCGTCATCCTCCCGCGTCACCAGGAAGCCTTTTCCACCAAATCCCTCGGCCACCGTGTGATAATCTGTACCAAAAACAATATTTTTTAGCATCAGTAAGTAATCTGTAGTAAAATGGTAGGATGCGTTATATGTTAATTATAAAACAAAATAAATTTACCAATGTGTATTTATCCTTTGCAGAAATGTTGCTTGAATGAAATGTTCTAGACTCTAGATGGTGTTACATATAAAGCACCATGTCACACTGGGTCTGCATTATCAGCATACAGGCAGAAATGGCTTGTGTGTCAAATACAGTAAATGTGATAATGATACAAAAAAAAAAAAAAGGTCAGATCTCTTGCTTATGGGGGGGGGGGTTTGTAGCTGAGATTATTAGCAACGCAGCTTCCAAAATAAAATAGAATTTTAAAATAATCTGTGGCATAATGCCTGTCATGCCACATGATTTATTGTATATCTTTCTGTTTTGTGTTGAATCTGCCTTTGCTGCTTACATACTATTGATTTCATAACTATTTTGATCCTGCTGGGTTTCCTTAGCCTTTCTGTATACAACTAGTTTCCACCCCTTTGTTCAGTGTCTTGTTCTGAGGGACTTCCTGGTTACATAGCCATTCTGTGCTCACTGCTGGACAAAACTAATGTCTTTTTACCTGCATTGCTGTACACGATTACAAGATTGTCAGTCTGAAATTCTTCAACTGGATCATCTTTCTACGTGTCAGTTTTGCTGAGTTGAAGCTATCTATCTGCCGAACTTCATCGTGTGAGTACTGGTCAAATACAGAAATAGCTGGTCTAAAGCATCCACGCCTCACAGCTTTGCTTAGGGAAGCAGAATAATACAGAAATAGCTGGTCTAAAGCATCCACGCCTCACAGTTTTGCTTAGGGAAGCAGAATAATGAAATTACAGTAACACCTTGTATCTGTACTGTACAGGGATTTAGAGCAGTTATAACCCCATGAATCTGTTCCCAGAGCTCTCCACACTTCTGCCCCCCCCCCTTTCCCCCAGGCAGTTGTAAAGTAGGATCATTTTGTTTACAATACCGGTGGCTACTCCACTTTCCAGCACCTTTTGGAGAGATACAGGGTGACAGGAATGCGAGTATCTGCCCTACTCTCTCATCTTTTAAAAGGGACTAGAAAACCTCAGGGAACTCACCATTAAAGGCCAGGCCGCAGGCAACATTGCTACCCAACATAGGAACCTGTTCTCGAGAAATCTGGCTCCAGCAAGCGTCATTCCCAACAAGAGCAATTACTGGTGTCTGTGAAAAATGAGCATGAAAAAAAAATGTAAACTACAAGAGCGGATATATAGATTTCAAAAGGAACTCATTCAGTTGTTGCGTGGGAATTTAAGAGCTTTGGTACAGAAATAGTTTTTTTTTAATGAGAATCTGAGGATTTAATCTGGAAAGGATGCCACCTTCTGGGCACTTTCGAAAAGGGCATGAAAATAACAGGGGGGGGGGTGTATTTCAATTTAGACATTTGCTAAACTCAAGTTAAAAGAAGATTCTATTATATAGAAATATAGCAAAAATGGAGCAGAATGAACCCGGAGCTTAAAACAAGCACAAATAGTAACCTAACCAAGTACAAACCCTAAACTAACCCTAAAGGTAACCTTAACCCCTGACCCAAAAAAACCCCAAACAAATGGTAACCACACTCTAAAATCTGATCGCTTCCAAACAGTCCAACTTGGTGGCAAAAGTTTGTGCTCCCAAAAAAAAAAAAAAAAATACTCAAACGACCCGATGCATCAAATTCAAAAGCGTCAGAATTAGAGTGTTTTTTTTTATTGCCATAGAAGAATCCAGATGTGGACCCCTTGCTCGAGGTGCCTAGAAGGGTGCCAGCTATACCCTACTGATGACACCTAGACGGCTGAAATGATCATTGGGAGTTGCTACACCTCTCGTGCAGGGATGACGTCCTTGGCATGCAGTACTGGGCGCCCTTTCTAGGTGATTGCGTCTGATTTGCATTTGGAGCAGTTGTCCCTATAAATGGCAGAATCAAGCCAAAATCTTGACCGGAGCAGGCCCCACCGAAGAGCAGGCCACTAGTGCCGTTGCTTGTCCTCAGGACCCTCACCTTTCCATAGGATACCAAACCTGAAGACTGCTCGTCAATACTGTGTGAATTAGATTTTATATCGGATTTGCAAATCTAAAGGATAAAAAACAGCTTTACCTTGTGACGGGTGTATGTATCAAATTCCACAATGCTGTATCCCAAAGATCCATCTCCAAATATAATCCAGACCTAGAAGAGATCATAAAACAAACAGGTTCGTGCAGAATTAATCACATTAAGCACTTAATAAAAACAGGTGATCAGACACTGCAATTCAGTAGAATTCTTTAAATGACAAAGACCCAAAGATAAAGCAGTAGTATAGCACAATGTGCCGAAATCGCTCTAAAGCACTGCTTCACAACCCTGGTCCTCAAGTATGCACAAGCAGGTCAGGTTTGCAGATATCTGAAGCACAGCACAGGTGATATGATTTGCTGCTCAGTGATTGCAGGATCCAGTCTGTATTTCCCCAAGGTGATCCTTAAAATCTGGCCTGTTAGGGGAACTTGAGAAACCCTGGTATACATGTATCCCCCGTGACATTACATGCACATAAACATACAGTGCATTCAAACCCCTTTATATAAAATTTCTGTAAATTCTCATTTAGCACTTTTATCTATCTAGATTTTTGTTTGGGGCCGCTAGCGGTGACAATGGCCCCTAACACTAGTTGGTCCTTTTTCTCCAGCCTTCTGTATGGTGGTTTCTGGCACACTTCAACCAAGATGGATGGTAAACTCTTAACATGTGATGTGAATTGAAACGACAGACAGACACACATCTCTATTGTAAAGTTACCTCTGAATCTGGACGACACAGCTTAGCACCCAAAGCAAATCCACCTCCAACACCCAGAGTACCAAATGCACCTAAAAAAAAACAAAACAAGAAATGTCTAACTAAAACTATATATTTGACCGATATCCCTCAGACATTTAATAAAGGCCATTAAATTCCTGATTTGTTTAATCCATTTCATCGAATGTCTGCACTTTGTATATGCATATACGTAAATAATACAAAGTGTATTCTACCAACCTGCTACCCTTCAATGTAGCTGGAGTTGCAATTTGAGCACAGGTAAGGGCAGACTTTATGCAATAATGGACATTAATGGCTCCCACAATCAGTACAATAATGTCATGTTGCCTCAATATGGTGTTCAATTAACTGTTTCATACTGTACTTGAAGTCAATTGTGGCTGATACATGATGTCAAGTAAATCGTGTGCACATGGAGACCAATATTACCGGGATCCAGCCAGCAGAGAGGACCTCTGGGACGCAGGATGTATGCAGCACTTCCCACAAAGTCTCCTCCATCTGCTATGATTATACTGTCTTCTGCCATTGTGTCATCCACCAAGTGTAAAACCTTAAGAGGATTTAGATGCCGCTCTGTCTGCTCCTCGGCTTTTCCCCTACAGGATACAGAAGTGTCAAAATTAACACCTTCCCTACCCTAATTGAGTAAACTACTGCAGGAGCCCAAAATTGCGTAAACTCGAGCTGGTCATACATTAGAGCAGTGTTTCCCAACCTTGGTCCTCAAGTACCCCTAACAGGCCAGGTTTTAAGGATTACCTTGGGGAAATACAGACTGAATCCTGCAATCACTGAGCAGCAAATCATATCACCTGTGCTGTGCTTCAGATATCTGACAAACCTGGCTTGTTGGGGGTACTTGTGGACCAGGGACGGGAACCACTGTACTAAAGCAATGCAAAGGCATTTCATTCACTGCAGACGAGCTCCAGAACGTGCGCCTAAAGTTTCAGCACCTCTGGACATGTCGGCCAAGGTGCTGAAGCTGTATGAACAGCTCGGAGATCCGTTTTTTTATTCCATAAAACGCAAAGCTCCAGCTGTATTAGTATACATGTAGTAACGATCTATGGCCAGCTGGGGGAGCCCTCTGACGGTCAAATAACCTTGCCATCTCTAAAATGTATTTCATGAAGGGCACATTCAGTTGTGCAATGGAAAGTGGGTCCTGTCATTGGGTTTAAGTCACATCTAGTCCCACTATGTAGCTGTATACATTATATAAAATTTGAAATCTGGGCCTGTCCATCCTCAACAGTATGAGAAAAGTTGTGTAACCCTTCACCCTATCAGAACACAAACACCCCCCCCCCCCCCTGTGTAATAGATACATTACTTGTTTGCTTTTTCTTTAACAACATCTCCTGACTTCAGTCCTTCTGGCCATTCGGAGGGACATGAATAGCCTTTCAGCCCCTCTGAGAGCTTGACTATAAAGGAGCCAGCATCCCCTGCACAACAAAGAGTAAGAAACAGGTGGGTTATTAGATGGACATTTACCGATATTTGCGAGATGACAAGCACTTAGACAAGTGTACAAATCGTAAAGGGTATCAGCACGTGACAGCGATTCATTTCATGTCAAATTGGTAGAAAAAAATTCAATAACTTTTCAAGGAAAACTGGCTATGCTTGAAGTGAAGGTGAAGTGTTCATGGTGCCGAGAATGTCCCCTTTGCCCACGCTCTGAGGTTGGTTACCTTGTATCGCAACAGTTGGTTTCCAGAACATATCAGAGTTCTTCAAGAGCTGGGACCGATCTCTATTGACAGCAATGATCTTGCTGCGACGGTTCAGAACACGTCCGTAGGACAGACGGAAATCACACACGGTACCTGGAGTAATCAAAACAACAGGAAAAAAAAAAATCATAGTAAGAGATGGGGGAGAAAGACCACGGTAACATAGTACAACATCAGCACATGTGTGGCGCTCCAGTTAATATCAGTTTAGGCCATGGCATTCAAAGTTCCTTTTTTATATATATAAGGAATGTGGGGGTTCAAGTCACAGAATATTACATTTAATACAGACTTGAGGTCCTACTCAGGATCGCTGACCCACACTCCACTGTGCTTCGTAAAGACCAGTAATTCTACATTGATAATCAGATTAAACAAACATTCCACTTTTCTCTCTCTAAATAATCTTTCGAAGCCCAGGCTTCTTTATCTTCCCATGCAAGCCCTGCTATATTCCTTCTGGCCACCAGTTTCACCTCCCCCTGCTCCCACTTGTTTCACTTGCCCCGGTTCCTTAGATTGTGAGCTCACAGGATGAGCACTTGGTTAAAGTAAAGTGCTGTATTACCTGGACAGTTATCCTACAGGCAGGGTTATCCTTTCCTCATGTATGTCTCCCGTTTGTGCTCCCCCTTTGTAAAGTGCTACGGTATATGCTGGCGCTGTATAAACGCCTGTAACGGTGACACAACCAGGTGAAACCAGACAAGGTTCTTCAGGAGACCAGAGAAAGAGCTAGAACTTCTAGGTCTATTCACTAAAGGTGAAACTCAGGAGAATTGGCAGGGAACATAAATGCATGAAGACCAGAAGACATTTGTGATGTCTGAGTTGAATTTGAGGCATCATGGATGGTAAGCTCAGCGAGTCAAGAAAGGGATAAGAAATATATATGTACAAAGAGATGGAAGAGACTGAAAAAGAAAAAATGATTAGACATGGGGAGAGAAACCATGTACCACCTGACAAATTGAAAATACATTTCTCGTGAAGCTCCACCAACCTAATACGTGGCTGAGCATCAAGGGAGATGTAGTTCTAAAACATTTGGAGGGCCAAGGCTGTTGACCCCTGGACGAGACTCTCCATTTTCCCTCTCCCCCCCCCTATTAGTGGAGCGTGAGGGGGAGGCTGGAGGTTCCAGAGGTGATGGAGATGACAGGCAGGTAGGTCCATGGCTAAAGAAGAAGTATCGGCACGAGTAAAGAAAAACTATGTAGAAAAAATGCTGAATTGAAAGAGACAAGAAGGGGACTGAACGGGAGAACGAGCACAAATGGAAACGGAGCACAGGATGTAATGGGGTGACGAGTTTGAGACGTGAAGGAGTGGAGAGGTAAAAGAAATCAAAATTTGTAGAAAAAAAAAACAAAAAAAAAACTGTCAATAAGAGATTAAGTGAACCATTGAAACATGTTGGTGGACATCTTACCAGCCATAATGACCAGATCCGCCTCTTTCAAAGCATCTCTGCGGTTCTGCCGAATGTGCAAAGGGCTGTCTTTTCCCAGCATGCCTCGGGCCATACCCCCCAAAAAACAAGGAATGCCCAAAGACTCCAGGGATTTTCTGTTAAAGTTACAAACAGATTTTTATTACGTGTTGGCAATATAGATGCGTTTGGACACGCGCGAGGCAGCCGCTGCACATGTCTATGTCTCAGAGTTAAACATGTACTGCTCAGCACCTCTTGGCACCTATAGGCATCAACAGAAGATAAAAAGCTGGACAGGTTTACGCATTTATTGAGAGCCGTCTGCTTCATGTGAAGTATTTGGTGACAGCAGAGTTTGTGAAAATGTAGGCTTCTGAAACCAGGGATAACACGATAATAGATTCTCGTCTTTTCCCTCCAGTGTAAAAATCATTATCCGTATTAACGCCATTCATTGGCACCAGAACGGTCTCTCCTCTGCATCTTACTGGGTGACTACCAACAATCCATTCCAAAAATCGAGCCTCTTCCTTCTATACAAAAACAAACGTCACAATCTGCATGTCAATGGAACCTGTGAGCACCTTAAGGTCAATGCCTTGGCCTCACCTCATCTCAGACAACAGATGATCACTGCTCATATACGCCCTTTCTGACACAAGGAGCTCGTTCCTGCGCTTACATTAGTTTGCTCCTTATTGGCCTCCCCAGCGCCCCATTGCTGTACTTAATGTGACTGCAAAGCTTATCTTTATTATCCACGCTGAAAGCTCCTTGAACCTTTTGACCAGACCCTCTGCACCTCATCTGTTACTTAACCTCCCTGGCGGTCTATTTATTTAAAAATTTCATGACTAAAAAAACTTTCCTTTTTTTTTTTGCCCCCCGCTAGCGGCATCCCGATTGTGGCTCAGGGTTAAATTCCTATGTTGGAACCAGTAACACTCGGGATGCCGCTGGATACATCACCTCTCCCTGCGCTCCCTCGATGTCCCCCGCAGTCTCCTCTGGCGACCTCATTCTTCCTGGTTCCCTCATCGCGAGAAGGAATCCAGGAAGTAAAACGCTGCGATCGCCGGAGGAGACTGCAAGGATCAGCGAGGGAGCACAGGGAGAGGTGATGTATTCGGCCCGAGTGTGTCTCGGGGTTACCGTTCTCAGCGGTGAAATTTAACACTGCGACATACTCGGGAACACCGCCGGGGGGGGGGGTTAAACTTTGTGATTCTAATTCCTCATTCAATAATAGAATATAAAGTATAAATAATAATAAAGATATGTCTAAGTCGTAGTCTGCACACGCTGGTGCCGTTTATACTTTACCGGAGTTCCTCCACTGGAGTGGGGGGTAAGGTGACCTGACTTCCCAGGATGAACACCGGCTTTTTTGCGCGACTCACCAGCTCCATACAACGCTGCAGCTGATGTACAGAATGAAGAGAAGGGTATATGGTTATTTTTCAAGAATCGATACCCAGGACATACTTGTAAACGAGAGAACTCTCAATGTATCCTTCCCGGTAAAATCCTTTATAAATAAATAAAATGTGCAAACCCGTCGCTTGTAATCAACGTGTTTCATCTACAGTAATATTTACTCAGCAGAAGCGACTTCCACAGACTTTAAAATCCCATCGGAAAAAAAATAAATAAATTCCCCTCTATGGATAGTTCCAGAGTCTGAAAAGAAGACGAGCGTCCATCGAGTTCAGCCTGTCACACATCACCTACTGCTGTTGATCCAAAAGAAGGCAAAAAAAACCCCCAAACACAGAAATATAGAAGGGAACTAGTGAGATCATGCAATGATAGATAATAATGTTATATGTATCTTCACAGAGGATCCCTGAAGGGATGGCTCCTCAAAACTTCATCCACAGAATAAAAATGTACAGGGGCAAAAAAAAAAACAAAAAAAAAAACACCCCAGTCAAAAGCCAAATATGCAACACCCCGGGAAATTTTTTTTCCTTCTTGACCCCAGAATGGCGTCAGATTTCTCCTTGGATCAAGAAGCTTTTACCCACATATTAAATATTATAACCCTTAATATTCTGTGTCTACAGGAAGTCATCCAGTCCATGTTCAAAAGTCTGTACAGAATCTGACCCAACCACCTCATCAGGCAGAGAATTCCACAGCTTTATTGTTCGCACTGTAAAATAACCCTTCCTATGCTTTAGGCTGAATTTCCTTTCGTCCAATCTAAATGGGTGACCTCGTGTCCTGTGTATAGTCCTGTTAATGAATAGGTTTCCAGACAATGGTTTCTAATGGCCCCGTATATATTTATATAAAGTTATCAGATCCCCTTTAAGGCGCCGTATATATTTATATAAAGTTATCAGATCCCCTCTAAGGCGCTGTCTACTATGGAAAAAAAATATTAATCTAAATAATAATAATAATAATAATAATAATAGAAGTAAATGTAAGCGTCGTGTTACACAGCGCCGTGTTACAAAGCGCCGTGTTACAAAGCGCCGTGTTACAAAGCGCCGTGTTACAAAGCGCCGTGTTACAAAGCGCCGTGTTACAAAGCGCCGTGTTACAAAGCGCCGTGTTACCTGTTGGGTTGTGGCACGAGGAATAGATACTGCAAGGGGCGACACATCGCGAGGTTCCCAGGCTCCAGCAAACAAATTATATAGGTGGTTCTGCAAGTACCTATAAAGAGATTACAGGTTTAGGATGTGTTTAAGTTTTGCAAAGATAATCCGGATAGTCAAATCAAGAACTGTGCGTGACATGGCAGTAAGCGGCACGCTAAGCAAGCACAAACACAACGCGAAACGACAGAAAAGGGAAATGGTTTATGAGCTTCAAGCTCATTCCTGATCACTGCTGGTCTTCAGTAACACAATCTTTTTGGGAAGGAATCGCTCTGGTTGAAGAAGAAAAAAAACCCTCAAAAGTTGATGCATTTGAGGAACTACTTGTTTCTATGACAAAAAATAAAATAATTGAATTCAGTCCAAGAACCAGAATGCCTGGTCCCTCTGAATCAAATTTTCAGGATCCTTTTCTTGCGTAAGATTGGGATCTAGGTAGGATTTTATTGGCCCCTGCAATCACTGAGCAGCAAATCCTATCACCTGTGCTGTGCTTCAGATATCTGCAAACCTGACCTGTTAGGAGGTACCTGAGGATCAGGGTTGGGAACCACTGCTGCAGTCAATGTTATCATTATTTTCCCAATTATAACAGTATTAATCAAAGGTAGTTCTAATGTACTGCGCGACACAGAGGATGAGGAAATGATCGGAGATGCAATCTGATACTTATAAATACATGAAAGCGTGAGTTCTGAAGCTCCTTTACAGTTTCACAAGAAAACCCACCAGGAATGGAAACTTTAAACTTACCAGTTGATAATCTTTCCGACAATTCCTTTCGGGGCACCTTTTGGGGCCAGTTCCTTGTGGATAATATGGTACGGGTACAAGACATCAATAGGAAATTCTACAAACACTGGCCCTGGAGAAAAAACAAGAAGAAAAGCGAGAAAACACATGCGTCAGCAATGGTGTTTATCACAATGCTACCTACAGGACATTCCATCCAATGGGATTACATTGATTAAAGTGACACTTTTTAGGGGGTGCAGTTTTCCATCATACATTCTGCAGGTTGAGTATATGACTTTAAGGTCACAAAAATCTTACATTAACATTTCTGCGTTCGAGCACAGGATTAAACATTTGCAACCAGTTTGGGAAAGCAGTACAGCATAAAGCTCCTGTACACACTGCCCGGCCAAGAAAACCCCAAAAAAACTCCCATCCTGGATTTTACTAAGCCAATAGGTGCGAGTAATTGGATAATTACTTCAGTGATTAATAGGTTTAAGCAAAAAATAAAATAAGAGGTCATGTGACTCTCTGAATACAGTGAATGAGCAGGTTTTTCCATCAATGGGTTTTTTCTCCCCTGATGGCACAGCGGGCATATTCCAAGATGGCAATGCCAGGATTCATTGGGCTCAAATTGTGCAAGAGTGGTTCAGGGAGCATGAGACATCACTCGGGCTGGATACATACCTGTCCCTGCGCTCCCTCGCTGTCCCCCACAGTCACAGTCCAGACGATCGCGACGTCCTGGTTCCCTTCTCGCAAGAAGGGAACCAGGACGCTGCGATCGGATGGAGGAAAATGCGATTGCGGGAGGTCAGCGAGGGAGCGCAGGGACGGGTATGTATCCAGCCCGAGTGTGGCTCTGGGTTACCGCTTTCAGCATTGAAATTTAACCCCGAGCCACACTCGGGAACATCGCCGGGGGAATAAAAATAAAAATTAGTTTTTTTTTTAAAAATAAATAAAAAGGACCTTTGACATATAAAAGAAGTCAGAATCGAAACGCCAGGGAGGTTAACCTTATTTGAATAGTATGGATTCTTGATGCAACAGAGGAACCTGGCACGCCAGACCAGTGAAGAGACCAATGTAATTGGCCCTCAGCAGCAACTTTTTGGCTGCCAAACCAGCCTTTTTTCGAGCTCGTCACCATTCTTGAGCGCCGGGTCCCTCTGCTGCATCAAGTATCAGTAGACTTGTGCTTCCCTCGGTTCCCTGAGCACCTGTCTACGATCTGGTCTGCAGGAAGGACATTTAAGGGAGTGCATCCTCCCTCTTCCCTATTTTGTATATAGGCATGACGAGAGAAAAGACCCTCAACGCAAAGTTTTAGAAGCCATTAGGGCAAGCCATATCGATGCTTACCTGGCGTCCCAGACTGAGCTGCGGCCAAGGCTTTCCTCAGCACAGGAATAATGTCACGCACCGTCCTGACAGACGCACAGAATTTACAAATCGGCTTGAAAAGCGACATCTGGTCTATGTCCTGGAGAGCCCCGCGGCCCTGAATTAAAAGACATAAGAGGGTGTTGGGTTATAATTTGGTTATCATACTTTGGGTTTGGATCAGTGGTTCTCAACCAGTGCCTTGAGGAAAGGAAGCAACTGGACGTGTGGGAAAAAGATGGAGTGGGCAAGTGACTATTCTAAGGATGTCCCCATCGTGATTTTTGGGCCATCAATCCGATCCAAGGATTGGCTGATACGGAGTCCCGATCCAATACAGCACCATCCATGGCCCCTTCGCGTGGAAGAATCCAGTGCTTCAACAATCACTCCTAGCATCATTCCTGCCCCCTCTCGGATCATGCAGCAGGCAGGGAAGACGCTGCAAGTGACTGCAGAGTCACTCAGAGACTCACAGCATCTTCCTTGCGTCCTCCGTGACTGGTGAGCAGGCAGGTCAGACGCAGTGAGTCCCAGCTGAATTCCAGTTGGGAGGCTCGAAGTCCGGCAGGTCTCTAACTAGGGGATCGAATCGGGTCTAAAAAGGCGATACCCAAAAAATTATGCAAAAGTTCTGATCCCCAACCCAGGGATCATATCGGGACATCCATAGTCTATTCCAAAATTCTTTTTGTTCCACCTAAATAGGGCAGGAGTGCAATAGAATCACGTGGCAATGCTTCCATTGAAGCTTTAAATGCTCCATTTCTATTGTAGTGAAAGCCTTTTCAATGGGTGGAAAGAGGCACGGCTTGACAGCGGTTCACAATGTTGGATTGGGGTATGAGAACTTATTTCCAAAAGGTAAAAGTTTACAGAAGAAACCCTACAAGGTGTACATCGTTGAAGCGGAACGGCAGGGAGATTATGGGGAACAGTGCTATATCTGTCCCGGTATCCTATGGAAAAGGCAAAACGAAAAAAAGCCACATCGAAAAAAAAGGAAAAAAATAAAATAAAATATATCGACATGGTAAAAAAGTCACGACTTTAACAACCTTTTATTGGTAAATGACACCGGTGATTTCACGTTTGGTTGCTATTATCTAATCATATATTAGCTCCTGTATAAACTACTAATTAATTATTTATATGTATGTGATTCGTTGGGTCATTTTGCTGAAATACATACTCATAATTATATATCAACATTATTGTTAGCATAAAAATTTCCATAATATAGTATTTAACATATGTACCTAGTCGTTAATCTGGACGTGATAATCTATCTTTGCAATCAATCATTGGCTGTGTGACTCTTTAGTCGTGACTAGTAAGTTAAGTGGTCGCTAAAGGGAGGATTATATTTAATTATAGAATTGCAAGCTCTCCAATATAATTTGATGCACTTCAAAATGCATCTTATGTGATTTTGTCAATAATTGGTCCCAACATATATAGAATATTTTATTTATAATGGCGTTCAGGTTATTTGTTCCTTGTGGCAATTAATTTATCCCAAACTGATTATTATTGTGTATATGTATGTATGTATGTATATATATATATATATATATATATATTATATATATATATATATATATATATATATATACATACACATACCACAGTGGCAAGAAAAAGTATGTGAACCCTTTGGGATTACGTGGAGTTTTGCATGAATTGGTCATAAAAAAGTCACAACAATTTGAAAAACACAGTCTGCTTAAAATAATACAACACGGGGGGGGGGGGGGCGGAGCGGACTACAGACAGGAGAGGACGCATCTCGCTGAGCTCTCTAGCTGACATCTGCAATTTATTGAATTTTAGCATCTTCCAGTCACTGTTGAGACCCCCATTTGACAGGTTTAGTATCAGGGAGGTAGTGACCACATATTGTGTCGGGTGCCTGGCCCTTTGGAGGATTTCAGAGCCAGTGCTGGAATTCGGGCCTACTGCGGCCTGCTCCCGGCGTCCATTTGCAAAGCCTGTCTCGCCTTTCAGGATTTCTGGATCTGTCCTGGGTACTGCCCCCGGCCACGCGGAGTGTTCATCCTTCGCTGCCGCTGTGTCTGTAGAAGATTCTCCTTCACACGGGCCTCCCATAGAGCCGCTGCTTCCCATCGCCGATGTCTGACCCTGATTTGCAGCCGCTTATGAGGGGGGTGATGAGGGAGCTGCTGGAGGAATTCCGAGCAGTGGTCCCTTGCTTGGAGAGAAGCTGGATGGTCCGACGAGGTGGCACTGCCGTGGCAGGGTGCTGCGGTCCTGGCGGAGGAGAGGGAAGACTAATGCGGGGGGGCTCCCTCGGCTGCGTGTGGCGTTGGAATCCGCGACATGGGCGGGCTTTCCTCTTCCCTGGCCGGGCATGCTGCGGATTTACTACTGCGGGCCCCTGCCGACTTACCTGAGCTGGAGGTCGGTGAGCGGTGCGGCGATTGCCCTGATCCGGTGGGGCCTTCTGACGTCTTACACCTGGTCTCTTTACTGGAGTTCTCCACCACAGCTGCTGCGGCTCTGCTGCCTGGCCGACTTTGTGGATGGTCCTTCCCTCCTGCTGGGGCACTTCTCCTGCGACTCCTGTCGCTGACCATCATACCTGCCCTGACGTTTGATATCTGGTGCCTTCCCGTCGCAATGCTGTGGGCCTCAGTCCCCCCCTTGATCCTGGCTGAGTGGCTGCTGTGTGCCCTTTCCCTACCCTGACCTGGACACTGGCTGAGCTGACTGACCCGGCTTCTGGAATCCTGGCTTTACACGGTTGATCCCACCTGTTGACATACCCTGCTGACACCCCCCCCCCACCGCAGAGACCCCTCTCGGCTGATTATTTCCCCTTCCTCCCCTCATGTTTTTATTGATATAGCTGAGATATTTGAATTTTTCCCCTTTTATTATTTCCACCCCTCCTGAAACGGAGACACTATTTTTATATTTTTTCGCTGTCTTTTTTGGTGTATAGCTTATTTCTGATGTGTTGGTGGATGCGTTCGTCTAACCCTAGCCGGAGTTTCAGCGAATTGAATAGTAGTATTTAGTTGATCATATTTAAGATCAACGCTGAACTATTGAATCTACTATCAGATCACTCATGCCTTAGAGATATAGAGAAATATATATATATATACACATACATATACAGACACACACACACACTCTCTTTGAGCGGATTCAGATTGCTTGATCTAAAAAAGGAATTATTACGTGTTACCAGGCCAACTTACACAAAACACCAGGATTGGCGGAAAAGAATGTCAATCGTTCTGTGACCAATTAAAGAGTGGGCGATCTTTATTCTTAAATCGCCCCATTGGTTAATGAGCAAATTAGAGCCGAACTAGCGTGGTTTAAATCGCAGCCTTTTTCTTTATCCATCTGTAAGCACTCCTGACGAGCCACTTCTGGCGAAACGCGCATCGGGTGCGTCTGTAGACAGGGACTGTTGTTCAGAAATCATATGCTGGGTTATTCAGTTTAGATGCCGTTGGATAATGGAGACCAAACATCGTATTGGTATGCATCTTGCTCCATTGGGAGACCTTCTGAATTAAATATTCTAGATCCGGACAACCCACGGGTCCGTTTATTGGTTTGTTATTCAACCAGTACCCTTGTCTTGTATTTGGTGTGCATGATAGTGATATAAATTGGCCAAAACGCCACTAAGAATTAATACAGTTGCCTCATACAATGTTGAGACTATAAGTGAATTTTATCAACTGTATTATATTTCTAATGGAATTTATTGCCACCAATAATGTATGAATTTTTTTTATTAAGGTGATGGGTGGTTTTGCACTTTATTGGGTTTAATTGTTGTATATTGCTTCAATCATTAACTTTTAATCCACATTAAAAACATAAGTTTTAATTTTATTTTGTCTCATGTAGACATCTGTATCCTGATTGGTGTTTCCATCGGGTTAGTTGTACTTTAACAAAACACTCCAGGTCGAAATGGAGCCATATTATCTATAATCCTCACATTTCTGCTCCAGTTTTGCTCCATTTATAGGAAACATATTCTGCCCCTTCTCGATGCGAGAGCAAATGTATAAAGAAGGCGCAGAATCTGTTGCCTAACAATGAAGTAAATTATTAGGGTAAGGGATAATAACCCTAATTGTAACTCTAATCCTAAAACAAAAGAAAACAGTAACCTACCCCTAAACCCTAGCTATGGAAAATGAAGCTCCATTTCGTCCCAAAGCAACCGATTCGGCCTCAGACGAATACAAAGCGTCCCAGTTTGCTCACGGATGAATTGGACATACTTTTTTGATGCTGATTTTTGTACGGTGCTTTTCTTGTTGTGTTGCCTGATGTGGAATATTTTGAAGTAATTATATTTTATACAACCAGCCACGAAAGATACGGCAGAATGGGGGCAGTTAAGCAGGACCCCCTTAGGTACAAGTATCCTGTGGACCACCAAATCAGAATATAAACATACAGCAGGTCAAAAAAAAAAGGTAATAATGCATCTGTCTGTTGTATTGCAAGAGCTCACGTTATTCAAAACAATGCTTGGGGGTTTTAAAAGGTTCATTTCTCTGTGACCCTCCTGGTCAATTGGAAGCTTTTAATTTCTTTTACTTCAAGGTTATCCACTTGTTTACCTGTTAGTGGGTCGTTATACTCAATAAATAAATCAGGAGTTTTGGGGACTGCATTCCTGAGAGCTCTGGGATCGATCGAGAAGCCGACAGGCTCCGAGGGTTTTTACCAGTTTCTGCAGGTAACAAATTAACCTTGATACATAACTGAAGAGTTTGGCTCATTTCCAAAAGCGGAATCAACCAAACATCTTGTAATTGATGTTTAATGTGGATCTTCCAGACTGAAAATGCAGAGCCACTGTCCGTCACAATAATTTGAATTGTTTTTTTAATTTGTGCTGCATGCAAATCATATTGAGACACACACACACACACACACACACACACACACACACACACACACACACACACACACACCTTCAGCAACAACTAATTTTCTTTGATATCCACCCATCAATTTTAATAATATTTATATAGTGCTACAATCACAACCGCGTCCCATTTATCTCTAATATTACCACCTGTCACGACTTAGCGGCTAACGAATTCACTGAGCCATTAACATTTGCAGATTTATTCTCGGTCATACGGCAATATTCAGCAGCTCGCATTGTTTCCCCTTGTCCCTCCTTGAATTTCAATTATCCCAATTATTTACTAGAATTTTATTTCTATACTTATTATACTTTATTTAATAAGCGCCAACCTATTCTGTGGCGCTGTACAATCAGTACAGTATGCGCAGTAGTACAATACTTTCAGACATGATGGAATGTGATAAGCAGATATAGGAGGAATGGAACACACTTTTCCTGTGGGACCTTACAATGGGTAGGAGGGGGGGTATGAACGCTCTTATTTAGAGGCGTCGTTATAATTAGTCAAATACGCACCCGCCTCTCATAAATTATAATTCTTTATACAGCGCCAGCATATTCCGCAGCGCTGAACAATGGGCACAATATAGACAGGGGTACAATACATTGAGACTGAACAACATTTTGACAAACCAGTACAGGAGGAAAGGAGGGCCCTATTCCTGTAGGAATTTACAATCTAGAAGGGTTGGGGGTGGAAACAAGAGGAGAGGACTGCAAGGTGAGAGCGACGGACTGCAAGGTGAGAGCGACGGACTGCAAGGTGAGAGCGATGGACTGGTTGGGGCAGTGAGATGTTTCAGTGAGTCGGGTGGTTGGCTTCCCTAAATAGGAATGTCTTTAGGG
This sequence comes from Leptobrachium leishanense, assembly GCA_009667805.1. Taxonomy (NCBI): domain Eukaryota; kingdom Metazoa; phylum Chordata; class Amphibia; order Anura; family Megophryidae; genus Leptobrachium; species Leptobrachium leishanense. The sequence goes on along the minus strand of CM019073.1, from coordinate 26,242,136 downwards.
GAAAGTCTGAGAATACGAGTGAGAGCGTTCCAGAGAGTGGGGGCTGTGCGTGAGAAATCCTGCAGTCTATCATGGAAAGAGGTGATGCGGGGAGAAGCTGGGCGCAGGTCACTGTTTGACCTTAGGGAGCGGGCTGGGATGTATTTGGTGATTAGTGAGGACAGGTAGTGGGGAGCTGAGTTAGTGAGGCTTTTGTAGGTCAGGGTAAGGATTTTGAATTTAATTCTGCAGTGGATGGGGAGCCAGTGAAGGGACTCGCAGAGAGGAGCGGCAGAAACAGAGCGACGGGTGTGGTGGATGAGCCTGGCAGAGGCATTCAGAATGGATTGTAGGGGAGAGGCGGAGAGAGGGAGACCAGATAAGAGATTATTACATTAGTCACGTCGGGAGATTACAAGAGCGTTGAGGAGTTGCTTCGGAAACAGGAAAGAGACTGGATGAAGGAAAGAGCAGAGTCAAGTGTAATTCCGAGAAAGTGAACCTGGTTTGATGGGGAGATAGTGATACCAAATCGACCAGGATAGAGAAGTCGGGAGGCATTAATAGGAGCTCAGTCTTCAACATGTTAATGTTTAGGTGGTCAGAGGCCATCCAGGAGGAAATGCCAGATAAACAGTCGCTGACTTTAGAGAGGACAGGAGGTGAGAGATCAGGGGGTGGAGAAAAATAAGGCAGCTTTTAACCAAATAAATTTGAATTATGAAAACCCAGAGTCAGCTGTTTTGGTAAACTGGAGCAGGTGAATGCATGAGTCTATTCATATGGGATGTCAGCATGTGCACAGAAATGCAGAGGTGTATTTGTGTGCTTGATTACAGATCAACTTCCTGCAAGAAGATCATGCAAGGCCCCAAATGGTCCTAATTTTGTCTAATTGGTAGGCCGTCTCTGGTCTTAAACTTGTTATCGTGTTAAAGTATCGATGCGCTAGATGCACACAGGCGAGGGCTTATACTACTATCTGTCAGTACCAACATGAATTATATTGTGTCCATTAACTACCCCAGACCTCAAAATTTCCACTCGCCTGCTCGCATTTGGCGAGTGGAAATTAGCTGCGGGCGAGTGGGGCAGCTCTGGAGTCCGAATCCGGAGCGTCTGAGAGGGGCTGCCCCCTCCCCCGTGACCTGTGATGTTTGCGGATCACCTGTCCACCCACGTGATGCGGCGCACACTCGCAGCGTAAGTATTGTGAGTCTACGATGCATCACATGGGTGAGTCAGGTGACGTGCCGGAGGGGGCGGCACCAATCCAGCATGACGTTCCCAGACACTCATATGAGTATGGGAGGCACGCTGCAGCACCTTTCGACTCAGAAAGTGAGTGACTGCTTGGGGGACGGGAGTTAGAAGGAGAGGCAGGTGTAGTTTGATGGGGTTCTATGAAGGCAGGGACTGTGTGATTATAAGGAGGCAGATGCAATGTGCTATGGCTGTATGGAGGCAGATGGTGTGCTGGGTGTCCTCCTCCCCCGCTGGGAGGGAGAGCTCTACTCCCGATGTCAGGGGGCGGGGCTGAGCACTGGCTGCCTGGGAGTTTGCTGATGGTCCTGTCTGGTTGGGAATCCGGGATGCTGCAGGCCGGCAGGTGAGAGGTTAACCCAGTAGCTCCATGCAGAAGGTGGCATTTGAGGGAGTCTGGGGGGATACAGGGGGTGGATGGGATCTAGTGTTCTAGGTGGTAAGGCTTATTTTTAAGGCTGGGTATATCCTAATAGGGCCCAGTTCATTGAGTGTGCCACAATCTGTCTGGTTATACTTTGCACAGGGGGCATGAAACCAGGGTCTGCCTGATAAACTTGGTGACTGCTTGTGGGGGGGGGGGGGGTTAAAGGGAGAGGAAGGTGGAAAAAGATTGAGAAAGAGGGGTAAAATGAATGAGAGAGGGTTAAAGAGAGAGAAAGGGGTAAAATGAATGAGAAATGGGGTTAAAAGAGGGGGAAAATGAACGAGAAAGAGGGGGGAATGAGAGAGGGTTAAAGAGAGACAAAGGGGAAAATTAATGAGAAGGGCTGGAAAAAAAAAGGCAGTGGAGCTCTGTGATACGTTCATACAGTGCACATTACCGTGAGTTTTATTGCTGTGGAGCTCTGTGATACGCGCATACACACTGCACATTGTGAGTTATTGCTGTGGTGCTCTGATATATACACGGCACATTACTGTGAGTTTTATTGCTGTGCAGCTCTGTGATACTCATATACACGGCACATTACTGTGAGTATCACAGAGCTGCACAGCAATAAAACTCACAGTAATGTGCCGTGTGTATGAGCATGAGTTTTATTGCTGTGGAGCTCTGTGATACGCTCATACACACCACACATTTTCCTTTATGTTTAAACAGCTTTGTTATGTTATTAATGATAATTAAATTATAATTTAATTATCATTAATGAGTGTGTGTGTTTAGGGGCAGAGTTAAAGGTAAGGGTTGGGTGGGGCAACTGGTGGCGAGTAACTCTTAAGGCCTGGCTAGTGGCTCAGGACCTGAAATTTTGAGCCCTGAACTACCCTATGTTTAAGTGAACAATGCCGGAACATATTTATTTATAGACATACTTGAAAACGAGGGAAATCTCAATGTATCCTTCCTGGTAAAATACTTTGCAAATAAATAAAAGTATTTTACCAGGAAGAATACATTGAGATTTCTCTTGTTTTCATGTATGTCCTATGATGGTGCTTGATCAAAAATAATAGTTTTTTATTAATTGCTTTCCATCACGAACACTAAAACCAGTTGCCACCACAGGGCAGATCTTCAGAAGCAGCAATCACGGAGTCGATTCAGTTAAGAGCAGGGGTAGGCAAACTGCGGCCCGCCACAGAGTTTGTGGTCCGCCTTGAACCGAGATTTACTTCCCGTGCGCGACAGAAGATTCGTCTCGTATTTTCCACTAGGACGGTGCATGCGCAGATGTCCGTAGTGAGCCCCATCAGCAGGTTGGAGGGGCGTTCTTCTCCCTACAGGCGAGCGTTCGCTGACATGCAGCTTGGCTGCTTGCCTGGGACGGGAACCACCTGACCAGCGCTCGTTCTCGCGAGAACGCGGCTGATCAGGTGGTTCCCATCCCAGGCGAGCGGCAAAGTTGCATGCCAGCGGCTGCTCGCCTCGGGAGTAGAAGAATGCCGGCGGACGTGGAGCCTGGGGCCACAGCAGAGGAGGTGAGAGCTGGGGGTTAATATACCCATGTGAGCTGGGGGCAAATATATATCCATGTGACCTGGGGCCCTGGGCAATATATAGGAGCTGGGGCCCTAGGCAATATATACCCATGTGAGCTGGGGGCAATATATACCCATGTGAGCTGGGGGCAATATATACCCATGTGAGCTGGGGGCAATATATACCCATGTGAGCTGGGGGCAATATATACCCATGTGAGCTGGGGGCAATATATACCCATGTGAGCTGGGGGCAATATATACCCATGTGAGCTGGGGGCAATATATACCCATGTGAGCTGGGGGCAATATATACCCATGTGAGCTGGGGGCAATATATACCCATGTGAGCTGGGGGAAATATATACCCATGTGAGCTGGGGGAAATATATACCCATGTGAGCTGGGGGCAATATATATATACCCATGTGAGCTGGGGGCACTATATACCCATATAGAACTTGCAGGCTGTGATGAGACTCTCAACAAGCAATCTCACTCCTGATTTCCAAAAAAAATTGTAGAAAAGTGTGATAGGATACGTTTGTCTCATTAAACTGGTTTAAAATTAAATGTGCTTGCAGCTATAGATGATATGAAATTAGCACAATAAATAAATTGAATAAAACTACCACTGTTTCATCATTTTAAAAGGTGCGGCTCTCCGCTAACCTCCGCTCCCACAAGGTGGCCCCCGAGCCAAAATAATTGCCCACCCCTGGTTAAGAGGGATTCTTCTTGCAAGCCGAGACGATAGAATGTGATGTATCGCATTTACGTACCTGTAGTAGAGTTGCTGCCGCTCCCCCTATGAGCAGTAGGGGCGATTCTGCCATCTGGGCATTTTTAACGGCTGTCACAGTATTGGTCAAACCAGGGCCCGCTGTCACTGCAGCCACCCCCACCGTGCCTGCACCAAAAACAGGAACCATCATATCAACGGCTGCTAAGGCCTAGTCTGGAATACTAAACCTTATGACTTTAAAAAAACAGAAGAAAACTGCATTGAATCATCTAAAATCAGTGGTTCCCAAGTAAGGTCCTCAGATTTACCATAGGTCAGGTTTTAAGGATCACCTTGGAGAAATGCAGACTGAATCCTGCAATCACTGAGCAGCAAATCATATCACCGGTGCTCTGCTTCAGATATCTGCAAACCTGGCCTGTTGGTGGGCCCCGAGGACCAGCGTTGGGAAAAACTGATCTGTATGTTCAACACGAATGGCACCAACCTCTCCTCTCTCCCTGCATGCTGTATTATGGATCATTAAATAGTCACAGCTGAGGTCTGTAATGGACTAAAGTCACACATGGAAAGAGATCTCTCCTGCCAGAAGTAAAGATCTGCTCACCATTACCTGATTTTATACAAACAATAAATCACTTGTGCTGGATATCCTGGCTTTCCCAATACGATGGGAAAAACTGAACGTGGGCATCATAGCATGTCACCTGAATATAGAATGTGAACGTTGGAAAACTCTAGCTTGGATTCTTGCTGTTGCCCACGATGGTAAGAAAATGGGGTGGAAGGTTTAATGTTTAACCCTCCATCCTCTCTCCCCCGTTTAAACCCTTCAGTGTCCTTTTATGTTTAATCCTCCCCCCCCCCCCATCTGTTTTAACTCTACGTATCAAACGGTCGTAAACGGATACTATAATCAGAGTTTTGCATACCGGAAAGCCTCGCCACAGCATCGGCAGCAAACACTGCAGTAGCTTCATGCCTTGTGTCCACAACACGGATTCCCAGCTTCTCACAAGCCACCAAGATGGGAGAGATGTGTCCTCCGACTAAGGTGAAAATGTAACGCACCCCATGGGACTTTAATAACTTGGCTACAAGCTCTCCGCCATGACACGGGCTCTGTGTTTCCACCTGGAAGACAGACAAACAATGCAGAATTACACCATGTGATCATTAATACATAACGATTACCAGGGCCGGTGCAAGCTTTTTTGTATAGTCAGGCGAAGGTGTGTTTTGGTGCCCCCCTATCCATGTCATGTCAAGCCAATCAGGATAGAGATGTATAATAATCTCTATCGCGAGTGTTTGGTGTCTTCATGCAGAGAGTAAAGGATATATATAGACCTAAGATCATGCCCACAGGTATACTGTAGACCTCAGATCATGCCCATGCTCCCTGTATTATCTTTCCGTCTGTTCTATGACCTATGTACTCTGTGTTACTGTAACTACGTTTGACATCCGACTAATCTCTGTAATCCTTGTGACCGCTTTCTGTCATTGTTTATTTGTGAAGCATGTTCTGTTTTTGTCAGATCTTTGGGAAAGAAAAAAAAAATAATAAGTCTAGGAACAGGTAATGTACACATTAGCAAGACTGGCCTGAGATATATAGATTTTTTTTTCCATTCTTACAGAAGTGAATACACCCCTCACATTTTGTAAATATTTTATTACATCTTTTCATGTGACGACACTGAAGAAATGACACTTTGTTACAATGTAAAGTAGTGAGCGTGCAGCTTGTAGAACAGTGTAAATTTACTATCCCTCAAAATAACTCAACACACAGCCATTAATGTCTAAACCGCTGGCAACAAAAGTGACTAGACCCAAGTGAAAATGTCCAAATTGGACCCAAAGTGTCAATATTTTGTGTGGCCATCATTATTTCCCAGCATTGCCTTAACCCTCTTGGGCATGGAGTTCACCAGAGCTTCACAGGTTGCCACTGAAAAAGATTCTCCAATTCAGACACCGGTCACATTCCTCCGCATCCGAAATAAACGCTCTGGAGAAATGGAGCGTCTTTTTCCATAGTTAGGGTTAATATTCTGTTCCTTTTTTTTGGGTAATAGATTCTGCTCCTTTTAACGCAAGCGCGGCAATCATCAAAAGAAGGGGCAGAATCTGTTAACGGAAAATGAAGCAAAATGTTTGGGTGAGGGATGCACCGATACCACTTTTTTAAGACCGAGTACGAGTACTGATACTTTTGTTCAAGTACTCACTGATACCGAGTACCGATACTTTTATTTTATGTCACGTGACGCTTTCCAATAAGAACAGACCTCATATAAAGCCCCCAGGTCTCATGGATATTGCCCCAGCTCATGGATAATTGCCCCCCAGCTCATGGATATGCCCCCCTGCTCATGGAGAATGCCGCCGCCCCGCACTCTCCGCTCACACTTACCTTCCTTCAGCGACGCTGGGAAAGTCTTTGCGCGCGCTCGTTGGAAGGCCCCCAGCCGAGACCACGTGGGACCATGTGATCGCGGCTGGGGTCCTTCCAACGAGCGCACGCACGGAAACTTTCCCGGCGTCGCTGAAGGAAGGTAAGTATGAGCGGAGAGCAGCTACAGGGCCTGTCCGAAAGCTCTATCGGCATTCGGACAGGCCCTGCAGCTGCTCACTTTGTTTATACTTGCCTTCCTTCAGCGACGCCGGGAAAGTTTCCGCGCGTGCGCTCGTTGGAAGGACCCCAGCCGCGATCACATGGTCCCACGTGGTCGCGGCTGGGGTCCTTCCAACGAGCGCACGCGCGGAAACTTTCCGGCGGCTCCCAGGAAGGTAAGTATAAACAAAGGGCAGAGAGCAGCTGCAGGGCCTGTCCGAATGCAGATGCGGCTGTCCGAATGCTCTATCTGCATTCGGACAGGCCCTGCAGCTGCTCTCTGCCCTTTGTTTATACTTACCTTCCTGGGAGCCGCCGGGAAAGTTTCCGCGCGTGCGCTCGTTGGAAGGACCCCAGCCGCGACCACGTGGGACCATGTGATCGCGGCTGGGGTCCTTCCAACGAGCGCACGCGCGGAAACTTTCCCGGCGTCGCTGAAGGAAGGTAAGTATGAGCGGAGAGCAGCTACAGGGCCTGTCCGAAAGCTCTATCGGCATTCGGACAGGCCCTGCAGCTGCTCACTTTGTTTATACTTGCCTTCCTTCAGCGACGCCGGGAAAGTTTCCGCGCGTGCGCTCGTTGGAAGGACCCCAGCCGCGATCACATGGTCCCACGTGGTCGCGGCTGGGGTCCTTCCAACGAGCGCACGCGCGGAAACTTTCCCGGCGGCTCCCAGGAAGGTAAGTATAAACAAAGGGCAGAGAGCAGCTGCAGGGCCTGTCCGAATGCAGATAGAGCATTCGGACAGCCGCCGCAGCCCCTCGGATACCGGCAAGCCGGCTCAATGCCGGCTTCCGGTATCGGAAAAAAATATCGGGGGTACTGCACGAGTACCAAGTCCTCCTGCAGTACCCGGTATCGGCACCGCTGTCGATACTAGTATCGGTATCGGTGCAACCCTAGTGAGGGTTAACCTAACTCTGACGCGTCAATACGACTAAGGCCCCCGGCACACGAGCGTATTTTTGGCTCATGTGCGCCCGCACTTCCCTGCGTCCGTAGGTTTTTGACGGGGAAAGCCATCCACCGGACGTGAAAAAGCCCTCCGTCAAAAAGCTAAACGGACGCTGAAAGGATACAAAGCGCGATTCTCCATAGGAGGATCGCGCTTTGTACGCTGAGCGCAGAGAGTGGAAGGAACGTCAGCTTTCACGGACGTTCCTTCCTCTGCTCGTGTGCCGCCAGCCTTAGGCGTCAGACAAGTGTAGTGTTCACGTCCATGATGGCGCCTAAAAGTACGTCCGTGATAGCATGAAAGAAAGCCCATCGGAGCCCGACACACGAAGTACGTTCGCACTGAACTGCGGACGCACAACGGCCGCAAGGCAGGCAAGAACGTACAACCCCTAGAACTCCGCTCAAAGTGCGCTGCGTCCGCAACGTCTGCATAGCTTTGTGTGGGAGCGATGGAACGTGGTCAGACGGACTGCATTTATACGTCCAGCATTTTTCACGGACAAAATGGTTTTGCTTTTTAATTTATTTCCCCTCCTACATCCGTCAAAATATACGTCAGTGAAAAAAAACGGACTGTGTGGCCACTACTGCACGGACGTACAGTCCGTAGAAATCACGTTAGTCTGACCCTAGCCTAAGGTGTTCAAATCAGACATGGCTGATATTGGAGCGTCAATATTTAGCCTTGGCCGTATTCGAAAGGCGTCCAATTTAGCCACGTCCGAACTGGAGTGTCTTTTTCAAAAGACGTGACTTTTTTGACCACTTCTTTGTAAACAAGTCCATTTAAGCTATTCCCTACTGAGATCAAGATACCTCGAGCTTCAAAAAGTCACCATTAGGTCCCGATATCAAGATCTCTTGATCTGCAGCTCTGAAGGACAAAAGTAAATTAAATTTGTTTGCTGCATAATGCCCAAAGAGCTAAAACTGTAAATAAAAAAAATAATAATCGGCTGACGAATTTCCTGACATATCGGACTTTCAGCAGCCGAGCTGCACCCTGTAACGGCTGCAACTCAATTTGGAAGTAGGTGGTGCCATCTACTGGCCATATAGGTTATTACAGTAAGAAATACACTGGGAATATGCCCATATATTACTGTATAATAAAAAATTATGATTTGTTTGAAAAAAACCCCACTGGTTTCTGACTTTTTTTTTTTTTTTTTTTTTAAGATCACTTGGTAGTGAAGGGGTTTAAAATGGTGAAAGGCGGCTAGACTGTGCCTTTACTTGTGATAAACCTCCTTTCATACCCAGTCAATTTTTATTTACACCGCACGGTCACAATATTACCTCATACTCGTTGATGACTGTATTACTGTTAAGGCTAATGTCAGATGAACGCAGTCAGAGCGCACTCTGCGTGCACAATGGACAGATGTACTGACGGAAGATACTGTAGACACCACACGGTCCGTTTTTGTTGACGGACGTAGAAAAAAAGGGAATTATGGGAAATAAAATATTAAAGAAAATTATAAAAATTTGAAGAGGTTATTAAAAGCCATGGTGTGCGTCAAGGTGCTGGACGTCGCAAATGCGCTTCATCTGACATCAACACTCACACAGAACGCTACGCGGACGTGGCGCACTCTGCGAGTCCGTGGTAGCGGTTTTACGTTCTTGCTTAACTTGCGTCCGTTTGCCACGTGCGTTGTGCGTGCGCAGTTCGGTGCGCACTTCCTTTGTGTGTGGGTCTCTTGCTCATGATTCTATGCTATGACGGACGTTAAATGGTGCGTCGACACGGACGTGATCACTGCGTTCGTCTGACGCCGACCTAAAGCTCCCTTCATATGAACATAGCTCTTAAATATACAACAAAGACACGTGTCAATTTCGCGCTTATTTTTACAAAAGCAAGTGAACCTATACCTCAGACTATTTGCTCTATTACACTTCCGATTCATATAGTTTAGTTGTTGTTCTTCACATGTAAATGTCATGCAAAGTCACTTTAACCTGTAGCAGTCTGTATTTTAAACGGGGTGTTTATTTATTTTTAAAGAAATATTTTATTGACTTTTGAATGAAATGAAAAGCGATGTGTTATGTAAAAAAAAAAAAGGGAATAAAATACACACGTCACATAATATTATCCAGTTACAATGCATAAGACCGAGCGTTTAGCTCTATATTCATTTTCTTAAAATAGAAATACGTAATTTGATGGAAATCTAAAAATTAATCTTGCCGTACGGATCTCAATGACTTCAATCACAGTCTCTTGCAATGCCGGCAATTTCTATCCAAACTCTAGAATGAGAAAAGAAAACGTTTCACCTTGTGAAAGAGTTGGTAGAGGAGGCCGAGGCGATGAACCATCCATGTCAATGCCAATAAAACTAATGCCCCGATTGCGGCTCCCACAGCATGGCAGCAGTGACAGCTGGCATCCATCGGAAGATCTAGGCCAAAAAAACAACAAAAGCAAATAAGAACGAAAGAGCTGAAGAATTCAAAATAATGAAACTGGATACAAAAATGTAACTTTAGTATCTAGAAACATAGAAAATGTCGGACAGAGAAGAACCTTTCGGCCCATCGAGTCTGCCCAATTACATGGATACTTTACCTGGATTTATCTTTTGTTTAGGATAGCCTTATGCCTATCCCATGCCTGCTTAAATTCAATCACTGTTTTGGCCTCTACCACTTCTACTGGAAGGCTGTTCCATGTATCCACCACCCTCTCAGTAAAATAATGCTTCCTGATGTTACTTTTAAACCTTTGCCCCTCTAATCTAAGACTATGTCCTCTTGTTTTGCTACTTTGTTTCCTTTTAAATATACTCCCTTCCTCTACCTTGTGGATTCCCTTTACGTATTTAAATGTTTCTATCATATCTCCTCTGTCTCGTCTTTTTTCCAAGCTGTACATGTTAAGATCATTAACAGGGTTATCCAAAGAGATTCGAATTGCTTGAGAAAGGTAACCGAACGCTGAAAATCAGCGTTCGGTTACCTTTCCTGGCCATTCGGCTATCCAGAGAGCAGGCAATTCTCCAAATACTGGCGAATTGCCTGCACATACGGTGCCTGTTCGGTCCCTGTTCGAGGGCAGTGAATCCCCATGAAAAAGCAATGCTTCGGCTATTCAGAGAACACAAACCAGCAGTGAAAGGTTCCCCTAATGCTCTGCCATTCGGTGGTTTAATTCGGCAAGTTTATTCAGGAGAATCCCATAGGCTTCAATGTTAAAAATATTCCCGTCTTAATTCAATATCTAATAAACCGTTCATTATAAAATTCTGCAGCAAAAAGTCTCTTTATTTATAGATTTTTTAGGATACTTAAGCATTTTTCTGAATTTTTAAAAAAAAATGTAAAAGTCCGATTTTTTTTTTATTTTTTTTTTCAGTTTGCTTATTTTTTTTGTAACAGCCCTCTTTATTATCATTCCCTGGACCTCCTGTGAAAATTTCAGACATTTTCGCTCAGTAGTTTCTTTGCAAACAGCGTTTCTTTTTCCCAGATTCATACAAATGGTTTTTCTAATTTATTCACCTCCCTCTGTCTACGTCACAGCTTCGGCTCGGTGTGATTCGGCTCCTTTTCGGCTCCTGTTCGGCTCCTGTTCAAAGGTTAATCCAGATGTTTTTGCTTGTTTTCAGCGTGCATTCGGTTAGTGTTCGTCAGGTGTTCGGTAGCTTTTCCCTGCAATTCGGGGACCCTGTGGTGTTTGCTGAATACACCGCAGGGTCACCGAAATGCAAGCGGCAAAAGGAACCGAATTGAAGAGAACGAAAAGTCACCGAACGTGCGGTGACTTTTCGAATCTCTTTGGATAACCCTGTAAGCCTTTCCTGGTAACTTTTCTCCTTCAAGCCGTACACCATTTTAATAGCCCTTCTCTGAACTCTCTCTAACATGTCTATATCCTTCTGGAGATACGGTCTCCAGTACTGCACACAGTACTCCATTAGAACTAATATTTTAGCATCCTTCCCTTGTGGTCTCTAGACGTCACCCAAAAGGTGACAACCCTACAAAATCTAAAGAATATTTGGAATCAGACTTTCACTCATTTCAAAACAGGGTCCGATCCCGGTGTTATGAGTCGGAGGAGCATCCATCCTACTGTCCAAAGTTCTTTGCCGTGTCATGATTTCCTCTGCGCCATTGGATTGGTTTCCTAGTCTTAGGAAGATAACTCCAGGATCCACTGGAGCATTTGTTACAGAAACGTGTATGTTGAAGTATAAGGGGTTATTCACCAACTTCTGAATTTGCCACCGGTTTGCACCATTGGGTGCAATTTTGGGGCGGTTCATCTATTCAAAGTTGTCAATTAGCCAAATACTGGTGAATTGACAGCAAAATACAGTAGGGATGCACCGATACCACTTTTTTAAGACCGAGTATGAGTACCGATACTTTTTTTTCAAGTACTCACCGATACGAGTACCGATACTTTTTTTTATGTCATATGACTGCTTTCCAATAAGAACAGACCTCATATAAAAATGCCCCCAGCTCTCGTCGTAGATATTGCCCCCAGCTCACCTGGCACTCTCGCGATCATACTTACCTTCCTGAGCGATGCCGGGAAAGTCTTTGCACGTGCGCTCGTTGGAAGGCCCCCAGCCGCGATCACGTGATCACGGCTGGGGGCCTTCCAACGAGCGCACGCGCAAAGACTTTCCCGCATCGCTCAGGAAGGTAAGTATGAACGCGGAGAGCAGCTGCAGGGCCTGTCCGAATGCCGATGGGCGGCTGTCCGAATGCTCTATCAGCATTCGGACAGGCCCTGCAGCTGCTCTCAGTGTTCATACTTACCTTCCTGAGCGATGCCGGGAAAGTCTTTGCGCGTGCGCTCGTTGGAAGGCCCCAGCTGCGATCACGTGGGACCCCACAGCCGCCCCAGCCCCTCGGATGCCGGCTTCCGGTATCGGGGAAAATATCGGTGCAACCCTAAAATACATTGCAATTCACCGGCACATAAATTGTCCCATTGGAAACTAGCGATTATTCACAGACCGGCAAAATTTCTGCAAAATGACCTGATTTTCTGTGTTTCAATTTGACACGTTTAAACAGGGGAATCCAAGAAATCTCAATGCTATACAAGGAATACATCTTCTTTTTTTTTTAGTATTATTTTTTAAAAGACCGTTAATTCATCATTTTTGCAAAAACCTCGATTTTCTAACAGGACTTTTATTATTTAGAAACCTTTTTACTACATTTTTGTTGATTTAAGCTCTTATTACTGTTCCTTCCCCCCCAGTTCGGTTGGAATTCACCAATGCCAATTCAGCAGTTATTGGCAAAATTCTGCACTTTTTGCCGACGTCTGATAACTGCTACGGCGACTCCACTCTAATTTCAGTAAAATACGGTGACCATTCGTTAAGTAATGCGTCCAATTTTCAATGAAATGTGAGCCGAAGTGCAAAAGCACCTATATTGCGTTCCGTTCAATTTCGGTGCTTTGTGAACAGACCCCATAGAATATAGAAAATTCAGTGCAAACCACAACAATATAGACAAAAGATGCTAAAAACACCTAACTTGGTGTAACAAATGATGGAGCTTTAGTTACAAGATGTAAATCACACATTACATATACCTGCCACAGCACCAACGTACCCCACCATTGGCAGGTCCTACTTTATGCCAATCAGTTACATACAGGGTTATTCAAAAAGCTACCGTACGATCAATGACTTTTCATTCCCTGCACTTCGGGCGATTCAGCGATCCTATTTCACCGACCCTGCGGTGTATTCAGCGAGAACTGCAGGGCCCCCGTAGTGCAGGGAAAACCCGCTGCAAACCCGACGAACACTCACTGCAATTGCGCAGAAAAGAGCGGGATTAACCCAGCCGAACACGCCGGAGAAACCCGACTAGCCGCCTATCACAACGCAGAGCCGCCGCCGGAAAAAGCCGACACGCAGACGAAGGAGGTGATAAAGAAAGAAAAAAAAAAAAAACGTACGCATGAAAGTTTGAAACGCTGTTTGCAAAAAAGCTATTTAACGAAAATGTCTGGAATTTACACATAAAATCCAATGAATGATAATAAAAAGGTCTGTTGTTACAGAAAAATTAAAAGAAAAAAAAAACGTTGACAAAAATTGCCTAAAAGATCCTAAAAAAATAATAATTTATATATATATATATATTTATATATATTATAAATTTATGATCTAAAACTAAAAGACATTTTACTGAAGAATAAAATAAACGGTTTATTAGATATTGAATTAAAACGGGAATATTTTTAACATTGAAGCCTATGGGATTCGCCTGAATAAATCTGTCGAATGAAACCACCGAACAGCAGGGCATTTCGGCAACTTTTCACTGCTGGTTTGTGTTCTCCGAATAGACGAAGCTATGGGGATTTCACTGGCAACGAACAGGCACCGTATGTGCAGGCAATTCGCCAACATTTGGCGAACTGCCTGCTCTCTAAATAGCCGAATGGCCAGGAAAGGTAATCGTATGCTGAATTTCCCTGTTCGGTTACCTTTCGCCACAATTCGGAGCTCTTTCAATAACCCCCACAGACTGAAAAAAGACATGCGTCCATCAGGTTCAGCCTGTCACACATTACCTACTGCTGTTGATCCAAAAGAAGGAAAAAAAAAAGTCTACTATTTTGCAGCATACCCCCTTACTTGAAACCTACATCCCAATGGGGCAGCCGGCAGATCAAGGTATTCAATAGAGCCTGCAACGAGGCAGCTGTGCAAAACCAAATAGGGTGGTCAGCCCTCAACATGCAATGACCAAAACCAGAATGGCTGCAGAGTAGGAGCAGCCGACATAGAGGTGCGTTGGTGCTGTGGCATGCGTATGCAACATGAGATCACATCTTGCAACAAAATCTCCATTATTTGTTACACCAAGTTAGGGTTTTTTTTAAACATCTTTTTCCTATGTTGTCGTGCAGTGCTCTGAATGCTCTATATTTTGTATATTATATGCCCTGGTCACTCTGAAGCACCCTCATTAAATGCATGTTTAGGGGAGTGCAGTTATACTGGTTTTGTTAATTACATGATGAAGTACAGAACACAGGCGCATACATTTTTAACCCCTCCTCAAAAGGTTTCGTTAGGACAAACATCTACGGAGAACTGGTAATGAACGTTATCTGTCCCTTTATTATAGGTTTGTGTGTATATAGAGTTTCATCAAACTGACGACACTCCCAGGTCTTGATAAAAGGCTCGAACAAGTCGAAATATTGATGCATTTGCAATGAAAATTTGACTTTTATGTGAAGACCTGAGTACCCGCAGTTTTAGGGGGCCGAATTGCTTAATGGTTATTTAAGTAGCAGATTGCATGCTTTTGGACATTTATATACTCATTGCAATACTCAGATTTTTTAAATATATATATATATATATATACGCACGCACGCACGCACGCACGGGTTGCCACATTGGCTGTGTTTTCTTGGACACATAATTTATTCATGCTGTTGGGCTGTGGAATCCATAGGATGCAGGGAATCCCAGGTAACCTGCCGGGATTTCCTTCCCACAGCATATGAATTATACATGCTGCAGGGCAGCACTTTCCCCTATTCTCCTCTTTGCATGAAATAGTAATGTGTGTCCAGGAAAGCATGGCCGATCTGGAAACTAACACACACACACACACCCCCTAAACAACTCAGAATTAAGACATATAAACAGAAGACGTGGCAAAGCATGGTGGCTGAATAAAGAAAAACAAATGCAGCTGTGATAAACACCCTCATAAAGAGAGTAATAGCCATCACACAGCTTGAAGACAGACACATCTCTAATAATGAAAAATAAGAATCTAGTAATTGCAATTAAGCAAACTATCCTTTAATTTCCAAATTATACAGTGAGCTGCCACATTGCCTGCCCCCCCCCCCATGTACCCAAAGTGTAAATATACCCATCAGGCACCAGCTTCCATCATTGTGCAGGTGTACATCCTGACACACATATTAGGGGGAGTCCAGTCTCATATAAAAATGATAGAGTTTTTTATAAAAACATTTTGTACCATAAATAAACCATTTGAGTTACACACCCCCCCGGCCATGCCAGACATATCTCACCCACCTGTGGTCTGTACACAATGACAGACAGAGAGCGTTCACACTGAGCACTTCCTGATCTCCTCTGCTTGTCTTTACCCAGAGAGCCTCCCCGGCGGTCACGTGATCCAGGAGCCCTTGTCAGCGGCATCCAGTGGCAGCAGAGTCTGGAACCGATGGAACGTTCAAAGCTTCAGCACGTTGTTACTATGTATCCAGGGACACAGCCGGTGTTACCCGACACCAGAGGCTGCACCATGTCCTCACATACACAGGGGGCAGGACACAGTGTGTATATACAGTATTATGCTATGATACCATTACCTATCATTTATGCTGTCCATGGGCAGCGCAGGAAAAGTGCTCCCCTATACATGTAATATTATACATTAGCATTTCTTTCCTCCCTGCCCACCATTGAGGCATGTGTGTTCAGGATGTGAGGTTCCTGATTACAGATAATGAAGTACAGTGTGTGTATATCTTTTCTCAGATAAGAGAAAGGGACAGACTTTACCCTGATGAACTTTGAACGTAAACCAGGGAGTAAATAAAGGACTTTATTACAAAAGAGAAGTGATGGGAGCAGCAGCCTCCTGACTTACTGATCCTGACACCTGTTTACACCAGGGCCACTCTGTAAAAAAAAATCTTCCACCTTTAAAAAAAAAACTACAAAAAAAATTTGAATTGTCCTTATTGTGTTTATTTGATGTTGCTGATATCTTACATGTGCTTTGTTTCTCTCTTGATTGTTTAGTTAAGAAATATATTCCTCTATATGTGTCACTTGGTGCATCCCTTGTGTGATCTTTTGAGTTGTAAATTGCCCCCTACTGTATCTTTACCGCAATTGTTTATGGGTCAGGCGGTGGGACTCATTGTATTTTGAGGAATGCATTCAAAGGACATCACCTTCACCAGGGGTAGATTAGAAATCCTATTTTTTTTTTCATTTCTTTATTTTTGAAGTGTCATACAACTGCCTTGTATCACAAAAGATTAGAAATCTTTCAAGCTCCCTTTCTTATCTCATTTATCTGTCAGCTCTTATTTCAGGTGGCTTGAAGAGCACAATAGACCCCTGCAGCCTTATCTAAACATTCCCTCTTCCACCTCGTCAGCTGATAAATTCTGTAGATGAAAAACCACAGCCACAAGCAGGGTGAGGTGGAGGCGTTTCCTCCACTCCACCCAGCGCCACCAGCAGCTGAGATTTTTTTTACTTTTTCCGGCTACTGGTCACCAGTGATGACGGCACACAGAGCGTGCAGACGTCACTCTCTCTGAGGCCTATCGCTGTAGCAATCAATCTCAGAGAGGCAGCCAATGGATCAGATCTGCTCATGGGGACAGCTATGGAATTTGCGAACATATAATGCACAAGTCCTGGTGTGCTGCGCAATTTGCAGCTCTTACACTACGTAAGTTGCGTAGGAGCGCAAATTGCGTTAGAGAGCTTCAGGGACTTCCAGTTTTGGGAGACCCTGGGCCAAAGAGAGAAAAAAGTAATTGGGCAGAGGATGTCAGCAGCATCTACCCAATTATATAAAAGGGCAAAAAAAGAAACTCCATTTTTTAATATTCCTTTAAAACAGGAATAACTTGTTACAGGCAGGAAATAAATAACAAATGCAACGTAGGGAACTGCTTGTTATAACACACTGTATTGATTTAAAGTTCATAAACCACTAGGAAGCCTCAAAAAACCTGTTAATGAATCCTTTATGAATTTGGGCAATACAACCGCATGATCTCACCGTAACCAGTAATTAAATGGACAGTCAGGGAGCGAGTTTCCTCTCGTTCACCCTGGTAGTATGGTAGGTGGGGGAATGCTGTAAGTACTGGGGTAGCCGCTGTTTGTTCACTCACAGGAAGACGCAGTGTGACATAAAAAAATGGAGGTGTTCTACCTACAGCATGCAAGCACCGTAACCACTCCAACACGCTGCACTGGTTAGGGGCCTTAAATTCCCACCAATTCCTTTTTTTAGGTGAATACCCTCTGCAATAGCAATTAATACCAAGAAGCAGAACTTGAGTTTGTTGGCCTTTTAAACAAAGTAACCTTCTATACAGGCTGTGTTTCATATATGCACTAAAAACACCTTTGCCTTTATTTGCATGTGTATAAATGTAAGATCAGCTCATAAATAACCTTTTATTTTTTTAAAAGGCCATTTTTTAAAAGATATTTTTGTGTCTTTTTTTTTAAAGACTTTTTGTTGCAGATCTTTATTATATTTTTTAAAGAACGTTTTAATTATTTGAACACATTTTTCTAAATTTTTCTTGAGTAGTACAATGGGAGACTTCCTTTTTTACTTTTTCAGTTTGGTGGAATTCACCGATGAAATCGGTACAATTTGGGAGTTTTCGGCGACATCCGATAACTGCTTCGGCGACTCCAATATTGGCAAAATATGATGACCATTCCCTAAATAGTGAAATCACCATATAGTTGGAGAAATGGAATCGCTGAATTGAGCCAAAATGCAGCAAAAAGTGATTAGACCGTTTGGAGTTACAGCTAGTTGTCTAAACTCCAACGCATTGCATAAAGTTTAATATGGAG
The DNA here is from genome assembly GCA_009667805.1 of Leptobrachium leishanense. NCBI lineage: Eukaryota > Metazoa > Chordata > Amphibia > Anura > Megophryidae > Leptobrachium > Leptobrachium leishanense. Next base: position 26,224,024 of record CM019073.1, on the reverse strand, counting down.
AAGCGGAGATGGAAACCATATTCTTTTCAGCATTCTGTCCACAAAACTGGATAACTGTTCTCACAATTGATACATTTTAATTCATCCTCCGTAATGAGCATAAACCCCGCGCAACAGAAGAAGAACATAAACCCCGCGCAACAGAAGAAGAACATAAACCCCGTGCAACATAAGAACATAAACCCCGTGCAACATAAGAACATAAACCCCGTGCAACATAAGAACATAAACCCCGTGCAACATAAGAACATAAACCCCGTGCAACATAAGAACATAAACCCCGTGCAACAGAAGAACATAAACCCCGTGCAACAGAAGAACATAAACCCCGTGCAACAGAAGAACATAAACCCCGTGCAACAGAAGAACATAAACCCCGTGCAACAGAAGAACATAAACCCAGTGCAACAGAAGAACATAAACCCCATGCAACAGAAGAAGATAAACCCCGTGCAACATAAGAACATAAACCCTGTGCAACAGAAGAAGAACATAAACCCTGTGCAACAGAAGAAGAACATAAACCCCGTGCAACAGAAGAACATAAACCCCGTGCAACAGAAGAACATAAACCCTGTGCAACAGAAGAACATAAACCCTGTGCAACAGAAGAACATAAACCCCGTGCAACAGAAGAACATAAACCCCGTGCAACATAAGAACATAAACCCCGTGCAACATAAGAACATAAACCCCGTGCAACATAAGAGCATAAAACCCGTGCAACAGAAGAACATAAACCCCGTGCAACAGAAGAACATAAACCCCATGCAACAGAAGATAAACCCCGTGCAACAGAAGAACATAAACCCTGTGCAACAGAAGAACATAAACCCCGTGCAACAGAAGAAGATAAACCCAGTGCAACAGAAGAAGATAAACCCCATGCAACAGAAGAAGATAAACCCCGTGCAACATAAGAACATAAACCCTGTGCAACAGAAGAACATAAACCCCGTGCAACAGAAGAACATAAACCCCGTGCAACAGAAGAACATAAACCCCGTGCAACAGAAGAACATAAACCCTGTGCAACAGAAGAACATAAACCCTGTGCAACAGAAGAAGAACATAAACCCCGTGCAACAGAAGAACATAAACCCCGTGCAACATAAGACCATAAACCCCGTGCAACAGAAGAACATAAACCCCGTGCAACAGAAGAACATAAACCCCGTGCAACAGAAGAACATAAACCCCGTGCAACAGAAGAACATAAACCCCGTGCAACATAAGAACATAAACCCCGTGCAACAGAAGAACATAAACCCCGTGCAACAGAAGAACATAAACCCCGTGCAACAGAAGAACATAAACCCTGTGCAACAGAAGAACATAAACCCCGTGCAACAGAAGAAGATAAACCCAGTGCAACAGAAGAACATAAACCCAATGCAACAGAACATAAACCCCGTGCAACAGAAGAAGATAAACCCCGTGCAACAGAAGAACATAAACCCCGTGCAACATAAGAACATAAACCCCGTGCAACATAAGAGCATAAAACCCGTGCAACAGAAGAACATAAAACCTGTGCAACATAAGAACATAAAACCTGTGCAACATAAGAACATAAACCCCGTGCAACAGAAGAACATAAACCCCGTGCAACAGAAGAAGAACATAAACCCTGTGCAACATAAGAGCATAAAACCTGTGCAACATAAGAACATAAAACCGTGCAACATAAGAACATAAAACCTGTGCAACATAAGAACATAAAACCGTGCAACATAAGAAGAACATAAACCCCGTGCAACATAAGAACATAAACCCTGTGCAACATAAGAAGAACATAAACCCCGTGCAACATAAGAACATAAACCCCGTGCAACAGAAGAAAAACATAAACCCCGTGCAACAGAAGAACATAAACCCCGTGCAACATAAGAACATAAAAACATAAACCCTGTGCAACATAAGAAGAACATAAACCCCGTGCAACATAAGAACATAAACCCTGTGCAACAGAAGAAGAACATAAACCCCGTGCAACATAAGAACATAAACCCCGTGCAACATAAGAACATAAACCCTGTGCAACATAAGAGCATAAAACCCGTGCAACATAAGAACATAAAACCTGTGCAACATAAGAACATAAACCCCGTGCAACAGAAGAACAAAAACTCTGTGCAACAGAAGAACATAAACCCTGTGCAACATAAGAGCATAAAACCCCGTGCAACAGAAGAACATAAAACCAGTGCAACACAAGAACATAAACCCCGTGCAACAGAAGAAGATAAACCCAGTGCAACAGAAGAACATAAACCCTGTGCAACAGAAGAAGATAAACCCAGTGCAACAGAAGAACATAAACCCTGTGCAACAGAAGAAGACATAAACCCCGTGCAACAGAAGAACATAAACCCCGTGCAACATAAGAACATAAACCCCGTGCAACATAAGAGCATAAAACCCGTGCAACAGAAGAACATAAAACCCGTGCAACAGAAGAACATAAAACCCGTGCAACATAAGAACATAAACCCCGTGCAACAGAAGAACATAAACCCCGTGCAACATAAGAACATAAACCCTGTGCAACATAAGAAGAACATAAACCCCGTGCAACATAAGAACATAAACCCTGTGCAACAGAAGAAGAACATAAACCCCGTGCAACATAAGAACATAAACCCCGTGCAACATAAGAACATAAACCCTGTGCAACATAAGAGCATAAAACCCGTGCAACATAAGAACATAAAACCTGTGCAACATAAGAACATAAACCCCGTGCAACAGAAGAACAAAAACTCTGTGCAACAGAAGAACATAAACCCTGTGCAACATAAGAGCATAAAACCCCGTGCAACAGAAGAACATAAAACCAGTGCAACACAAGAACATAAACCCCGTGCAACATAAGAACATAAACCCTGTGCAACAGAAGAAGATAAACCCAGTGCAACAGAAGAACATAAACCCTGTGCAACAGAAGAAGAACATAAACCCCGTGCAACAGAAGAACATAAACCCCGTGCAACATAAGAACATAAACCCCGTGCAACATAAGAGTATAAAACCCGTGCAACAGAAGAACATAAAACCCGTGCAACAGAAGAACATAAAACCCGTGCAACATAAGAACATAAAACCTGTGCAACATAAGAGCATAAAACCCGTGCAACATAAGAACATAAAACCTGTGCAACATAAGAAGAACATAAACCCCGTGCCACAGAAGAACATAAACTCCGTGCAACAGAAGAACATAAACCCTGTGCAACAGAAGAACATAAAACCCGTGCAACATAAGAACATAAAACCTGTGCAACATAAGAGCATAAAACCCGTGCAACAGAAGAACATAAAACCCGTGCAACATAAGAACATAAAACCTGTGCAACATAAGAAGAACATAAACCCCGTGCAACAGAAGAAGAACATAAACCCTGTGCAACAGAAGAAGATAAACCCAGTGCAACAGAAGAACATAAAACCTGTGCAACAGAAGAAGAACATAAACCCCGTGCAACAGAAGAACATAAACCCTGTGCAACAGAAGAAGATAAACCCAGTGCAACAGAAGAACATAAACCCTGTGCAACAGAAGAAGAACATAAACCCCGTGCAACAGAAGAACATAAACCCCGTGCAACATAAGAACATAAACCCCGTGCAACATAAGAGCATAAAACCCGTGCAACATAAGAACATAAAACCTGTGCAACATAAGAGCATAAAACCCGTGCAACAGAAGAACATAAAACCCGTGCAACATAAGAACATAAAACCTGTGCAACATAAGAAGAACATAAACCCCGTGCCACAGAAGAACATAAACTCCGTGCAACATAAGAAGAACATAAACCCCGTGCAACAGAAGAACAAAAACTCCGTGCAACATAAGAACATAAACCCTGTGCAACATAAGAGCAGAAAACCCCGTGCAACAGAAGAACATAAAACCATGCAACATAACATAAAACCTGTGCAACATAAGAAGAACATAAACCCCGTGCAACAGAAGAACATAAACCCTGTGCAACAGAAGAAGATAAACCCAGTGCAACAGAAGAAGATAAACCCAATGCAACAGAAGAACATAAAACCTGTGCAACACAAGAACATAAACCCCGTGCAACATAAGAACATAAACCCTGTGCAACAGAAAAAGATAAACCCAGTGCAACAGAAGAACATAAACCCCGTGCAACGGAAGAACATAAACCCTGTGCAAAAGAAGAACATAAACCCTGTGCAACAGAAGAACATAAAACCCGTGCAACATAAGAAGAACATACACCCAGTGCAACAGAAGAACATAAACCCTGTGCAACAGAAGAACATAAAACCCGTGCAACATAAGAACATAAAACCTGTGCAACATAAGAGCATAAAACCCGTGCAACAGAAGAACATAAAACCCCGTGCAACATAAGAACATAAAACCTGTGCAACATAAGAAGAACATAAACCCCGTGCAACAGAAGAAGAACATAAACCCTGTGCAACAGAAGAAGATAAACCCAGTGCAACAGAAGAACATAAAACCTGTGCAACAGAAGAAGAACATAAACCCCGTGCAACAGAAGAACATAAAACCGTGCAACATAAGAACATAAACCCCGTGCAACATAAGAGCATAAAACCCCGTGCAACATAAGAACATAAAACCTGTGCAACATAAGAGCATAAAACCCGTGCAACAGAAGAACATAAAACCCGTGCAACATAAGAACATAAAACCTGTGCAACATAAGAAGAACATAAACCCCGTGCCACAGAAGAACATAAACTCCGTGCAACATAAGAAGAACATAAACCCCGTGCAACAGAAGAACAAAAACTCCGTGCAACATAAGAACATAAACCCTGTGCAACATAAGAGCAGAAAACCCCGTGCAACAGAAGAACATAAAACCATGCAACATAACATAAAACCTGTGCAACATAAGAAGAACATAAACCCCGTGCAACAGAAGAACATAAACCCTGTGCAACAGAAGAAGATAAACCCAGTGCAACAGAAGAAGATAAACCCAATGCAACAGAAGAACATAAAACCTGTGCAACACAAGAACATAAACCCCGTGCAACATAAGAACATAAACCCTGTGCAACAGAAAAAGATAAACCCAGTGCAACAGAAGAACATAAACCCCGTGCAACGGAAGAACATAAACCCTGTGCAAAAGAAGAACATAAACCCTGTGCAACAGAAGAACATAAAACCCGTGCAACATAAGAAGAACATACACCCAGTGCAACAGAAGAACATAAACCCTGTGCAATGGAAGAACATAAACCCTGTGCAACGGAAGAACATAAACCCTGTGCAACAGAAGAACATAAACCCTGTGCAACAGAAGAACATAAACCCTGTGCAACAGAAGAACATAAACCCCGTGCAACAGAAGAACATAAACCCCGTGCAACAGAAGAACATAAACCCCGTGCAACAGAAGAACATAAACCCCGTGCAACAGAAGAACATAAACCCCGTGCAACAGAAGAACATAAACCCTGTGCAACAGAAGAACATAAACCCTGTTTTTGTTTTTATTTGTTATTAAATATTTTACTCATTTAAAAACATTTTTAATGTTTTCATTTACCCTATACTCTTTGGAGTTTTTTATGGGCTCCTTCGAGTGGACTCTTTGGATTCAGTAACCTCCGGATAATCTGGATATCTATCCTCGCCAGGAGAACCGATCCTTTCCAAGAGGGGCACTTGGGTGGCCAGTGAACGACCCTAAAAACGACTGACCCAGAACCAGGAGGGTTCCACTTCATGTGAGTGAGATCTATTCATCTATCCTTTCCACTAAGTGATATACGGGTCGCACTATGATGTCTTTTTCTCTCTTCATTTGAGGGATACCCGGAAGAGGATTACGAAAAGTTTTTGAAATCCATCATACTCAAGAAGGACATTGTTATCGCTACACTACCTCTGTTTTGTATTCTTATGTTGCTGGTTGAGTAACAAGGACCATTTAAGTGTTTCAGCGATTTTCCATATATATCTGATCAGCGCTACATTGTGATTGTTTTTAGAAGAACATAAACCCTGTGCAACAGAAGAACATAAACCCTGTGCAACAGAAGAAGAACATAAACCCTGTGCAACAGAAGAACATAAACCCTGTGCAACAGAAGAAGAACATAAACCCCGTGCAACAGAAGAGCATAAACCGTGTATATTTTATTCCATAAAATTGTTTAATGACATAATAACCTAAAGCAAACAAAGAGAACCCTTAACCTAAAGCCATGAGAGCAGCTGAGTAATCGTATATCTTCAGAAAACCATCATTGAGTTCCTCTGGGTACGGTAAGGAAGCTCTTACAGCGCTGACCACACACGCTGGGACAGGTTTACAGTTGCGTCGGTCCAAGAAACCATAGGCCCATACGGTGAACGCCCTGTAAGCTGTTTTACGGAGTTTGCTGTAAAACATAAGATTGTGTTAGATCACGGACAAAACTATTATCCCACAAGACATATAGTACTTCGATTTTAGAAGTTCTGTTGGGTATATTAGAATGGAAAAATTAAAATGGATGCCTGTAGCCATCTTGTTTTAAATGGAAAGTCTATTCTTTTTCAATTTTCCCTAGTTTTAGAAATGAACAGAGATTTTTTTTAAATAGTTCACGGCTAGGTGAAACGTTAAGAGTTTTTTTTATAAATGCCAGATATGAGGGAATCTTAAAATGTCTTTATGTGATATAATGCTGAAGCTAAGTGCCAGACAGGTCATATTTAAATTTATTGGTTTGTCTTAACAAGCCTTTAAAACAAAAAGATATTTTCTCTTTGGGTATAGGAATAAAAGTAAAAAATTTTGTAAATGTATGATTATATTCACGAAATATATTTTTATAATCAAGGTATATTTTATTATATTTACAGTAGAAAATAGATGCTCCAATAAGTATTTGTTGAGTATAACTGGTAAATAGTATAATTATTGAAGAATAGATTCTGTTGATTTTAACTAGAAAGGAATTCAACTGATAAACAGACCCAGTAAAAATTTTGAGAGGAGTGGAAATATAAATCTAATTTTGGCAGGAGAGACATAAAGTCTAAGACTGAAAATAGAGGGTCTTTGTAAGTCAGATTGACCTTTGATCTGAGATAAGAGATATTCAAATTAAAATGTGGAAATAATCTGAAGAGCAACACTGCCCTCTAGAGGTATAGTAAATATCATATTAATATAAAGAATATAATATTTAGATGGAAAGAGCTAGATTGTCAGTGACGTCAAATTGACTATAATTGGAGCCGCACTGTTCATTGCAGGGGCATTCACGCAAGCAGACCATCGCTAGCAGACCATCCCAGGACAATGCACTAAAGATTTCACACCACATCTCTAACTCACATGCATTGATTATCTGACATTGATAATTTTCACATATTCCAAAACAATCAAAGAATATTCCAAGGCAATAACTCATTGAATCCAGATTGGAGGTAATGTATGAGAGAGCAAATTTAAGGTTAATAAATTATATATATTTGGAGTATTTCTTGCAACAGATAGACTGAGATTTCTCAGATTACTGTTAGATCTAGAGTCTTCAAAATATTTCTATATCTGCAGATAGAGATATGAAGAAGAATCGGATATAAGGATTTATCCTAAAGAAACTGTTGCAAAGAGGATATACAAATATATATATTGAATTTGGAAATTACTGTGATTGAAATTAATAAGCAAGGAATTAAATAACTACAATATAAAAAGCAGAAGATTAGAAGCTTAATTCTCAATATTAGGGGAGGATTCACTAAATAAGTTTTTATTACTTATCATCCTAAAACTAGAATAAGTGATAGCTCATCTTTTGTTGATCCAAGCAGCATAGAGAGATATATATATCTCTACAAGATCTAGCTTGTTAAACATTGGTTTGCTGGGAAATATAAATAATTGTTTTCATTAAGCAGAAATGTTTATTAACCATTTGTGTATAGTTACTAACTGATAAGGTAAATGATATTAATCATATATGCAGTTACTAACAGGAGATACATATATTGGAAGTTAGTGTCTATGTGCTGATGGATGGATGTTGTGGTGTTTATAAATCTTTGTTTATGATATGAGATTTGAAACTTTTATGTATACGTAATAAATATACATATTTTTATCCGATTATTGATTAGTGTATTCTTCAAAGCAAAACACAGACAATTAAAAGAATTTAGGAGAATTTCTAGGAAATATAAACGATTGATATTTGTGTCTCGTATAAGTTTCTTATTGAATATAAATCTCGACGTATTGTAGGCACGTGCAGAGATAATAATCCCAACAGTTCTTTTATGGCACGAAGAAAGCCTGCGCTTAGTAAGAGACATAATGTGTCGTGTAATTAACAAACGAGAAGTGTAGAATCCATTTCAGAAAACAAGACATAATGTTTATTTAGCAAAAACAAAACAAAAAAAGACACCAGAAACGTCACACCTAAGGATCGGCAACCTTAACCTTCCAGATGTTTTGGAACTACATTTCCCATGAGGCTCAGCCAAGCTAGTGAGTGGTGGATGTAGTTCGAAGACATATGGAGGGCCGCGGTTGCTGACCCCTGCATCACAGGATTTAATTTTTTGCCACTAAAATGACTCTGGTTTTCGCACATCGCGTCCGAAGCCATCATTTTTACAAGCAACATTTTGTAGGAGGATCAAGTCTCTATGATCATCTGGTTATAAATTTGCTATAATGTATTTAAAAAAAAAAAAAAAGGAATTGATAAGTCAGCGCACCAACGTCACCTCCATTTGCGCCTTGATGCGCGACAGCCCTCATTTAGCTCCGTAAAACCATGTCAGCGCCTGGCGCTGGATCGGGGGGAATACAAGCTGCGATATCTCATAAAGTGACGAGATATCACATTGATATTGAAGACCAGGGATCTTAAACTCCAGCCCGCCGATGCTTTTTGCTTTCAATTCCCAGAATACATTGCATGCAATAAATGGCCAGAGCATCATGGGAGATGTAGTTTAGAAACAACTGGGAGGCCAGATATGAAGCCCCTCTGTTTCAGACCATCCACTGACGGGATATGACGAGTGCACTTTAATTATCCAATTCAGCAGCTGCGATTCTAAAAACTGTAGTAAAATACAATATTAGTTACTGCACGCTTGTTTTCTCTCTCTCTCTTTCTCTCCCTCCCTTCCTCTCCTCACCAACTTTAGCTCCTCTCCTCCAGTCTTCTCCCTACCTAGTCTGTTGCCCAGCCGCCCCCCTCTGCCCCCTAAAGCCGGGGTGGAGGGGGGGGGGCTCCGGTCAGGCATCTGGAATTCACTCAGCCTACATATGGACGGTTGGTTACCGGCAAAGTCACAAAGATCGAGTCCCCAGGCCCATTAGCCAAGGTCATACCGATCCACGCTGAGGACCTATGCCCCTGTACCACTTGAGATAGGGTCCATCGTTAGTTGGGGACACCGTCTCAGCGGGGGGAGGGGGGATGGGAGTCTGTGAAAACGCTATCCTGTTGTTTCGTACTATGTGATTCCCCTTGAATATCCCTTTTTCTGCTTTTGTATCCCATTCATGAGAAATACAAATACAACCTTTGAATTTAAAAAAAACAACTTACTGTATGTAATCAAGGGCTTCCTCTTTTTTGCATGTTTGACCCCAGAAACGATATAGGAAGTCCTGTCGATCACTGTCCAGACACATCTCTTGGAAAAACGAGTGTCTGGCAATGCAAGCAGTTTCCTCATTCAAAAGCGCGGTTAAAGCGGAAATCTCATGACAGCAGACAGACTCTTCTTCGGTTTCCATCACGCAGCAGTTTTTACACGCGCACCAGAAGGTACTCTTAATGTCCCTCGATATGGTTTTTAAAGCAGGAATGGCGTGTCCTTTGAAGACGGGATCATTCATGAAGCAAGGCTGCGATCTGAAAGGTTTCACCGTGCCCTCAAGAATGCGGATTCTCTGTGCAAATAACAACCAAAAAAAAAAATAATGAACAGATAATTCCCAAATTTTCCTATTCTATATGACGGAAAGTTTGGATTTTAATAAGGACTCGGAGGTGAGTATTTGCATTCTCTTTCTCTATTGCACCCACAGCAGCAAAGAAGAGTGATGAAAAACAGAACAAAAAACTTAAACCCCCCACCTGGGGCACCCTCCCCAGTCCATAGGTCCCACCCCAAAGTACATAAAAGGTCTGTGCTGGAGCGGCCACACCCTCTTTCTTTCAAGCGACTGACGAAATCAACCACGGGATCAGTTAACAGGAACAGTATCCAGGGCGGACGATAATCCAGAACCGGAAGCCCCGATCAAACAAATCAAGAAGCTGTAAGAAGCACAGAACATGATAGCAAACATTAGCGGTGCGAGGGTACCGAGAACCCGTTACCCCCCAGGACCCCATGAGAGGGACCAAAATAACAACGAAATATGCGCAGCGCATAAAACATACCAACCCAGCCGGTCAAAACGCACCCCCCCAAGGGCAGGAGAGGTGGGAAATACTCGCCTCCGAGTCCTTATTAAAATCCAAACTTTCCGTCATATAGAATAGGAAAATTTGGGAATTTTAAGGCAGGACGTCGGAGGCTCCTATTTGCATGTTCAACGCATCAGTGCCAGTGACCAATGAGAGACCGGCTGACTTTAAAAAAATACAAACCAATACCAGCAGGAACGCTGACAATTGTCGGAGGGGCAAGGACGGAGTGTCCGGTCCGATCAACGAAAAGATACAACTCGGGACACAACCCAAGTAGACAAATAACTCAGAGCCGGGCCGAGAAAGACAAGCACCTTCGAGCAGTCGGCATCCCAAGGGATGACTCCCCAGAGGAGAAACATCAAAACCCAAATGACCGGCCGACAAGGCAGACCCAAAGACATTACCCGTGCGAAAAACCAAACCTGGGAGGCGCCACCGCATATACTCACAACAGACGCAGAGACGCCTCACCATAGGAAATCAAAGGTGATGGGGGCCCTCACCTCCTCGGCCAACAGGCCATCTTGTGGAGCATAAATCTCTAGCGCTCAGTCATCCTCCCCGTGCTCGGGTTCCTCACTTGCCGAGTCAATGGTCGTGGGGAGTCGGCCAGAACCCGGAAGGGTAGGCCTGATCTGAAAGACCGCCACCAAGGCCCCGTGGTCAGGGGCTCCGTACGCGAGGTCACCTCGCCAATCTCAGAGGGCAGAGTATCGGGGATGCCAGCCCCTCTAGGAGGATTATCCACGTGCTCTGGCTTAGCACATGTGTGGAGGGGAATCCCGTTTAGTAGGAGCGGAGGTCATAACCTCCTAGGGACCTCCGCCCCAAGCGCCCAGCGGGAGTGGGCTCTCATACGAGGATCAGTGTCGGAGGATATGGCCACAGGCAGCGGTGCGGAGCTGCCAGCCCCTCTGAAGGTGTTAGACCTTGCCATCTGACTTATACCCGCAGCACGTGGCAGGGGTGTATCTGGGGGCCTCACCGTGGTGAGTAACTTGCCCGGGAAGTCATCCGCTCGTAGCGGCAATTCTGTAGTAACATCAGCCATAATGGATGTAAAAAATATCTGGCAAAAGGGGCATGTCAGAGGGGTACAAGCGCGACATGGTGTCGAGCATAACAATCTATGCAGGTAGGCATAGAAGTAGGCGAAAGTGCGCAAAAAATAATGCGCAAGGTACCCACAGACACGTGAGACCCTGAGAAGCCGCGCAAAAGCGGCTTCCGGTCCACTAGGTAGGACTCATCCCATCAAGGGGTTACCGTGGCAGGTGGGCCTACACCTCAAAGCTCAGTCAAGATATCCAAAACCTCTGATAGCGGTTTGTGCCACAAGTAGCTCTATAGAAAGGAGCACAGTGACCTCCTCTATCTTTATAATCAGAATGTTCAATAGAGACATCCTTATATTCTATCAGTATGTTATACAGAGACATCCTTATATTCTATCAGTATGTTATTCAGGGATATCTATATATTAAATCAGTATGTTATACAGGGATATCTGTATATTAAATCAGTATGTTATATAGGGACATCGTTATATGTAATCAGTATATTCTATAGGGACACCTTTATATTAAATCAGTATGTTATATAGTGACATCTTTATATTATCAGTACGTTATATAGGGACACCTTTATATCAGTATGTTATACAAGGACACCTTTATTTTAACAGTATGTTATATTAGGGACATCTTTGTATTTATCAGTTATCAGTACGTTCTATAGGGACACCTATATATTTAATCAGTGTTATATATACAGGGAGATCTTTATATTCAATCCGTGTTATACAGGGAGATCGTTATATTCAATCAGTGTTATACAGGGAGATCTTTATATTCAATCAGTGTTATACAGGGAGATCTTTATATTCAATCAGTGTTATACAGGGAGATCTTTATATTCAATCTGTGTTATACAGGGAGATCTTTATATTCAATCTGTGTTATACAGGGAGATGTTTATATTTAATCAGTGTTATACAGGGAGATCTTTATATTCAATCAGTGTTATACAGGGAGATCTTTATATTTAATCAGTGTTATACAGGGAGATCTTTATATTTAATCCGTGTTATACAGGGACATCTGTATATTTAATCCGTGTTATACAGGGAGATCTTCATATTCAATCAGTGTTATACAGGGAGATCTTTATATTCAATCAGTGTTATACAGGGAGATCTTTATATTCAATCAGTGTTATACAGGGAGATCTTTATATTTAATCAGTGTTATACAGGGACATCTGTATATTTAATCCGTGTTATACAGGGAGATCGTTATATTCAATCAGTGTTATACAGGGAGATCTTTATATTTAATCAGTGTTATACAGGGAGATCTTTATATTCAATCCGTGTTATACAGGGAGATCGTTATATTCAATCAGTGTTATACAGGGAGATCTTTATATTCAGTCAGTGTTATACAGGGAGATCTTTATATTCAATCAGTGTTATACAGGGAGATCTTTATATTCAATCTGTGTTATACAGGGAGATGTTTATATTCGATCAGTGTTATACAGGGAGATCTTTATATTCAATCAGTGTTATACAGGGAGATCTTTATATTTAATCAGTGTTATACAGGGAGATCTTTATATTCAATCAGTGTTATACAGGGAGATCTTTATATTTAATCAGTGTTATACAGGGACAGCTTTATATTTAATCAGTGTTATACAGGGACAGCTTTATATTTAATCAGTGTTATACAGGGAGATCTTTATATTCAATCAGTGTTATACAGGGAGATCTTTATATTCAATCAGTGTTATACAGGGAGATCTTTATATTTAATCAGTGTTATACAGGGAGATCTTTATATTCAATCAGTGTTATACAGGGAGATCTTTATATTTAATCAGTGTTATACAGGGAGATCTTTATATTCAATCAGTGTTATACAGGGAGATCTTTAGATTTAATCAGTGTTATACAGGGAGATCTTTATATTCAATCAGTGTTATACAGGGAGATCTTTATATTCAATCAGTGTTATACAGGGAGATCTTTATATTCAATCAGTGTTATACAGGGAGATCTTTATATTTAATCAGTGTTATACAGGGAGATCTTTATATTCAATCAGTGTTATACAGGGAGATCTTTAGATTTAATCAGTGTTATACAGGGACATCTGTATATTTAATCCGTGTTATACAGGGAGATCGTTATATTCAATCAGTGTTATACAGGGAGATGTTTATATTCAATCTGTGTTATACAGGGAGATGTTTATATTTGATCAGTGTTATACAGGGAGATCTTTATATTCAATCAGTGTTATACAGGGAGATCTTTATATTTAATCAGTGTTATACAGGGAGATCTTTATATCAATCAGTGTTATACAGGGAGATCTTATATTTAATCAGTGTTATACAGGGAGATCTTATATTCAATCAGTGTTATACAGGGAGATCTTTATATTTAATCAGTGTTATACAGGGACAGCTTTATATTTGATCAGTGTTATACAGGGAGATCTTTATATTCAATCAGTGTTATACAGGGAGATCTTTAGATTTAATCAGTGTTATACAGGGAGATCTTTATATTCAATCAGTGTTATACAGGAGATCTTTATATTAATCAGTGTTATACAGGGAGATTTTATATTCAATCAGTGTTATACAGGGAGATCTTTATATTTAATCAGTGTTATACAGGGACAGCTTTATATTTAATCAGTGTTATACAGGGACAGCTTTATATTTAATCAGTGTTATACAGGGAGATCTTTATATTCAATCAGTGTTATACAGGGAGATCTTTATATTCAATCAGTGTTATACAGGGAGATCTTTATATTTAATCAGTGTTATACAGGGACATCTGTATATTTAATCGTGTTATACAGGGAGATCTTTATTCAATCAGTGTTATACAGGGAGATGTTTATATTCAATCTGTGTTATACAGGGAGATGTTTATATTTGATCAGTGTTATACAGGGAGATCTTTATATTCAATCAGTGTTATACAGGGAGATCTTTAGATTTAATCAGTGTTATACAGGGACAGCTTTATATTTAATCAGTGTTATACAGGGAGATCTTTATATTCAATCAGTGTTATACAGGGAGATCTTTATATTCAATCAGTGTTATACAGGGAGATCTTTATATTTAATCAGTGTTATACAGGGAGATATTTATATTTAATCAGTGTTATACAGGGACAGCTTTATATTTAATCAGTGTTATACAGGGACAGCTTTGTTACATTTTTTTAGCATAGAACTCAGATCTTTCCAAATCAATGGATAGGGTAGAAAAACTGGTGTAAAACCAGTTGAAAATGCTGGAAGCCTGCAAACCTGGGAGTTAAAGGGTCCTGCACACAAACCAGGGGATTAAACACCAGTCAGGAGCAGGAGCAGGAGCTCCAATCTCAGCTCTCAGCGGGGGAGGCTGAACTCGAGGGAACTTCAGAGGGAGCTTCAGAGGGAGCGCAGCATCGTGCCAGGAGAGATAACACACGCGGCAAATGGCGCGAACTCAGCCAAGTGAGCAGGGAATCCAAAAGGAGAGACATATCCAGCGAGAGGCGGCAAAGCCCAGGTGATCCGAAGATCTACCGGACTTTGCTGCCAATCGGGAGCTGAGCCCGCCGTTAGAGCCGGGGAAAGTCAGCACCCGATAAAACCGAACAAAATAGAAATATGTATATATATATATATATATATATCAGTGAATACAGTAAGGGAAAAACTAAATATATATATATCAGTGGTTACAGTAAGGGAAAACTATATCAGTGATTATAATAAGGGAAAACTAAGTATCTTAAACAGAAAAAGATTCAAATAAAAAACACAGAGAGGGTGAATACTCATCTGATCCGTGCAAGAGCAGCAAAGAAAGAGGGTGTGGCCGCTCCAGCACAGACCTTTTATGGACTTTGGGGCGGGACCTATGGACTGGAGAGGGTGCCCCACGTGGGGGGTTTAAGTTTTTTTGTTCTGTTTGTCATCACTCTTCTTTGCTGCTGTGGGTGCAATAAAGAAAGAGAATGCAAATAGGAGCCTCCGACGTCCTGCCTTAAAATTATAATCTACCGAAAAATTAAATGAGAAGTTACAGTAAGGTGAATATGCCAATGCACACTGGAATAATATATATATGTTGTGGTGGAGGACAAAAAGTGAGATAAAAAGCCTCCACACTATAATAAGTGTGTTTATTATTGCAGAAGCCACTTGCACATCACAGCAATTCGATGAATTGCATCCTAGAGCTCCTGTGCCACATTCCCCATATGCAGCAAGGAATTCTGGGTAGGATATGCAAATGACATCTGTCTCACTTTTATGCATCCTGGATCTGTTATTACACAGAACCCTAAAATCAATGCTACGCCACACTGTGCTGTCTTAGGAGTGGCTTTGACCAGTTGCATAAACCTTATCTCTGCTAAAATGCTACAGTATGTCATAGCATTGATTTTAGGGATCCGTGTAATAACAGACCCAGGATGCATAAAAGTGAGACAGATGTCATTTGCATATCCTACCCAGAATTCCTTGCTGCATATGGGGAATGTGGCACAGGAGCTCTGGGATGCAATTCATCGAATTGCTGTGATGTGCAAGTGGCTTCTGCAATAATAAACACAATATACTGTGTATATATATATATATATATAAAAAAAAACAACAATTACCCAGAACTCCGAGCATAACGATTAGTGAATAAATTCCTACTGCGGTCACTCAGACTGGGGCCAGACAAGCGCACTGATTGCGCACAGTAACGGAGGAGATTGTGGTTACATTGTATCAGTTTTGGCTGATATTGAGAAAAAGAAAAAAAATAGCTGTATGCAGGGGTTTCTCTATGTCCGTGTAGCTTTTTCACCTCGATGTCATTTTGGCTTCCGTTGGAACACGCGTTGCCCTCTCGTGAAAAAGTGCGCACGTCCTTTGTGTGTTGTTCTCTATTGACTACAACGGACAGCAAACAGTGCGGTCAGACGGACGCGAAAAGTGCGCTCGTTTAACCCCAGCCTTACCGGTAATTGCTTGTAATTAATTAGTTGTACTTTGCAATACAACAGTCATTTATGGGATATTCTAGTAGTGTTTAACTGATGCAAAATTCATAAATTTTCCTATTAACATGACGGAAAGTTTAAATTCTAATAATGACTCGGAGGCGAGTATTTGCATTTCTTCCTTTATTGCACAAACAGCAGCAAAGGGTTAACTTTGAAAAAAAAATGTAACAGAAGAAACAAACAACCCTTCCCCAGCATGGGGAGGCCCTCCCATAGTCCTTGTCCCACCCCAATCCCACGTTCAAGTAACCACTGCGGGAGCTTCCTCTTCCGAGCCTGCAACATGGCAACAAAAGCCAACTAGGACGGACCAGCTTCAACAATTAACGGCAAACCGGATCCGAAGATATCAGGCATAGCCAGAAGACGTAAATCCATCTAGGACGCTGAAAAACAGTAAGGGACACGGAATGGAAGTTAGAGGCGGAGCCGTAACCGGGTGTATATACCAACACGGCATGTCCAGAAACAGACACCCATTCAGACAGGCACACTTACAGCAGCGCTAAATGTGTGAATAAAAGACACTACTCATGAACAGTGTGTGAAGTTTAATAGTCGTGAATGTAAACCTCATATGCGGGTGTGTGCAGGACAGGACAGGAACAGGGAGGGAAGGGTGGGAAATACTCGCCTCCGAGTCATTATTAGAATTTAAACTTTCCGTCATGTTAATAGGAAAATTTATGAATTCTAAGTCATGTACTCGGAGGCTCCTATTTGCAAGTTTAACGCCGTCCTAAGACAGCATCCGACATTGCCGCAATAGGTTTAAAATAGAATGTGCGGAAAGTGGATTCCCTTGACCAAATCGGCAGCCCGCATAATATCCTCAATTCGACAGCCCACAGACACTGCCCTGGAGGCCACTGCACTACGTACGGAATGAGCCCCAAAACAGGTGACGTCGACTCTTGCCAACTCCATAAGCCAGCGTAGCCAGCGAGCAAGAGTAGCAGAAACCACCGGTCGGTGGGGAGGGCAAAAGGATAAAAACAGGGGCGAGTCTGGAAGGGAACGGAAGGGGGCAGTACGGGACTCGTAGGCCCGTAGGCAACGCACTGGACACAAGAGGGGTTCGGCAGGAAAAGCGGGAAAAAGGACAAAGGGCAGTGAAGTCTTTGTGCGCCGAGAGATACGAAAATGTACACCTTCAGGTACAAAAGAACGAGCCCCAAAATCCAGAGCGCGAACATCGCTGACGCGCGTACAAGCAACCAAACAGAACAGCATGATCAATTTGGCGGGAAGAGCCCTGAGGGATAAGAGGTCATTATCTTGCCAGGAGCACAAGAGGGACAGAACTAGAGTAACATCCCATGTGGATGTGTAGCGGGGAGCGGGTGGTCTAGTAAGACGCATGTCGCGTAAAAGCCGACAAACCAACGGGTCGTTGCTGATAGGCACCCCTGAAAGGCCCGCATGGCCAGCCGACAGGGCCGAACGAATTACGTTGACCGTCCGGTAGGCCTTCCCCTCATCGAACTGAACGGTGAGAAAATCTAGTACCACGTTCAGAGGGGCCGTAAAGGGATCCCAACTCCTCCCCATACACCAAGCAGCCCATTTGTCCCAGGCTGCGCGGTAAGAAGATCGTGTTCCAGGAGCCCAGGATTGGAGGAGGAGGTCTGCAGTGCGGTCCGAAACCCATGTGGGACCGCGGGGTTGCCAGAGATCAACCATGCCAATAGCTGCAGTCTGTCCGCCAGGATTAACGGGTGTGGCTGGTCTTACGGATCCAGGAGGAGGGTCCCGGATAGCGGAAGCAATCGCGGGGCGTCCATCGCCATGCCGAGCAGGGTGGGGAACCACGACTGCGACGTCCAATACGGGGTGATGAGGACCATCTGAACTTGATGGCGTCGAACATGAAGCAATCAAGGAAAACGGGGGAAACCCGTACGGACGGGCAGCCGACCACGTTTGCAGGAAGGCGTCTGTCGCCAGGGCTTCCGGATCCGGGCGCCAACTGAAGAACACCGGGAGGTGGGTGTTGAGGCGGGAGGCGAAGAGGTCCATATCGAACAGACCCCAGGTATCGGAAAGCACGGAGAAAACGGATGGATGAAGCCGCCAGTCTCCGGAGTCCGAGAGGTGTCTTGAGTTCCAATCTGCCACCTGATTCAGGAGGCCAGGGAGGATCTGGGCCTGTACAGTCATGTTCATGCGGAAGCAGAACTCCCAAAAACTCTGGGCGAGGAATGTCAGCCTCGGTGATCGTGGGCCTCCAAGTCCGTTGACGTAACGTACTGCGGACACGTTGTCCATCCTCAGAAGAACGCTGTCTGGCCGATGTTGCTTCGTGAAGCACTGGAGGGCGAACAGACCGGCCAGGAGTTCCAAAGCATTGATGTGGTAATCTGCTTCTTCTGGTGACCAGCGACCGCCCGTCTCCTCTGAGCCGCAGCGGGCACCCCAACCGATCTTGCTGGCGTCGGAGTCCACCACCATGGAGGGAGGTGGCGAACGAATCGGCTTCCCGTTCCAGCGAACAATGTTGAGGAGCCACCATCGGAGATCTAGAACCGCGTCCGGAGTGAGGGTGATGCTGTCTGCGTAATCCAGACCGGACCGGAGAGAACGGGCCTTCAAGAATTGGAGGGCCCTGAAGTGAAGCGGACCCGGGGGAATTGCTAGTCTTGCCGTTGCCAGGAGTCCGACCATACGGGCCAGAGAGCGTAGGGAGCAATGGCCCACTCGCAGGAGAGAGCGAATCTCCTTTTTTATGGAAACTATTTTGGAATTTGGCAGGCGTAAAGACATTTGAGCTGAATCCACCAGGAATCCCAGAAACTCCAGGTGGCGCGAGGGAACTAGGATAGATTTTTCCTCGTTTATCAGGAACCCCAGGTCCTGGAGGAGGGTAATCGTCCAGGAGAGGTGTAATAAAAGGGACCCGCGAGAGGGGGAGATCAAAAGTATGTCGTCTAGATAGATGACCAATTGTACGCCCCGGGCGCGTAGGTGGTGCACTACCGGTTTTAGTAGTTTGGTGAAGCACCACGGGGCGGATGACAGGCCAAAGGGTAGGCATGTAAACCGCCAGGTGTGAGGACCCCACGTGAACTTGAGGAAGTCGCGATGTGTGTGGTCGATCGGGACCGAAAGGTAGGCGTCCTTTAGATCGAGCTTGACCATTCAATCGTTTTGGGATAGAGAGTCCCTGAGGGTGTGGATGCCCTCCATCTTGAAATGATGGTAGACCACCCACTCGTTCAGGGATCGGAGGTTGATAACGGGGCGCCTGCCGCCCCCTTAAAAAGGGTGCTGAGGAACCCAGGTGGAGCGGGGGACGCGAGTTCTATAGCGCCTTTCTTGTAGAGCGTGTACTTCCTCTTGAACCAGATTCATCTGGTCTTGCGCAAAGCGAAGAGGCAATGGGAGGGAGTCTTGTACAGGAGGGGAGACAAACTCTAGGAGGAGCCCCGAGACTACCTGAAGGACCCACGGATCCGATGATATGTGTCGCCAAGCGCTGGAAAAAAGACGGAGGCGGCCCCCCACTTGTACTTGGGAACAATGAATAATCTGATAAGGACATACCTGCTCCTCGTCGGTAGTAGGATGAACCTCTGCCGCCACGGTAACCTCTGCCACGCCAGGGACCGACTCTCGTGTACGGGACCGGTCCAGCGGAACCGGTGTTATTAGAGGAGGTGGTTGCAGCAGTGGGGCCTTGAGTATTGCGGGAGGCGTTATAGCCCGCTCGGCCAGCAGCGCGACCCCTGTAGCTGCCGGCTCTACCAAAAACTCGCTTCTTGTTGGCGAAGATGCGTTTCATGGTTGACTCGGACTTGTCGATGAACTGGAAAGCCTGGGTGTACTCACCCATATCTTTTAGGAAAGGTTTGCCAAAGAGCATGCCCTGGGCCTTTGCACCCAAATCATTGGTGGCCAGGTCAATCAGACCGGAGTCAACTTTTAAGAGAATACTCTTTCTGCGTTCAGCAGAAATAGCGGCGTTGGCGTTCCCTAAGAGGCAAAACGCACGCTGCAGCCACTCACCCACTTGTTTGGGGTCTAAGAATAAATCTTGAGTCTTGGCCTCCTCCACCAACTCAAATATGCGGACCATAGGGCCTGCAACATCTAGTACTTTGTCCTGACAACTTTTCAGGACACTGTCAATGCCTTTTTTGGCTGACCAACCGCGCCTGCCGGTGTATTTTTGAAAGCTCTTGTCCACCACGGGGGTCAGGCACGTTTTACCCATGGTGGTGGGTCTAGGGCATTCCGCCCGTAACCTCGCACGGTCCACTTTCTCGAGTGGCCGGCGCATATGGGCGTCAACCCATTGCTCGACGTGCGCAGCGGGACACCAGGCTGTGGACCTAGGATGTTTGAGGTCCTCTGGCTCGAACAGTGGATTGCCCTGGGGGGGTCAAGGATGACCAAGCTTTTGGAGCGGACAGCTTGGGCGGGAACCACTGCGGCCATGAGGGCGTGATCCTCTGGAGCGTGTATCTCCAGGATCTCATCCTCCTCGGTCATTGGATCCTCATATTCATCCGGGTCCAAATACTCAGTCAGCGCTGGTGTCGCCTGGCGTTGTCGTTTGGAGGTGACCGCTCGAGGGGCCCCACGGTCGAGGGCTCTCTTACGAGGGACCAGTTGGGTGCTGGGACCCGGCAGCGTGGAGGGACTGCCATGTTTGCGGCTGCTGGTTGCAGCGTGCACGTCCTTAGACGGCACAGAATCGTCCCCTGGGGGATCAGGCGCCGGCTCAACAGAGGGGCCTTGCACAGAGCTGCGTCTGGAACCTTGCGAGTGCGCAGGGGAATGCTGTCTGTCAGGGGTAGATGGTACCTGAGTATTTAGGATGGCATTCAGAGATTGTTCCCATGTATCAGCCAGGGAGGATACAGCAGACTGCACAGCAGAGGATATGGAGGCCTGGAGGGAAGCTTCTAAACGCTGGAGACGTGCCTCGGATTTTGAGTACCTTTTGCGGTATTTCCGGTCCCCAGAGTGTGCCTGCATGGAGCTGGAGTCCGATGCATTGGCAGAGTGTTGAGGGATTAACTCGGTGGGCTTAGACAGGGACATGTTGAATGATCGGTGTGGCCTGGTAAGAACCGCGTGTGGAGCGATGAGGGAAGCGTGCGCACCTTAAGGTAGCTAAAATGGCTGCCGCAAACCCCGCGAGAATCGCGCATGCGAGGGGGCGCGGCTACCCCCGTCTGAGCGCTGCGGGGATCAAGGGATTTGCGGCCAGCTGGAAAGCGCAAGGAACGAGTGGTGAGTTCCGTACCAGCGGGTAGCATGCAGCGGGGAAACAAACAGCCGCAGTAACAGAGGATAAAAGGGCCACCCCCGACGGCAGGTAATGGCCAGCCGCCGGAGGGGGAGAGAGTGAGTCACTGTCCGCGGTTAACGCCGGGAGCAGAGACCAGAGAGTAATAGGAGAGTCAGAATAATGAATTCAATAAAGAAATAGAATGAATTTAAATGAATAGAGACAGATAGACAAGTAAAAACGCTGGCGCGCTATACTCATCTCAGTCACGATGTTGCCGCTGCGAGAGCAGCAAAGGAAGAGGAAGTGGAAGCTCCTGCAGTGGTTACTTGAATGTGGGATTGGGGCGGGACAAGGACTATGGGAGGGCCTCCCCATGCTGGGGAAGGGTTGTTTGTTTCATTTTTTTTTCAAATTTAACCCTTTGCTGCTGTTTGTGCAATAAAGGAAGAAATGCAAATAGGAGCCTCCGAGTACATGACTTAGAATTGATAATTCGCACATTCTGTGGAAAAGCTAAGCCAAATGACTTTTTTTTTTTAGCCTTTTATAGCTGACAAATAGAGCATTGAATAAATCGATCTACAGCTGGATTTTCTGGATTCCAGACATCGATCTTCTACCCCTACAAAGAACAGTAAATCTCCCACCCCATACTGTAAACAAGGAGGTTTCAAGAACAGAAAGCGGCTACATGTGATCCATTCCTGAAGAAAAAGGATAAACACATTGGGCAATATTCCGAACTGAGCTCTAACTTGACCAGAGCTGTTGTAAATGTAACTCCATAGACTATAATGGCTCTGGCAAGTTTACAAAAGCTCTAGTTAACCACTTCAAGACAGCCGGGTGGTGCCCGTCAGGAAGGGGTTTACACCGGTGGTGCATACTAGTGGCCCCGGCGCCATGTGCTGCCGCGGGCCTCTGATTCCGCCCACTGACACGTATCATTGGTTGCAGGAGGCCGGCCTGAGTTCAGACCATCTCGCTGCAGTCAACAGTGAGGGGCCAAGGCGGCCTGTAGAAGTCAACTGGGTAGTAGTACGCCCGCGTCTTCTAAGCCCACCCGCTGCAGGGACGGCATGGTACACCCTTTGGCAGGAAAGGGTTAAGTTAACATCAACTTTGGAATAGGGCCCGTTGTAGGTAGAAAAAAAAGTAAATAGCTTCAATTGCTAAAACGCTTCTTCTACTCGACCAGACCTACTAGGATTTACATAAAAAAGAACCCACTAGGACAGGGATCTCAAACTCCAGCCCAACCCCCAGATGTTGATGCCTACAATTCCCAGAATTCATTCAATGCAATAAATGGCCAGAAATTCATGGGAGTTATAGTCCAGAAACACCTGCGGGGGGGGGGGGATGTGACATCCCTCTACCAGAATGTCCCTTTAACATGGTGAAACACAGTATAAAACATACCAGTGTCACATAATGCAAACGAATATTAATAAATTAACAAATACAAAACAGATATATGGTGCAAAACGCGCACAGCTAAGGCCCCCGGCACACAAGCGTATTTTTGGCTCATGTGTGCCCGCACTTCCCTGCGTCCGTTGTTTTTTGACGGGGAAAGCCATCCACCGGACGTGAAAAAGCCCTCCCCGTCAAAAAGCTAAACGGACGCTGAAAGTATACAAAGTGTGATTCTCCATAGGAGGATCGCGTTTTGTACGCTGAGCGCAGAGAGTAGAAGGAACGTCCACTTTCACGGACGTTCCTTCCTCTGCTCATGTGCCGCCAGCCTTAAAGTCTATGAATCACGCAAACAAAGGAACACAAGGAAACATTTATAGTAATGTCAGCTGAAATTATTTATATGAACATACATTGCAACAGTAACCATACAAGACTGATGCATAAAAGTAGAGGGCCCGATTACATTCTTCGCTCAAACATTTGCGCTGTTGCAAAAACGTATTAACGCAAGGGGTTAAACCCTTTGCGCTGAACGTCGTATTACAATGTCAGCGCAACAACCGTGCGTATACATCTACCGTGGGAGAACGCTGCGCGAGCTTTCTGTACGTCACGCGTCCTATACTTAACATTGTGAGCGCAATGTAATGCATTTGTGCGCTGGTACGCGGATGGTATTACAATCTATGCACAGTTTGTAACGCACAGCCTTTGCGCGCATAATTTTAGCAACTCCTGAAAGCTGGTGTTAATGGCAAATTCTATCAACCTGGCCGAACCCAAATACACCAGCCCAAAAAAACATACAGCAAAGTTTAGTTACACATTCTACACATACCAAACCAATAAATGTGAGAAGTTGTGTGTGTTTTTTTATTGATGCAGCATATATGCGCAGATTGACTTTGACAGGCCCAAAAACCTGATTGGCTGAATCACGTTAAAAACACAGTCTGCACACTGATTTCTGCGCGCAACGTTGCTGCGCGCACGTTTGTGCGCATCCGTTTAACGCTCGTTATTGCTCGACGGATGAAAAAATGCGCAAGGATTGTAATTCCGGCGTTGATTTACGCGCATTAACGTTTAACGCTTTGCGCAAAAATTCAGGTGTTGCGTGTGCGTTTTTGCGTGAAGAATATGTGTTTTACCTACCCTAGCTGTCTTTGTTTTTGCATCTACCAGAATCCTAGCGGCCTGAGGGCTGCCGCCTCTTCTTCTCGGCAACGTCACACTCTATTTAAAAGAAGAGACAGAAAACAAACAACAATAAGGTTTGGACCCTGGATATAACAGGTTGGGGCAATGGCTGGGGCTTAGATTCCATTTACCTAAATATTATTTCTGGTCCTACATAGATCATTCTAAAAAAATCCATACAACACTTGTGTGATGTTAGATCTTCAGGTCTTCATCTAAGGATAATGGCGCCAAAAGGGTTTCTGAAGCCTACACTCAGGTATTTTTATGCACAGGCATGCACTTAAATCGCCAAATAACATGATACAAAACACAAACCAAGGATCCACACTACTTTAAAGTTACAGTTACAAGTACAAGTTACAAGTCACGCGCAGCCCCCACTCTCTGGAAGGCTCTCCCTCGTACTGTCAGACTTTCCCCTAACTTCTCTTCCTTAAAACGCTCCCTTAAAACGTTCCTATTTAGGGAAGCCTACCACCCAACTCACTGACGCAACCATCAATCACTCTCACCTTACAGTCCTCTCCTCCTGTTTCCAACCCCAACCCTCCTAGATTGTGAGTTCCTACGGGAATAGGGCCCTCATCTCCTCCTGTACGGTTTGTCAAATGTTGTTCAATGTATTGTACAGCGCTGCGGAATATGCTGGCGCTTTATAAATAAAGAATAATAATAATAATATTTATAAAACGCTAACGAGTTCCTTGATATACCTTCTGTGGTATTGCTCCTGATCAAGGTGAGAATTGGGCACGGGTATAGCCTGGTTCTTCTTCAAGCCGGTTCAGATAACCATGCTTCCTCACTTCTCACACTGTTTTTTTCTTCTGAGAAGCTGTTGCCCCCATGCATACAATCAGTTACATAGTCTGTCTTACCTCAAAGACTATCAGGTAATGGTGTAGAGCAGTGGTCCCCCACCGCGTCCTCAAGTCCCCCCTAACAGGCCAGATTTTGAGGATTACCTTGGGGAAATGCAGACTGAATCCTGAAATCACTGAGCAGCAAATCATATCACCTGTGCTTCAGATATCTGCAAACCTGGCCTGCTGGGGGGACTTGAGGACCATGGTTGGGAACCACTGGTGTAGAGACTAACAGGGTAATCCAAAGAGATCCGAATTGCTTGAGAAAGGTAACCGAACACTGAAAATCAGCGTTCGGTTACCTTTCCTGGCCATGCGGCTATCCAAAGAGCAGGCAATTCGCCAAATCCTGGCGAAATGCCTGCACATACGGTGCCTGTTCGGTGCCTGTTCGAGGGCAGTGAAATCCCCATAGAAAAGCACTGCTTCGACTATTCAGAGAGAACACAAACCAGCAGTGAAAGGTTCCCGAAATGCCCTGCCATTCGGTGATTTAATTCGGCAGGTTTATTCAGGCGAATCCCATAGGCTTCAATGTTAAAAATATTCCCGTTTTTTAATTCAATATCTAATAAACCGTTCATTATAATATTCTGCAGTAAAAAGTCTCTTTATTTATAGATTTTTTAGGATATTTTAAGCTTTCTTCTGGATTTTTTTTTTTTAATTCCTATTTTTTTTTTAACTTTACCTATTTTTTCTGTAACAGCCCTTTTTATTATCATTCATTGGACCTCATATGTAAATTTCAGACATTTTCGTTCTGTAGTTTCTTTGCAAACAGCGTTTCACTTTTCAAACATTCACGCAAACTGTTTTTCTAATTTATTCACCTCCTTCGTCTGTGGTGTCGGCTTTTTCCGAAGGCTTCGCTGCGTGTGATCGCCTCCTGCTCGGGTTTTTCTGGCGTTTTCGGTGGGTTAATCCAGATGTTTTTGCGGGTTTTCGGCGTGCATTTGCCGGGTTTTACGGTTAGTTTTCCGTGGGTTTTGCGGTTAGTTTTCGTCAGGTTTGCGGCAGCCTTTCCCTGCAATTCTGGGACCCTGCGGTGCTTGCTGAATACACCGCAGGGTCGCCGAAATGGGATCGGCAAAACGAACCGAATTGAAAAGAACGAAAAGTCACAAACGTGCGGTGACTTTTCGATTCTCTTTGAATTACCCTGTAAGATGCACCTTCATGCCTGGTCTACAGATAGACAAATGAAGCCAGAAGCCCTGACACGTGGGTCATTCCATCTATCCTGTGACACAGCATACCCTGGGCCAACAAGAACCCTATGCCATGTCCTGTACGGAAGAGCTAGCTGTAATGTAACACATTTGACCTGTATCGGTCAGCACAAACAGATTCAATTGGTGCGGTCGAGAGTCCTGTTCAAACCACTTACAGTTTTTGCTATTTTCGATTTGTCTTCATCACTTCCGACTGTGTCACCTGAAATACACATTCAAATCAATATTAAAATTAAAAAAAAAGAGGATTGTACAAAACCAGAAAACCTACCTAATCCCTTCACTACAAAGAACCTTTTTGTTGAACAAAATATTACCATAACATTTGCTACACATGATGTGTGGCTAAAAATTAAATATGGGGTAAAATAACAATTTTGCAGCGGTTATTGCAAAAGTAGTTAAAATATTAAAACAATGTCAATTTGCTCATTTTAGACTTTTACATGTATTCGTGTATACTTTACAAAAATATTGCTGGGATGAAAGGTTCTAAATTATGGACGGTGTCCTTTAAACCGACACAATTCATATGAGGTCTGCAATATCAGCATACAGGCAGAAATTGTCTTTGTGTCAAACACAGTAAATCTGACAGACAAGAAAGAGTCAGATCTCCTACTTATGGTACTTTACAGTGATCTTAAGGAGAATATTAGCAATGCTGCTTCCAAAAAATATCAATATAAAAGATAAATACCTGTATGTGGTTATAATGTCTGCGTACAGAATGTAGATTATCATCTCTACACTTTAGTTGCTGATATAGCAACCTGAATGTTGTCTCTGGACAGTAGTGAGAGACCCCACACCTCTCCCTAGCTGTCATAATGCAGCAATAAAGTTTGTATATTAATTTTAGTGAGGGTGCATCTCCTTGCAGCTTCTTCGCAGTGTTGCCGAGTCAGAGGAGTGAGGTATCACTGAGCATTCTGTCACACCCTGGACAAAACATCAATCATTAATTCATTAAAAAGGAAAGGAAGCGGGTTTCATGGGCTACAGTTTGGTTTTCAACGGATAATCTTGTATGCATGCATGAGGACCAACAAAGGTCATGCTGCGAGAACAAGACACTGTCATCAATTCTATAGCTAAACAATGCATATACATGTTGAAGTGGTCACATTTGCTCATATTTACTACTGGATAGGAAATAAAATAACTCCCTCCCCCAATAACATATCAAGTTTAGACTCCACCCACTGAGAAGCCATTAAAAGTATAAAACCAAAAATGTTTGTCACTGGTGAACATGAGAGCTTACATTAACTATCGCTGAACTTCGGAACCAAATGGATACATCTTTGGTTCTTCTGGCCAGTGGATCCTAGAATTATGTCACATGGTACAGCAGGGGTCAGCAACCTTGGCCCTCCAGATGTTTGGAACTACATCTCCCATGATGCTCAGACATTCATTAGGTTAGTGGAGACTCATGGGAAATGTAGTTCCAAAACATCTGGAGGGCCAAGGTTACTGACCCCTGTGCTACAATGTCAGCAGTGAATTGAAAATATTTGGGCTTGAGATTTAAAGAACAAATCTTGAGTTTCCAAGAGGAAAAAACACAACATTGAAAACATAACAGAAGATACAGACACAGCACTGATCATGTATTATCAGGGCCAATTATACCATGACTTTACCGTCTGTAAAATGTCATTGAAAGGTTACAGTAAATGAAGTATCCAAAACAAAAAGAAGGTTCAACCATACATTTTTATTCTTCCTAAATCAATAAAAGCAAGGAACAATTCCAAAAATCATCACTGACAAAAAAAGTATAACAAAGACATTATATCTCCATAACAGAATAACGAAATGAAAAAAATTAAAAATATATTATAATTAGTTTATGTTATCAGCCATGTCCACCGCAGCGAAGTCTTCCAAGCGCCCGAAGGCCAACGTGATGTTTTCAGGATCGGGGTACCTCTTCCTGATACTATTTACGACACAGGCTGGTATGGGACGCTTGTTTCTGGCTTTCAAAAATCCATGTATCCAACAAGTAAAAGACCGATAGGCTGTTTTCCGAAGTTGTCTAATGTTTGAATATGGAAAGAAAAAAAAGAGAAAATTGAAAGAAAGTAGAAAAAAATGTACAACGCATATTTCCTAATAACGGAGTATAATAAAAAAGACACAAATAACATTAATAATTTAACACTAGAATTTACTGTAAAAATTAAAAGACATTTAATGATACAAAGTTGAAATGTTGTTTATTTTACAATAAATGACATCTTAACACTATAAACCTCTTAAATTCATGGATATCTTTACCAAATGAAAAAAGGGAATGAGGCCTAGTGCACTCGAGCTGTTAATATTAACGCGAGAGCAATTAAGTAGAACAGATCCAATTATTAATGTTAACAATTCCAATGGAGCCGCTTCTCAGTTGCCTACTGTTCATTTGCGTGTCTGATATTTTGTATAGCAAGCGGAAATTTCAAAGCAATCAGCGACTAAGAGCGATCCTAGAGATGCTCAATATTCTTGTCTGCTGCTATTATTAAGTGTAAAAAAATTCCTGGTGTCGAAAGCTGGTGTTAAGGGATTTTGCATTAGCAAAATCACATGAAAAGGGGTAGGGGAAAAAGTTGTATTGCTCAAAAAATCCTATATTCCAGTATCGCCTTCTTAATGGTTTAGTAGACATTGTGAGAGTTGGAGTGGTCATCTTATTGTTCCTAATTTGGTACATTATTGTCCCCCCATGTTTTGTCCTGCTATGTATGTGTTTATCCTTTTTTTCCCCTTTTCATTTTGTATGGTACTGACGGTTTTGTTCACAGGTCCAGATCTCAAGGCTAATTAACATTGTTATGTATTAAAACCGGAAAGCATTTTTTTATTATTCTCTCCTTTTTCTGATACATGATGTCACGCATGCTGTATTGTTGATCGCATTCTCCTTTTGCTACGCATGTGTCATTGTTTTATTATGCTATCTTGAATAAAAATGATATTACAAAAAAAAAATTAAATTCCTCTATCCCCCTCTGGTTTCTTGGTGAAGAGCAGGGCTCGATTCGCTGTCTCCTTTCACTGCAAAGTGAAGGACACGGAGAGATCTACTCATAGTATCTACTTGTAGTCGATAGCTAGTGCTCTGGTGTCTTTAGACCCGAACATCGAGACCTTGAGCACGGCTCAATGGAGTCCGATGGAGAGAGTCAATAGTGAACTCGTCTTACCAGGAATTTGGATCAGGAGTAATATTTTATTCCACCGAGTGTGGATCTAGGCAACGTTTCAACTCAAAAGACTCTGACCCCCTGATTCAACCCAAATTGCTGCCTCCTTCCTTTACCCTCTACAACTCTAAGCCCCTGCTTTTGGCAGTATGAATCAGCCCTGCAAATCCTCCTGGAGCAGGAAGAGGGTTGGGGATGCTCACGGCACAGTGACCCCATAGGTTACATTGAGAGGTCACAGTCTGTAGTGTGTCCTTTTAAGGTTTACTATTGGTGCCAACCAATGTTTAAGACTTGGCTCTCTCCTTCACCCACAGTAAAGATGAATACATCTACCGATGCCAAATAACCACGACATTCTACGCTGGAACTGGTAGTTTCCATTGCAACAGCACAAACAATGATCTGTAAAAGGTTAGGGATATAGCATAATTAGATACATAGGTAAAAAAGCTGGACCTTTCGACGGAATAATGCTGTAAATATACGTTGGAGTTATATATATATATATATACAGGGTTATTCAAAAAGAATGAACCGATTTCTTTACGCAATATTTTATTAAGGAAAAGTAATACAAAACTCCAGCCAAGTCCCAAGTATTATACTCACAATCAACATTTATTTCCTGTCTTACAAGTGTTCAAAGTGACCACCATCTGCAACACGGGCAACATCAATGCGAGAACAGAATTCCTCCCAGGTGCGTATCCGCATATCACGATCCACTGAGTTGATCGCTGTTGTTATTCGATGTTTAAGGTTATCGAG
This sequence comes from Leptobrachium leishanense, assembly GCA_009667805.1. Taxonomy (NCBI): domain Eukaryota; kingdom Metazoa; phylum Chordata; class Amphibia; order Anura; family Megophryidae; genus Leptobrachium; species Leptobrachium leishanense. Next base: position 26,193,542 of record CM019073.1, on the reverse strand, counting down.
GTTAGTGGGTAGCGGTGGAACTTAAACACGATCTTTTACATATCCCCACAAGAAAGAAAAAAAAAAAAACACACACGGTGAGGTCTGGGGATCTCGCAGGCCAAGCACAAAAAGCAAGGTCATTGGCCCCCCTCCGACCAATCCATCGCTGGGGCAATTTTTTATTTAAAAAAGCTCGAACCATTAGGTGACAATGGGGCGGTGCTCCATCTTGTTGAAAAATTAAGTCATGTGAATCTGCTTGCAGTGAAGTGAAGGAGAGCACGTTTTGGAGCATATCGAGATAGGTTTCTCCTGTAACGATGTTTCCTTCAAAGAAAAAGGGACCATAAACCTTGTTCTGAGACACAGCACAGAAGACGGTCACCTTAGGAGAATCTCTTTCGTGCTCAACTGTTTCATGTGGGTGCTCTGTTCCCCAAATACGCATAATGTGACGATTGACTGTGCTGATTAATTTTTCAACAAGATGGAGCACCGCCCCATTGGCACCTAATGGTTTGAGCTTTTTTAAATGAAGAAGTGCCCCAGCGATGGATTGGTCGGAAGGGGGCCAATGACCTTGCTTTTTGTGCTTGGCCTGCAAGATCCCCAGACCTCACCGTGTGTGTTTTTTTTTTTCTTTTCTTGTGGGGATATGTAAAAGATCGTGTTTAAGTTCCACCGCTACCCACTAACCTCGATAACCTTAAACATCGAATAACAACAGCGATCAACTCAGTGGATCGTGATATGCGGATACGCACCTGGGAGGAATTCTGTTCTCGCATTGATGTTGCCCGTGCTGCAGATGATGGTCACATTGAACACTTGTAAGACAGGAAATAAATGTTGATTGTGAGTATAATACTTGGGACTTGGCTGGAGTTTTGTATTACTTTTCCTTAATAAAATATTGTGTAAAGAAATCGGTTCATTCTTTTTGAATAACCCTGTATATATATATACTCAATCCTTTTTAAAGACACAATAATTATCGATCTTACACATAGCAACAGATTATATAAACACCACTTTTACCTATAGTAGTAACTTTTATCCGGTCTACTGGTACATGTTCCAAGAATGCGGAAAATCAAGTAGACGATCTCTTCGTCGAGGCAAAAGCGTCGGAAACGCTCTTGTCTAGTGACGCAGTCGGAATCATTCACGAGGTGCCGCTTCGTATTTGCGATCTCCTGGCAACAGACGCACTCCTCTTCGGTCGGCATGCCGATACAGAGGCCGCACGCGCACCAGTCGTTTCTCCCCACGCGTCTCCGTTCCGCTGGGATTTTACATTCTTCTTCTTCCAGTTCCTTTGCGCTCTTTTGTGGGTTGTACGGGAAACACGGTTCATCTTGGAAAGGTTTTAGAGCTTCTTGCATCTGTGCCAGAAGAATTTGCCCCTGAAAAATATTTTTCACCCGGGAATTATAAAGATTAAATATATTTAATATAAATATATGTAAATGAAAGCAGTAGAAATAAACAAACCCTTTGTTCTCTCGAAAGACTGCTGTAACACAGTGCGGCTCCTTCTCGTGCTCCTGAAGAAGTATTTCTCATTTCAGGCTTTATAAAAAAAACCACAAAGAAATAAGCAGTGTAATAAATAAAACTTTTGAACAAAGCAACATAAGACTCCCTCCCCTCTGCCATAACCGAGATGAGGATGACCGCGCTGAATCTGCAGACTCCCTGATCACTTTATCTTTTAAAAGGCCTCCTCCCTGCCTTGTTTAAGTCAAATCGCTATGTAAAGCAGAGGAGTTACCGCCGCCAACACTCGTCATACAGGCAGCCGGGATTTTGAATTTCCTGGCTGCCAGTCACCAAAACGGTCACCAGTGATGTTGACAAGCATCATCGCCTCTCAGAACGATTGCAATAGAGAGCGTCCTGTGAGAAGGCAGCCGATGGATTGGTTCCGTGCAGCTCCAGTCCATCATTCTGCTCAGGTACTACGCAACTTGCGTAAAAAGTACATACGTTCAGAGTGATGCACAGTTTACTCATTGTATGTAATGCAAGTTGTGTAAGGTATGCAAATTGCATAAAAAAACTGCAGGGACTTCTGCATTTCAGAAGCCCTGAGCTGAAGAGGAGGAGCAGCACATGCTGAGGGAGAAAAGGGGAGACATTTCTCCTAAAATTGAAAATACGGGAAAAAAATTGGGCAGATACTGTCAGCAGTATCTGCCCAATTATTTAAGGGCATAAAAGGGGGGAGGGGTGTAAAAATGCATTTAATTAATGACATTATCTCCACTTATATGTTTCAATTGCTAAACTGTTTCTTTCACCAGAATGGATTTACCAAGGCTCACTTTAATAACGTCTGGACCAGTTAAAATAAATATATTATTTATTATTATTATTCTTTATTTATAAAGCGCCAGCATATTCCGCAGCGCTGTACAATAAGCACAGTATAGACAGGGTTACAATACATTGAACAACATTTGACAAACATTACAGGAGGAGATGAGGGCCCTATTCCCGTAGGAACTCACAATCTAGAGGGGTTGGGGTTGGAAACAGGAGGAGAGGACTGTAAGGTGAGAGTGATTGATGGTTGCGTCAGTGAGTTGGGTGGTAGGCTTCCCTAAATAGGAATGTTTTAAGGGAGCGTTTGAAGGAAGAGAAGTTAGGAGAAAGTCTGACAGTACGAGGGAGAGCGTTCCAGAGAGTGGGGGCTGCGCGTGAGAAATCCTGCAGTCTATCATGGGAAGAGGTGATGCGGGGAGAAGCTAGGCGCAGGTTAATTTTTACACCGTTGCCTGGGATATTGCAAAATCTAACACGAGCTACGACCCAGACTTTGAATTTTGGACAATATGGTGTTAAAATCGTTACATTTTTTACCATTAAGAATAAATAAAATTACACGTCTGTGTTAATGTTTTAAACTTACACTAACGGCATAGAATCTGCATGACCGGGGAGACACGGCTTTGGATGGCAGCTGACCATGGGCTGAAAAGGAGGATATAAATACAGTTAAATTAGCAACTTCTGCTAATTATTTTCCAAACATCCAGCATTTGGTTGACATGTTGACTGATGCATTATACTCACCATTTTCTTGTTCATTTAGGGGGTTATTTAGCAAATGTTGCTGTTTCTGCAATGGCGAAAAGCGCTGGAGTTTGGCAAAAGAAAAATCCAAAGAGCTGCAGGAGAAGCTGCACAGTGAAGCTACTCTTGCAGCTTGTTGGATTTTTCTTCAGTTGCAACCAATTTTCGCCAGCGTTTGCCGAATAACCTCCTTAGTTCTTATGCCTCAATTCTAGCCTTCTGCGGAGGACCAATACAAATAAAATGTGATGACCCCTCCACCATCTATCACAATAAAGGAATCTACAAAACACAAACAGGTCTATTCATAGAAAGGTGAAACTCGGGAGAATGACTGGAGCAGTGATAATTCTAGGTCAAAATAGCCAAACCAGAAATATTCTCCCATTTATCTCACTTTCCAAATCGGCTATTTTGACCTAGGTTGTTCTCTTCTCCTGCCAGTTCTCTTGGTTTTCACCTTTCTCTGAATAACCCTAAAAATGTTATTGCCTGGGGCAGACTGACAACTCTTGGAGGTCTCGGGCAACAGGAGATCACGGGGCCCCTCGCGGTGCCTGCCCACGTACAAGCACCGCCGATATGTACATTGTTGTCTTACAAATTTTATCTAAAAATTAAAATATAGCCGCCGCTACACTGTGGCAGCCACCACCAACGCAAAGCAGCTGTGGGGGCGAGTGCCCTAATGGTCAGTCCACCCCTGGTTATTGCTGTATTCGTCAGACAGGGAGACATAACCATGGAGGATGTCACTATGCCATAGGAAATTATATAATGTGAGGTAGGTCATTGGGGGGGCTGGGGAAATGTAATTTTTAAGGTTAAGGTGCACCTGTCATGTCCACAGGAAGTTGGAATTATTCCCTATATATGTGCGTTTTCATTTTTTTTGCTAAATGAAAAAAATACTGGTTCTGCACATCAGTCGTCAACAAGTTATACAGGGGACGACCATCAATATGGGCTTACCCCAATGGCCCCTCAAGAAATATCTGTCACGGATCCCCCTTGGGTCTACGATAGTAGTCCCTATATACACATTATACTACCTACCCCTCTGATCCTTGGCTGGTCGGTAAAGCTAACTATCTTCAGGGAATTGATATTGTAGTACCCAGCAAGGGTTAACAGGCCCCAGAATAGGAGAACACACTTGGCCCTGATAGCATAGGTCTTCTTGCCAGGAAAGATGGTCAGCCTTATAACTAAGGTTATGCTCAGAGCAGGGATGTCGAGAATAGCGAGAGTCACACACCAAGCAGGGTTCTCAGAAATAGCCATGGTCATACACAAAGCAGGGTTCTCAGAAATAGCCGTGGTCATACACAAAGCAGGGTTCTCAGAAATAGCCGTGGTCATACACAATGAGGGGTTCTCAGAAATAGCCCTGGTCATACACAAAGCAGGGTTCTCAGAAATAGCCGTGGTCATACACAAAGCAGGGTTCTCAGAAATAGCCGTGGTCATACACAAAGCAGGGTTCTCAGAAATAGCCGTGGTCATACACAAAGCAGGGTTCTCAGAAATAGCCGTGGTCATACACAAAGCAGGGTTCTCAGAAATAGCCCTGGTCATACACAAAGCAGGGTTCTCAGACATAGCCGTGGTCATACACAATGCAGGGTTCTCAGAAATAGCCGTGGTCATACGCATAGAGGGTTGATATCTATAGCCAAAGTCATGCACTAAATAGAAATTGCCAAAAGCACTGGGGGAAGCAAACTCCACGTCAGAGCAATGAGTCTGCCGAGCAGACTGACTTTAAACCCGGCGGCTGCACGTCATCACGCCGTGTCCCACCCCCTGACCACCCACGTGATTGCCGCGGGCTTGCATATCACTCAATGCCCGGCCGTGAGCAGCGAGGACGGCGCTGGGCAGTGTCCTGGATGGCGGACATGACACTAACCATCAATTATAACGAGATGCACACAATGTAAAATACAGTATAAACTTCATTGCAACTACATGAAAAAAGTGAGCAGTTGTGTACACATTGAAGAAGCTGTGTACTATGTACACATTGAAGAAGCTGTGTACTATGTACACATTGAAGAAGCTGTGTACTATGTACACATTGAAGAAGCTGTGTACTATGTACACATTGAAGAAGCTGTGTACTATGTACTGATACACAAACATATTTACCACTATTATTTACAGCAGTGGCATCATAATAACCACCCATAAGGAAACAAATCAATGTACACTAAATACGTGCAAGGTGAATTAAAATAAGATAGATGCTTACATACATTCAAATATAAAAGTATTTGAAGGAAGAGCTCTCATCCTAAACAGTACGGACGATACGAGAGCTCTTCCTTGAAATACAATAATGGACAAATGGACAATAAACAGAAATACATCATTTGTTTGTCAAGCCCCAAATTTTATGGTCTTGATTTAGTGAAAAGCGGCACCACAAATAAAAACAAAAGCCACAAAGTAACCATCGTTTCATCATCACCATAAAGGATGATTCTTGTAGTGTTCAATGAAACAATTTTAGAGGCACTTTATAAACAGGTTTTTTTAATAATTGTATGATCTAGATGCTACTTCTGACAGCTTTCCCGCTCTCCTCTAAAAATGGCTCAATTATCCTCCTCCTCTACCCAAAATACAAAAAATTCAACACCCCAGTTATGACCCCAGAAGATAATGGTCACAGTTCAGGGCCAGTGCTCCCACTAGGCAAGCTAGGCAACCGCCTAGGAACGCAGCCGGCCCCAGCCTGGGTTCCATTATTGTATCCGTTCCTCATTGTGCGGCTCGTGTAGCCGACAGTGGCATCTCGCAAAGTCGTCATTGTCGGCTCGCAGACACCCTATAGCGGCGCAGAAGGTTGGCGACTTATGGTGATGTGCAGGCACCACCTGATGTCGTGCGGGTGCCACCAGAGGCAGATGAAAGAAAATGGGAGTCAGAAGAAAGAAAGAAAGGCATGAAAGAGAGAAAAAGAAATAAAAGATAAAAAGAGACAGATGAAAGAAAAGCCGAAAATAAGAGGCACAGAAGAAAGAAAGAGGCACAGACAGCAAAGGAAAGAAAGAGTAAAGGAAAGAAAGAGGCAAAGACAGATCCCAGGCCCGACCAGCGGAGTTGTAAGATGGGCACAGAACGACCGAGTGCGGCCCTGTGTGTGCTCCCTCCCCCCCCACGCGCAGTCTGTGTGTTCCCCTCCACATTTCAACAGTTAACAACTTTTTTGGGGGGGGGTGCAAGTAGCTGGTCTTGCCTAGGGCACAAAATAGTCTAGCACCGGCCCTGGTCACAGTGTTGTAGTTGGTGGGACACAAAGCCGGAATAAATAAAAGAGAATTTTAAAAAAAGTATTAACTCTACGCAGGCCGAGAATGTGAAAATAGTTTCCATCGCTAAAATGCTTCTTTAAAGTTTTCATTAAAGGGATACTCTAGGCAACATGACCACCTAAGCTTTTTTAGGTGGTCATGATGCCCTGAGTATGCCCTCTTCTTTTCTCCCCCCTCCGCTCAGCCGATTGGCTGAAACAGCTGAGAGACGCGGAGGACTTTACTCCGCCCTCCCAGCTGTCAGTCAGCAGAGCGGGATTTGTATTTCCCGCTTCTGCCGACTATTGGCGAGTAGGAGAAGTCATTGCGCTTTCAACGTAATGACGTCTCCTACTCGCCATAGCAGCTGGCGGGAGCGAGCCGCTGGCAAAAGTCGGCGGCTGTGATTAGTGTTGCGTGCATCCTCTTGCGCGTATCACTAATCAAAGAAGAGAGGAAGCCTGCTGATTGGCTGGTTTACGTGAGAGGCGCGCATGCGCGCTTCTTACGTAAACCATTAACCAAGTTGCAGAGTTACCACGACGGGAGCGGAAGAGGAGGGAGGGGAGAATAAAAAAAAAAAAAAAACACCGTTGGAAACGAGTGGTTTTTAGGGTAAGTATTACATAAAAAAAAAAAAAAAATGAATAACTAGGTAGGGCAATAGGTATAATATAATGTAAAAAAAGGGGGGTGGTGATTTTTAACCTAGAGTGTTCCTTTAAGAACCACTAGGATATGCTTTAAGACAGTCGCACAGTACCTCTCGTACAAGTTCAGCCACACACAAACCCGATATCAATATGCTTAAAGCACTTTTAAACATCTTGTTTTCTCAGAGTGCCATTTACATTATTTATTGAGTTGTTAATATCTAAAAGAAGAGTCTGCAGAACTTCTCAACTCCATGCAAAAAAAATGAATAATAAAACGGATGCAAATTAGGAAAATTGCCAGTTTTGGAATAATTATGATTTAGGCCAAGCAAAAAAAAACAAACCAATTAGAATATATAGAA